>VWYP01008157.1:187067-225936 GCA_013400435.1 Pycnonotus jocosus
ACTATCTGCTTTCATTTGGCTGGTTCTGCTTCACTTATTTTGACTTTTCTGAGTTCCATCTGAGTTCCAAATTTGTATTTGGCTCTGGTTGCCCAAGTGCATGTCTAGACATGTGAGAGTGCTCTGGTAATGATGCATTCCTTTCCTTGATGACCATGTAATTTTTCCCAACAATCCTAATTTTGGTGAAGAGTTTAGTTAGTAATAGTGATCATTCAGATGAAACACCAATAACATCTGCTCATCCTCTTTTTCCCTAGACTTTTTTCTCTTTGAAGGGGCCATCTGTTTCAGAGTACTTGCACTCTTCTGAAATGTCCCTTTTCCTTTTGCTTTTTTTGTTTCAGAGTTTTATTCCTGTCTTTCCATCAAGCTCTGTGAAACTCTACCTTCTTCTGGTTCTGATAACTGTCTATAGGATTTGGATCTTTCCAACATGTCATGTTCTCATGATTCTGTTGGGCCTTAATTTTCTTTCAGTGCCTTGCCTCTGCTTAGCCCTTCTCACTCTGCTCCCAGAAACTCTTGAGGTAAGTGACCATAATGATTTGGTCTAACAGTGACACTTGTGAAGTCACTGTGCTGACAGATTTCCTTACAGTAAAATATAAACTATATATGCTATTACATTCAGAGAACTAAGTGTTGTTTTGTTTCTTTTTCCCAGGTCCATCTTAAACTAAACACATCTTTGTCTAATCACTATTAACTGAATTAGTGCCATTCCATATGGCATAGAGGCTTTTTGGCGAAAAAATACAAAAAATAATCTCTTCTTCACAAATATTTTCAGAACTGCCAAAATGACTGTTGAAATTTGCTAGACATATTCTCCTAACATAACTTTGGTTAAGCCAAGATACAATGCTTAAAACATTTGAATTTTTTAGGAAGTTTGCAATTCCTTCTAAAGACTATGTATTAAAAGCTCTTAATTTACCCGTGAATTTTTCTTGGAGAGAAAAATCTTATGTTTCACATTTCACGTTGGTTTTGCTCATCAGGGATAAAATGGTCTTCATATCAAAACAGTATGCTTTGGAAATCAGGAGGGCTCACTCTCAGTGTAGCCTGAAATGTGCTTTGTGATCTTTGGCTTGCCATGCACCAGATACAACAATAATACTCTCTTCAGACACCGATTGCCCAAGGGTTTATTTCTTAAACACTTTTAAATCCTACAGTGGAAAATGCTGCATGAAGTTTACAGTTAATGATATCCAACATAAAGAAAAGATACTGCAAATCTTCCTCCTGCCTTTTTCAACTGTTCTTCTGGATAATGTCCTGGTTGCATTCCAGTGCAAAATTGTGTCTGAATTTCTCATGTTCTTTTCAACTGGAATAAATGCCATGAGTTTAGTCACACAGAGGAAGGATTCACAATGTTCCTCTTTAGGCAATTCATTCAGATGATCAGGCTAGGAAATTGGTCTCCTTAAGCTTCCTCTGTCAGTGGAGTGGGAAGTCCCTCCAGATGACAACTGACAGCAGGAGTTTAACAAATGTGTCAGTAGCTGTATCTGTACTGGTAAAAAGGAGGAGATAGAAAGGATTGCACCCACATTCTTTAGGCAGATTTTTTTCTAGGTCCAACTAAGTCTCTTTCCATAGCACTAAGCATGTCTGGATATTCTGACCACCATAGAATGGCTAGATGGCCTTAAGATATAAGATTTTTTTTTGTCCAGTTCAAATTGCCTTAAATACTCTGATAGGCTGTGCTACAAAATATTATGCATACTCTTCAGACAGTGGCCCCTAGCTGGAACAAACCAGCACTAGACTGCAACTTACAGAGGTCTAGTAAGCTCACTTCAGAACAAGCCTGGGAGCAAAACACAATACACGAAATTAGAAGGAACAGAACAGAGTAAAGAGGTAAACGCCAGAAGTGGACTTTCTGTGGTGTAGGTGTTTGGGTTTTTTTCCTGGTTCTTTGTTTGTTTGTTTAATTTCCAGGGAAAAGCAACTGAATTAAGCTGTGATCTTTCCACTGTTGCTAAGCAATGCCCAAGTCACCAACATCCCTGGCTCTTTTGTTTTGTTCTTCAGTGGATCATTGAAAACCAGACTTCAGCTCTGAAGTAGTGTTGTCCCATATTGGGTGAAATTAATGTGGAAAAATTACAAAATAGGGAGGAAGACAAATAGAAACATTACAGAATTCTTTTTATGTAGTTAAAGCAAGGTTTTGTTTCCTGACTGGCAGCTCCCCTATCTCTGGACTCTCAGCTTTATCTTACCTCTCTTCCCATCTGTCCATGTCATGATTTCCCTTTGGAAATGCCAAGTTTGAGCCCAAGCCTAGGCTGAGACTTGAAAGTCTTTGACATTTCCAGGCAGCCATGTGCAGTCATAGAGGTGGGAATAGAAACTCTGTGGGTTAACATCTACATGCTAGAAAATGAATAATCTTCTTTACCCTTCACCTTCCTCATGCCTCTTATCCAGAAGAGGTGCCCTGTTATGCAGCAATGCCAGCAATTTTATGATACTGCAGTGAAGGCTTTATATCAAATAACATGGATGAAGAAGCATCTGCCAGCAAATAATAACAGTTCTGAGCATGATTAGAATTATAATGACCAATCCTAAATCCTAAAAATCCTACATCATAACTCCTGAACTAGAACCATCATAGAGAGTACCACATTTTGCTAGGCAGGGAATGAAAATGGTTCCTGCCATGAAGAACTTAAAATCAAAGTACAGAGTGGAAGAAAACAAGAGATTATTGCACATAGATAGGGAAAATACATGCTAAAACAAAGAGCTGTGTTTCAATGTATTTCTTTCTGCTCTTCTCTTTCAAGCAAGTACAACACTGCCAGTGGAAGGGTGAAGCAGTTCCAAATTAGGGTCATTATAGCATTTTTGGGTTCCTTTAGGTAGCTGTGCTATTTATATTCTTACAAAAAAGACTATAACAGGAACTCTGTTGCCCTCTAAAGTGTAACTTTGCAATCAGTAAATGGAGAAGGGAAAAAGTGGGTATGGGAAAGAAAATGTGGTCTAATAATTTTTGGAAACTCAGATAGTTTTTTAATAGTGGTTCGCTAGCTTCTTGACTCTTCAGTGTTCCAATTTTCAATTGTGGTATTCTTCATGCTTATGCTTAAATGACGTCTTTCAGGGAAGTTTTGTCAATATTTTTAAAGTAGTATTGATTGAATAATGTTTTTAATTGTAAAAAAAAAAAGAGAGGAAAAAAGTAAAAGAGCATGGGCAAAGGAGGGCATAAACAGGAATAATTCCAAAGGAAAAAAAAAATATTCCTCTATGGGGATAATAATAGGCTAATGGATGAACAGATAAGGGTGGTTTAGACAGGTTCCTCTGAATGCTCAATCTCTTGTATGTTAGATCCAGCTGCCCATTGCCCAGGGGCCTCTTATAGCTGTTGAGAGTTACTGGGACACAAGAATGCTTCAGCCCATGCCCTACTTACACAGTCTTGTTTTAAAGGCTGCCAGAAATCTGTTGGCAAAAACATTCTTTACCACCCAAAAATACCCTTCAAAAAGAGTCTTGTTTTTTGAAGGAGACAACCTCCCCAGCTGCCTAGCATTGCTATTTTGGTTTCTTGGTACCATTTGCTGAACAACTGTGTATGCTGCTATTCCTGTCTTCTTGTGCGTACAGTTTTACCAGGGCCACTAGGAGGGCTGGAGTTCTCTTGGCCAGGCATATAATGTAGGAGCACCTTCATGGTTCCTCATTCCCCTTCAGGTTTGTGGCCTTTCCAGGTTGTTTCCTGCTTGGTTTCAACCTTCTGCTCTAGGCAGGAGGCAGCAGACTCACTCCTTTGTGACAGATGGTCCTCCTTGAGGTGAGTCCTTCGTAGCTCTGCTGTATTGCAAGCTCTCTGGGATCTGGGAAAGGGACACTATTTAATAAACAGTGTATCACTATTTACTCTTCCAGGTTGTCCTTAAGATCAATGAACCTTTAGAAAACAAGACAAAATAGAGAGGCATTAGGGAGAAAAGAGGATGGTGAAAGGAAAATCAGAAAAGAAGGGAGACTATTCTTGCACCAGTAGAGCAGGTCTGACCCTCTGTCATTGCTCTCTACAGATAATGAAACAGTGAGTTGGGTCAAAGAGAAGGTAAGGTGGTCTTACCTAGTGTGGACACAACATTTTGCTACCTGTGGGTAAAAAGATTTGTAGTAGGAAGTTATTAATATATATATATTAAAATGTACACTGGTTCAATAATTACATGTTTGCCAATAACTCTGGAGGCCATCAGAGCTTCCTTTTACAGCAGTTGACAGGAGCATTATTCTTTCTGAATATGATAATTGTTTTCAACAGACATAGTATAATTCCCTATGCTCAAATGCAGCTCTACTTTACTTCTTCTACTTCTTTCTGGGGGAAAGGGCATTTTCATAATCTACTAGAAAAAAATGTTTGTGAAAAATCAACTGCTTTTTTACACAATAGATTAGTTTTATGGTCATTCATTGAGCCTCCTTAGTGTAGGCCACTCTTGCCTGCCCACACACAAATAGTCCCAGATTTTTAGTGCTTTACGCTTTGTAGCACTCCAGTCTCTGTGAGGGTTAACTGCTCTTTTTATTACTTCTTCCATTGTCAGCAGAATGCTGCTGAAATAAGTCTTAAAGAATCTTCCTTTTTATTGAATGTTACAAATAACTTACTTCAGATGGCAGGTTGAATAGTCAAGAAATAAACCAAAAAATTAGTAAATGTTCCTTCCCATATAATTTTATTTGAGTCCTTGCATGACTGAATTTAATAATAGAACTGTTACTGACTTCAGCTGGGAAAGGTTGGAAGAATAGGCCTGGAAATTGTGATGCTCTTGACTCCTAAACCAAACTAGTGGTGGTTTGGTTCATTCTCCAAAGGAGGCAAAGGCATGAGCCTTAAATGGGCCAACAATTCCTTGTGTTCCAATCTGTTTTCCCACAAAGATAGAATGGCCCAGTGAGCATCAGCTTGGGACACCAGCTGTGTGATTTACACATGAACAGAGTGTGGGCTTTTCAAGACTCATTTATCAAGGGGCAAAGAAAGTCATGGGTACAAGGAGTCTCATGTATACCTTCCCCATGGCATATAATTTGAGTGTGAGTCAACCACTTTATCCCCATAACTATGACAGCCTAAAGGAGCCTTTGAACTCTCCCTGCTAAGCAACCTGGTTGCGTGGCAGTGAGTTCCCCTTGAGCTGGGAAACCTCTCAAGGTTGCTCCTTGAGACCTAGACACATGCTTGGAAGGTGTGCATGACTGCCATCATGCATAGCTTTGTATTAAAGTGCACTAAGATTTTGTCTTGATAACTTTGATCTTTATTTTTGTAAGTTTGATTCTGCCTTGGAATATTTGAATCATTGTAACCTTTGTGCAGTACCATAACAGAGTGGACCTTGCCATTGAACGTTCATAAGTCACAGTTTTATAACATCACATTTCAATAAAACCACTTTTGCTGATATCTTTGACACTAGTTTTTTAAGTGGTATGAATTGTCCATTTGCAGCGAACCGGCATAGTCAGAAAGATCTTGAACCAGGATTCACAAAAGAAACACCCAATATTCTTAGAATGTTTTCTTCAGAACAAAAACAAAGTTTAGGGATCAGAGCTTCATTGTAGGCCTATGTGTTTATCTGTAAGCAATGAATGTTTTCTGGTACCTCACTTCAAGAGTTCTTCACAGAATTTTTATGGATATATATGATTATATGTAATAATATGTAATGAATTTTATGAAATATCATCTGAACTAAATATGGGATACTTTAAAAACCAGCAATCACTCCAGAGAATACACTTTTTACGAGACTTAACTTTCAATTCAAGAGACCACAGTAACCATGCTGTTTAGTTAGAGATTGGAAGGACTTGTTTCTAGTCTTCTTTTGTATGTTTCCATTATATGTTTATTTTTGCTTGTATTAATTTTTGTTCAATACAAATGCTAATGGTTTTACAAAATGCTGAAGAACTTTTTATTTTGTGCTTTATACCTTTCTTTACAATAGTGTTTTCATATAGATAAGAAGGGCAATTATGGAACTGGTTTTTACATTTTGTAATTTTCTTTGCAAAGTTATTTCACTTGAGATGAGCTCTTAGTAGATCAAAAGAAACTGTAGGGTTATGCATGATGCTTGCACACTAAATCATAGACATTATTTTGCCTTTCAGCCCAGAATGTTTTGTTCACAAAACGCTGCACTACTTTGTTTTTCAATAAGGCCTTAACCTGAGAGAAATATCACAACTAACCTTTATTCATTCTTTCTCTTTTCATTCACAGATCCCTTTTTGTCCTCGATGCCTATTAAATCTCTGACACTAAGGTGAAAGGTGTTTCTTACAGCTGAGTAGGACATCATCTCAGCCTTGTCTTTTTTTCATTTCAAATTTGGGGTTTTTTCCTGCATTGAAAAATTTTAAATCACTGTCTTTCTGACAGTTTCAAGTTCTAACCTGAAATATGCTGGGGCAGGCCTTGAATTATGATTTAGTTCTGCATTACAAATTCATTGCTTGTGGATGCTTGTCATGTTGTACTGTATGTCTACACAGATGACAGGATTCAACTCTTGCCTGTTTTCATTGGCTTCCAGAGGTTGACTGAGCAGTGCTTTTTTTTTGTTTTCAGGAAGGGCATGTGAAATATACTGAGTTGAAACAAAACACATTACACTGTAATTCACTGGAGGATTATGTGCCCTTCATACAATTTGCGTGACAGCCACTGCCTTCTCTCTACTGTTGGAATCTTTGTCTCTCTGCCATTCCCTTGTGAATTTCTTACTTTTGTTTGTGAATGCCACATTTATTTGTCACTGCAAAACATTGTGTATTCTTGCTAACTGGAACATTCTTTTTTTTCTTCCTTCCTCCCAACCTGATCAGGACACAAGTTTGTTCAATAATGTGGTCTCCAGTGATAAGTCTCATTCAATTTTAAATGTCTTATATGAAAGAGCTCTGCTTCAGAGACTATTAAATGGTATTTGAAGGCCAGATTGTGACTTGAATTTTGTGTATCTATAAATCATGCAACCTACCTGAATCTTGTTTTCAAGCATAGGGAATGTAAGGTATTGCATTCAAAGAAGAGGTACAAAAGAAGTCAGTGAGCTTTCTGCTTTGTGTCAACTTAGATCACAGAGCAAAGGTGGAAGTGCAGGATAGTTGCTGCAGAATAGGCTATCAGTAAAAAAAGTGTGATGACAAAGAGATGAGCATGACTTCTTTTACTCCATATGGCTTCTCTGATGCTCTTGGTCATTTTTTTCTGTTTCATTTGTGTTAAAACTGACAGAGGTGGTGATAGGTAGAAGAGGTCCCTATCTATTTATCAACTGAATATTATCCTCTGAATTTTGCAAAAAGTGCTTCCTCTTTCTAGTTATACATTTTCATCAAAGCTTGGCCATTTGTTGAATAATCAAAGGCCTTGCTTGCCTGTCCTAGATTAATCTGGGAATGAAACTCCTACAATATTTTAAGCAGTCATGTTGTAAAATACAGATGGATTTCATATTACTGTGAAGTGGAAGTTAGTGCAAATTTTTTCCTTTCTATTAAGATTTTGCTGATATCCGTGGATGGACTGTAAGCTAAGCTATATTATCATGGTTCCTGGAATGACACAAGATCTCAACTAGACTTTATTTGTGATAGGCTAGGAGCCAAAGTTGACTAAACTTTGTAGGTTTCTTGATCATGACAAATGAGGCTAAAATAAAATATGGTATGAATTATATATAAATTATACATTATAAACTGTATATGCTGTTGGTCTGAAAGGGGCAATAGTGTGCTCACTCAATCTCATCTGACTGCTCCTTCAACCTTTCCAAATTCCTGTGGACAGGGAAAAAGTAGAACTTGCAACTTGTGTTCTTCTTGGGGATACCCTTTGTTTTATTTACCTCATCATAAAACTTCTCTATTTTGTTCTTGTTGTTTGCTCAGGTGAAAAAAAAAATAGTGTTTGTTTTTCTTTAGCTATTTGAAACAAGGCTATTCATTTAAAGTTTCATTTGCCATATGTAGTGTTAGCTTCCCTTCTTTTTTAGAGATTTAACAAGTTCATAGTCAAATATTTTAGTATAAATCTATGTTTATGACTATGAATACTTGACACTAGTGAGATTCCAAACAAGCCTGTAGTTAAAATGAATTTCTTCATATGGTCTATTACTTTTTTCCTTCTACTGCAGGTGGTTCTTGTGTATTTAAGGTCTCCTAAGGGCTGTTTAGCAATTCGTGATTCTTTTGCCATTAATAACTCCACAGAGCAGCAGATAAATTAATTCTTTCCAGGTGGAATGAGAAGGCAGAGTGCTGATTATTGCCATTCTGGGTATGAGTGTTGTGAGATGTCAAGGAAAAAATAGGTTTGTGGTGTTTCTTCTCAACTTGTATGTATTCAGTTCAAAAATAGCCTCTTCTGGAACGAAACAAAATTGTTGATGAGGCTTTCATAAAAAAATAAAATTTGACTCACCTAGTAGTTTCTGTATAGAAGATCAACAAGATCTTCATATAAAGAAGCTGTTTGGAACTCATTTGTAAGAAAGAAACAGTGTAGTTGTGTTTTTATTGCTTTGTTCCTTCATCCTGCTTAGGCATAACTAAGTCAGTATGCTAACATCTTTCTTCTGTCTTTAAATACAGTTAGTGGAGGCTTGTTTATCATCAGCCCAAATTACTGCCAGGAACAAATAAAAGATTTATTTTAAGACACTTTGAAAAATGATCTGTCTATGAGAATTGGGACAGAAAAGTTTGATGACATTCAATTGCTGTTCCTGAGCCTCTTTGACTCATGAGAGACCATTTGACTGAGGAGCACAAGCATTCAATAGAGGGTTGTTCTTTATAATGAGATTATGAGATGCTTGTTATCATAGCTCTTTTCCATCTGGCTTCCTATCATTAGACAAAGCATGTTGTCCCATTAATTTTTTTCTTTTTTTCTTAGGGTTTTGCCAAGTTCTAAAAAACTAATGGTTGATAATAGTATCAACCAGCCATGATAGCTAACTCTAAAGATAATACAGTATCAACGAGCAGATTATCTTGCATCTTTTGATGCCTTCTCATCTACAAACTCCTTTTTTCCTTTTCCTAACAATCAACAGGACCAGCAAATGATCATACTGGCCTGTTTCCTCTTTATTGTGTACTTGCTTCTTCTTGAGATGATAATAGAACTGCTATTCAGTTCAAAGGAACAGGTTCAGCATCTGTACAAACAGCAAACAAACCATCTGTGAAAATGAAGTCCTGTTGCCTTTGTGTGTTAATACCAAAATCCAGAGGAGCTGTGTCTGCTCCTCTAGTTTGCTTGGTTGGGAAACCATGTTGTGGTCACAGAAAACTACTGGGATGGAGGCCCTGGCAGCACCTAGAGAAATTAAGACAATGTGGATGCTACATCACAGCCTTTTTGTATTTGGTGAGATTAATCAGCCTCCACATCTATAGGAACAGCAGATGGACAAACTGTGGCTGTGTGCATTGTGCATAGCTCAGAGTGTGCTCTGGCAGATGCTGTGCTCTGGCAGATGTTTGTCAGTAAAGAGGATGTTCTGTAAGCTGTGACTATAAAGTTTTGGTCTAGCTTTGTACATTTTAAATTTTTTTTAACGAATAACTGAATAAAAGTATGAAATTTGAAATTCTAATGTAGTGAAATTCCTACACTCAGTTTTATTTGCTATGCTGAATGTTTTGTGCTAGCATGCTCTGATGTTGTCAAACCTTCAATATATTGCACCTATGATGCAGATGAACACTTTTTCCATTCTCTTTTCGTTCTAAATAAAATGTTAGAAATTGCCCCACGAGGGTTCAATACACTCTGAGGGTGTCCAGCACCTCACAGAAATGGCTTAAAAGAATTTGTGAGATGGCTCATCAAGTGTGTTTTGTAAAGCAAAAGGTTTTAATTAAAGTAGAAAATAACAAACAACACAAAACAAAAAGCAAAAGCTGTGCACAGATGCAGGGAAGCATCTTTACATCTGGCTAAGACACCCCCAAAAGCCCTGATCATCTCTGTGCTCTTTTTTATGCACTTAATGTTTTAGGAGGGTTATTTGGCTTGCTGCCCAATAGAAACAGCTACAGGTTTTGAGAAACTGTTCCAAGATTTAGCCAGTGCCTCTATACTGGCACTGGGCGAATTATGGTGAAAGTTTGGGTGCTTCTTCCTTAAAAATCAGGGGTGAAACTGAAACCCTTTTCCTCAAGTGGAAACATCTTGTTCCGGTGTGGTGAGTGCACTGCAACAATCAGGATTTGTGGGAGACAAACAGCAGCCAATTTTCAGAATATGAAATACATCTGTGGTATTTCCACCAAATCCAGTAAACCTATTGTTGGAGGAAGGTGGGCTTCAATGTAGGTAAAGATGACCATTAAAAGTGAACCTCAAACCTTGATCCAAAGTGTACTGAAATCAGTGAGAAGGCTCATATTCTCTATTTTGATTCTTTCTCCTGATATACAATTCTTCTTGCAATTATTCTTTTTTTCTTAAAACACACAATTCCTCACTTATCACAATGTACCAGTCTTGATAATTATTTTCAAGCTACTATATTCATGGTCTTGAGATTGCCCGGGTCTTGTAAGTCTTGAGATCTGAATCAAAATTGTAGCAAAATTACACATTTTTTAGGAAAGGCATTTAATACTCCCTATGTCTGCAAATGCAGATTTCTCATAGCAGTATCTAATGACTGGGAGATGTGGACCAACCAAAACTGAGCATCATATCTATTTTAAGGAGCATGAATACATTCAGTAGTAGAACAGCAGCAGATCTTGGCTTTTTAGAAGCATTTCAATTTTTTGTCCAGATGCTATGAAACACTTTTCTTCTTTAAGCTTAGATAAAGATACCAACTGATTTCTGATCCTTGCGTATAATAAATGTTCCACTTATGTGTTTCCTTGACTCTGATGGAAAAGAACAACATAGGATAGTGAAAGAAAGCACATTTATATGGTATTGGTGAGAAAATGTGAACTTCCTGCAAATAACTATTTATTTTACGTGAGATTCCTCCCTTTCAGGGTCAGATTTCAGAAACTTCCCCTTTACTAAAAGCAGAATTAATATTGCAATGTGAAATCATGAATTAATGGGAATGCACATGCACAACTTCTTTTGTATCTGCATTATTATTCCCAGGCCAATGAGCACTTGCATAGATAATGGCAAGAATATATTCTTCACATAAAATGTCAGTTCAGGAAAATAATGATGATTAGGAATTGTTTTGTGACATCCTGGCAGTGGAGGTGATCTGTTTCTGCTTCTTCATTGAGCATATTTTCTCTGTGTCAGATAGATTCATCTTGCATCAAGAGAATAAGGGAGTGGGTGAGATGAGATTTGAAAAATCTCTATTCCACCATATAGAAGTTCAGGGAAACAGAAAAAATTAGCCACTTTTTGAAGGAGAACAGGCCTTTGTTTAGAAGATCTTGAAATTATATGATGTCTCATGCTGTGCTTCTGCTGTCTTCAATCTCATTTCTTCATTTTTGTTTTGTGTGACCCTGAGACGGTTTCTTTGATATTATTGTCAAAAATCTGTTCAGACTATAGTTCCTGTTCTCCCATCTTTACTGTCCACATGCCACAAGTCATTTCCCCATCTTGCTTTGTTGCCAGGCTCTTCCCTTGCTGGCATTTGAACTTATTAAGGAGCTTCCCAGATTTGACGACCACATGCTTTAGTACAGAGTTATCATCACTTTGTAGATTGCCTTTATCACCTCTGAGAGAAAGGATTGTAATCATGCACCTAAATAACACCATAATACACCATTGCAGCAGTGCAATCATGGATAAACAAGGTCCTGTCACTACTGTGTGTTACATTCTGTCCTTTCTATTAAACCAGATTGTAAATTAGCAATCCATAAAAATTTGGATCAATGGCAAACCTCTTGTCACTGGTAGAGAAACAATTCAGGGATGTTTTACAACTCCTCCTCATGCTTTCTCCTCATAGTCTGATGGAAATGATGAAATCAAAACACCTGATAATGAGGTGGCTGTTGAACAGTAAACTTCCGAGGGTTTTATTATAATTTTCATTCTATTGTTTGGAACAGCAGTGGGATCTGGAGTGTGGAAGAGGCACTGTTAGAAAAGTTTGTTTCTATAACAACACGATGTAAAAATGGAGTTCCCTTTCTTAGCATCTTTTCTAAGTGGAAAAATACCAGTTTATTTCAGCTGCGAGGTATTGGATAGCATTAGCTGTATCTGAGACAGTGAGTAGTGACAGAGAGAGTTTAAAGCAATGCTTGTGTGTGTGCAATATTTCTCTAGGGTGATAAAGCTGTTTTTTAATTTGTCCTAAGTTTTTTTAAGCTGCATGTATGTGAACTCACCTGAAATCATGTTGCTGACTCTGCTTTCTAACCCATCCTTCTGATGTTAACAATTTAGGAAGGAATCATATTAGGGTATTGTACCCTAAGGGTAATTCACCACTAGCTTAAGACTGAACATTATTGTGAAAACATGTCCTATAAATTTTCCCATTTTCAAAGAAAGAAGAAAACACAATCATTTTAGAGACTGCCTGGGTGAATGTCTTTGAGTCAGCTAAAATCCATGTACCTGGTAGTTCTTCCTCATCCTGTTACCTGCAGGACTACCAAGACTGCTCGGCCAGAGCCTGGATTAATCCTACTCTACCTGGTATTAATGTGACAGAACTCATAAAGTTTATGAAGGTTCACAATATTGCTGATTTAATGTTACCTCTGCTGCTGTCACCTCCTCTTGCACACATACTGGCAGGTGGGTGTCAAACTTGCATTGAAATGTACACAAAAGACTAATTTAGAGAAGCCCTTTCCTGGCTGCTGAAAACATGTGGCTCAGTGACTAAGTTAGGCTTTGTTTTTTAGCTGTTTGTTGCATAATTACTCAAATTCATGACAGACATTTTACATTATATACTCAAAGATTGCATTTCCAAAGCAGATAATCCAATATATTAACTTCCTGTCATTGTTCCCATTACATTTGAATTAGTTTATCCTGATTTCAGCAAGGAACTGCCAAACTTTTCTATATCATCAAAAATGCAAAATTAGGATATTCTAACTGTGATTACTATACCTATGGATGTATCTGTTCCCTTTCAGGTCTCTTCCAGTACCTCTTTTTATGTTGTAAGGTATAATTCTTGTGGTTTTACTTGTTGTGCATAAGACTGTGCAACTGTCGCTCCTTGTAGCTAATCCCTGGGAGTCAAACCTGATGTTCTAACTGGTTTTCAGCTTACACAATTTGGATTCACTGGCCAGCTTAGAACAGATAACCTTAAACCCAAGTTGTGTTGAAAAGGGAGCCCACCACGGCTCAGAGGAGAGCAGGAGGCTGTCCTGAGTTAGTGGACATGATATGAGCAGTGCTGGGCCTTATGCTGTCCAGATCAGCAGCCTGACTGAGTGAGCTGGGTCCTTGTTTTTCCTGGAAACCTGGGCAGGAGGGTTATATGGAGGAGGTGGCCAGAGAAGGAGAAACTCATGTCCTTGGTGGCTTTGTTCCAAGGTGCAATAGGATTGTGGGCAGGAAACATTTCCAAGCCATGTGAGAGAAGAGGATTCCTCGGCTGACAAAGCCTCCCATCTCTGGGAGGAGCAGGTACTGTTTACTCTCTCTCTCTCTCTCATCTGCCTCTTCCCTTCTTTGGGGTAATGGGTATGTATTTTATTTGAACCATGAGGTAAAGAGATGTGCAATAGGTGGTGTTGATAGACTGAATTCCATTTTCCATCTAAAAAACATTAAAATTATGTGCTTCATCACAAAAGTGTGTGTTATCTTTAAAGGGAACTCTCAAGGTTAGCTTTGCTTATTTAAGCAGCATGTTGAGAGAGAGAATTAGGCTGGAGAGAGTGTATGTATCCATATGCAGAGAAACATCCTTGTGGGGAGGACCTGGTGTGCATGCCCTCAGGAGGAAATGGTCTTCCAACCCCCACAGCTTCTCATGAAGGAATGCAGGCAGCAATATCTCTGCTGGGCTGCATGCAAGGGCCAGGACACATAGAGAAGTCTTTTCCCTTCCACCATAGAGAAAAGAAGAAAGGGCAGGTCTCTGGGAGGCTTTTTCTTTCACAGATGGGATGTACATTCCTTCTTTGCAATCTGAATTCTAGCTGAATATTAAGACAGGACTGCATATAGTTGGAGCAGTACAGGCTTGCACGCTGACAGATTCAACTTGTTCTTTCCAGATTGCTAAAGCTTATTTTAAAAGGTCTTATTATTGGAGAGCTTCCATTGTGTATCTAAAGCCACTGATATCTTGCTGTCAGTTAAATGAAAACAAGTTGCTGTTACTTTTCAATTTAAGGGAGACTTCTCAATAAAAATATGTTTACCAACAGCTACACATACGGAAGTGTTTTAAAAATATTTTAAGTGCACTGCAATTACCTGAAGGTGTGAAATGGAGTTGCTTGTGCTCACTGCGTCACAAGCAAGGCCTGAAATTTAGTGACTATCAGGGTTGCTGGGCTGTTTTTCCATATATATGGCCAATAAAATTAGAAGCCTTATCTCTAGGCAAACTCATTTATATTTTCTTAGTTTTAGATGATTCTTTCAGCTAAGAAAGCTGTAGTATGAGTTTCTTAAGCAAATACTTATCTCTTTATAAGAGAAACACTGATATGTGAAACACTGATATGCTGTTCCATGCTTTTAAACACTTTATACTGTATACCTGTGTATAATGCAGGAATGTTTGAAAGACAACTGTGAATTTCTGAGAAAAGCCTTTACTTTTAACTCAGAAAAATATTATTGTGGTTTGTGCAGTCAAATTATAACAAAATAGATTCTGGTTTTGGTGGAAAATGCATTCACATGTGAATCTATAATTGTAAAAGTAAGCCTCCTGTGGTTCAGGAAGCTAAAATACTCGTGGGTGCAAAACCGCTATCATTTTGTGCAGAAATAGAAATGTGGAAGCACATGTACTTCACTGCACATGGATCTTGGATTTACATCAGAAAAACTGGTAAACTGTTTTTTGTAACACATATCTGTTGTGGTGCTGTTCTGGTACTTTACAGCACTTAAAAATGGCTTAGGTGACTCACTTGCAGAAAAAACCAACAAAACAGGACTTGAAGCATTTCTAATGGAAAGAATGACAAGGGAAAGCTATTACTTCCAAATCTGTTTCATTACAAAGCTTTTAAACTTTTTTTTTTTTTTTTTTTTTTTTTTTTTTTTTAATGCACTGGAGCACAATAATTGTAAAAGAGGGTTCACTTGCTTCATATATCTGACATGCAGTACATAAATTAACTAAATGTATCAAAAGACAACTCAAATCATATAGAAGGACCTATCAGTGGTGTTATAGCTGTGAGTTCTACTGGTCACATCAGTCCTCTCATTTCAGTTGAAACTGATCTTGAAATCTGTGTAAACTGAATGTCTTCCAGTGAGTTTGAACAATAATTTAGACAAAAGTTAGAAGGAAAAAGCTTTGCATTCATGATATTTCAGGCATGCTGTGAGCTAGAAGTGTCTGTTCCATAAACAGGATCAGATATACACTAAGAGACCTGTATCGTGTAAGGTTTCACGTGATCTACATAATATTATCTTATATTTTCTAAAAAAGCAGTAATCATAGGAAGTTTCTTCCTTGCTGCTACTGATTATGTCAGCATGGCTTCAGGTTCCTTCTGCTTTGCTGCCAACTCATTGCATGCATATTTTTGTACATCTTCCTACTCTGCTTGAGATCACTTGGATAGCTCAAATCTCATGCAAGGGGCCCCACAAACATTTGTCAATAGCTCTGTTCCAACTTGCACTGACATTGTCAAATGACTTTGGCAAGATGGGTGAAATACTAATGTAGAATCTTAGAATTGCTATGCTCTGAAAAGACCTCAGAGATAATTGACCCCAACCATTAAGATGCCCAAAAAACACCCCTAAGGACTGCTTTTCAGATATTCGTCCTTGTGGAATAGTGATCTGGAGGAAATGCTTTCTTTCATGTAAATTCGGAGCTTGCTCTTCCTTAATTTCCTCTCAGTGAACCCATTGCAGGTGAAGCCAGAAATTTCTTAGTACATCAGTCAGAGACCTGTGCTTAGAAAGTACTGGTTGGAATTGAGATAAAGATATTCTGACACTTCTTTAAGTCAACTTCTATTGTATTTCTTGTAGAAATGAAAATAACTTATCCAAGAATGTGAGGGCAGTTTGCCCTGCTGCTCCTCCCCTGTACTCAAGAGCTCTTTTGTTGTGTTGCCACACTGTGTCTCTAGACCCCAGCTGTGATCAAGTTCTCATTGTGTGAGGGACCATAAAAATGGATTGTATGTCACAGTCCCTGCCACAATGACAGCACAGTTTAGCAGTGGAGGACAAAAAGGGGTAGCTAAGGTAACAGAGACATGCTGAGGCTTGTATAAAGTCACTCAGTGAGCAGCAGAAAGGAGCAGCCATAGGACCATTGTTTCCAAGTCCCAATTGCACTGCAAAATTACTGACAGATGCATCTTTTTAAAGGAAGGCTCTCATAAAAAGAAAATGTTATTTTTGAAAATTTTCTTGCTGAAGGATCTTTAGAAATGGCAGACAGAAAAGAAACAGAAATCCTAGATGGATCATTTGAAGAATTAGGTCTAAATCACCTTGAAAAAGACTTGAAATAAGATTTGGACTGCTTTTAGTGACATTCTCCTAGTTATCAGCAAGTTCAGTGGAAGTTTCTTGCTGTTTAGATAACTTAATAAACTTAATAAACCCCAAACACAGCTCAACACTGGTAGTTGGGTCATAAAAATGGTACAGAAAAAAATTGCACTCATGGTGATTTCTTATAAACAATAGTCTATCAGTATTTTTATTAGGAATAGTATTTTCAGTTGGGCTGAAATAAAATTACATCAAAGAGAATCTGCCCCATATAGTAAATTTGAATCTGTTTAACTTTTATCAGTATGAGAATTTATTAGCAGATAGATAAATCAGAAGTAGAAAGGAACACAAGAAGCAGTCTTGGAAAAAAATTGCAGGTATGTGCTACAAGTCATCAGTTTATAATGACATTAAATAGACAAGAAAGTAGAAAGAATAGACAGAGGGATGAGAACAGTAGAGTGGTGAGCAATGTGAATGATGCTCAAGTAAGTCTTTATTGACTTTATTGATGTTGGTATTCATACCAAAGTCTGGTAGGAATATATATCCAAATATCTATATACTTTCCTAGTCATATGATTTTTTTCCCTAACTAGACCTTCCAGAACAGCTGGGAAATCTGCCCCAAGAAACAGTTCAAGTCCTGCTCATGAGCTTCAAGAAAGGTAACTATTTGACTCATTTGCATGTAGTGTCTTTTTGAGATATCCTGGTACAGACAAAAGGTTTAGTTTTATAACAATAAATTCTTGAGAAATTCTGTGGGATTTGAGTAAATCTATTATTCCTTACACTTTAAACATGAAATTTGACTTGATTAAACATGAAAAATGAATTTGACTTGACTAAGATTGATACAACTGTAATAACTTGTACATAATTTCTGTAGGAAAAAAACTCTTGTAGATTCAGAGTGTTCACTGGAGTGTGTTGATTGCCTTGGTAATTTCAACTAAAATTAAAATGCCTTACCTGTTGCATTTTTTGGAATTATATTTGTATTTTTTAATCAATACAAATACAAGAAAAGTTAATAGAAAATTGCCAGCCATAAATTATGAGTTTCAAACTTGTATTCCACTGGCTGCTGCACCACCTGTTAAAAAGTAAACCAAGCAGCAGTTGCCACATCACTGAGAATGACTCATTTCTGTAATGAATACCAATTAGGATATCAACATATTCAATGTTCTTATTCAATATTCCTGTTCTTTCTCAATATTGCTACATTATTGCAAACTCATTTAAAGAGTTGTGTTGTAAAAACATTTATTTTACATAACAGAGAGAATGAAATGACAAAAATATTTCTATATCTCAGAAAAATTGGTCAATTTCTTTGAAATTAAATGGGCTGATTACCAATTCACATCTTTCTAATGCAATGTTAACATTTTGATTTAATTTTTTTTATTCAGAATGCAAAAAAATCCCCCAAACCACACACACCCAACCTCCCCCTGCTCCAAAAAAAAAAAAAAAGTCTCCCCAACATAATTTTACACCATATGGCAGTGCTGGTTTCAGAGCAATTCTTGTGCTAGGCACTTTACTTTCTCTTCTATCCTGCCCTGAAAATGTAACAGTTCAGCAGAACCCTGCTTCCATTTGCTCCTCTAATTTTAGAGAAGAAAATGGAAGCACATTTTCAGACAAACAAGATAGGCAGGTAGCACTGACAAGGGACAACAGTCTTGCTATACAAAGTCAGGGGAGTATTTGATGTGAGAATTTTTTCAATTGTCCAACTAGAGTCCTCTTTAACATGTAGGACTGTTGAACAGAAAGAGCTAGGATAATACACCAGCTACAGGTCTCGTTGACCAGAGTGCACAGGCTATTATATAGCTTACAGTCTTCCTGACAACTGGTGAGCCAGAAATGAACTTCTCGTGCTCTACACCTGCTAGGCTTTGTCTGTGCTAGATGGATTTTGCAAAAAGTGAATCATGAGATCATCAGTCTCATCACAGCTCTGCTTGGGACAAGATCTGGTTATAGGATGCATGTAGTTACATACCTGGCAGCAATGGCTTTTTGTTTTGGGTGCTGGGTCAGATCTTTCCTTTGCCTGTTTTAAATTTGGTGATTTTGTCATTGGAGAGGAGGGGCATGGTTGTTCCAGGATTTAAACTTCCAATATTTTCCTGTTTTCTGACTAACCTCTCCTTTGAACATATTCTGTGATTGTGGTAATTTTGTTTGATTGCAAACTTGGAGAGGAAAAAAAACCAAACCCCCCCCCCCAAAAAAAAAAAAAAAAAACCAAAAAAAAAGGAAAGGGAGAGAGTAACACCAACCCAGTAGTGGAACTGTTCAAATCCTGTGTGTGATGCCATGCATGTAGACAAGGGTCCCAAGGCTTCAATTAATGAGTAGAACATGTTTCCCTCTAGAGCGCAGCAATACCACCTAACCTACCTGCTAGCTGTCTGCTCTCCTTCACCACCTTGTCCCCAGAGGTCTCTGGTGAGGTGACTGAGATGCTTGTTAATCATTTGCTGAATTGTTGGAGATAGTAAGGTGAAAGGAGCCATTTTGGTTCTCGGTAGCTTACAGGGCTGTAGTTCTTGTGCATCAAATAAGGCAGAAGGTGCCTAAACAACCAAGCTGGACTTCTGAGAGCAGCAATGCAACTAGGATCTGGCTTCCAGAAGAGCTGTTTCCTAGAAGTCAGGCTTTTCAAGGTGAAAATAAATTAATACTTCTATATAAAAAGAATTTTCTCACATGAAGACTTCTAGAAAGTATAGAGAGTTGGGTTTTATACCCTACAAATGCTTTTGAAGGGAGTGAGCCATTTCAGAGTCATGCACTAAGTAAATGGGTGTAAAGAGGAAATCTGCACTTCATGAAGACTTTCTGACACACCATTTGTTATGACCTGCCCCTACGAAGGTGAGAGTAACCCAGGCTCTTGTTCACAGATCCCTTGGGGGAGATTAGAGTGAAACAACACCTAAAGATTGGTGTTTGTAAATATATATATATATATATATATATATATTTGTTTTTGTGTAGGATCTTTTTTAGAACAGTTTGGTTGCAATGGAAGGCAGGTATATAACCATTTTGGTTATTATTATCTGTAGTAATATATCAATATCAAAGCACAAAAATATTACTTGAGAAAATGTATAAGGAAAAGAAAGAAAAAGAAAGGATAGAGTAAGGATGCATAATCACCACCCATGGATCTGCAATGAGATTTGATTGTTGCTGCTGGTTGAAGTGATGGTCTTGGTCTGTCTTGATCCCAAGAAGCCCTCAAAACACAAAGTCTGACGGGTTAAAATACACTCAGGCTGGAAGAACACATAGATACCTCCCCTGTGTGAGAGGGAAGTTTTACATTGTCTCTTGCAAAAGACCCTGGATCTACTGCAACACCTTTGGGTCACGTGCATTCCTCTGGTGGAAGGCTTCAGGAATGGGTCTGGGGGTTCTTCAGAGGTCCCTGATGGTTGATTGTCGACCTTGGTTTTACATGTTTTACTTTGCCTTCTGATGTTTTCATATGCCTTTTGATGTTAATAGAACTTGGAGCAGAGTTCTCACACTTTTTATGTAAATAATGAGATGTTTACATATTTGTCCTCTAGGAGGAGTTTCTTGAGTGATGGTGATGTTCACCAACAAGATTGAAAGGGTGCTGACACCTTTGACCAATCTCTGGTCATTCTGTACTGTTGTATATATTGGAGTCAGAATATAAAATAAAAGAGAGCAGAGAACATTCCTGTTGACCTCAGGCCTTGCCCTGCCTCGTCCTTTCGTGTCCTATTGCGACAGCTGATGATGCCTCCTCAGCTGCCTCTCACATCAGCACAGTTAAGCCAATAGTGCCCCATCAGACCTTCACTGCAGGGAGAGAGGAGTTCCACAACCAAGTGCAGTCTCCCACACCTTGGAACCCTTAGTTCATTCCAAGCATTGTGTTGATTTCCTAGCACATAAAAGTAAATATGATTCAACTTCACAGTGACTTCCTGAAGCTTCTACAGATCCCCAAATAAATATTATATTCACATTGCACGCAATGCTGACGTGTTCATTCAATGAGCACTTACTGCAGATGAGAGTTATGTATAGTTAAAGTGTGTATAAACCTCTTAAAGTGATGAAGGGTACTCAGAGCTCTCTGATAGCAAACCTGTCATCCATGGCATTGCTTCAGGAGGAACCCCTATGGAGAACCAGAAGCAGGGGGGTGTGTTTTGGGTAAGATGTGCATACAGAGTTTTCCCTGTGATGCACAGGGAATGCAGAATATTATGACACTGTGAACTGCATGAAGGTCATTTATAGTGAAGAATAATAGAATCCTAGAATCCATTAGGGTGGAAAAAGACCTCTAAGCTCCTATTTTCCAACCATTAATCCATCACCATCTTGTTCACTGTAGTGTAGAACTATGAGCCCAAGACTCATGAGTGTAAAGTCAGGAAAATTCCCCCAGCAAGGTTCTGCTTGCCACACAGTGAGCCAAAGAAGGGGAAAAGGGCCTCCAAATCCAAAAAGAGATGAGGAAAATTAGGGCTCTCCATGTTCCCAAATGCGAGATTCTTGGGGGACAAAGAAACCAGGTCATCTCCGGTGAGGAGGTATATCTGTGAAATAGCTCACAGCTATGCATAGGCCCAGTGTTTGTCTCACACAAAGAGAGAACTTACAGGCCAGGAGGATTTATTTATACTTAGAAGAAACTTTACATAAATCCATAGTAAAAGGAAGTTTTCTTCAGAGAAATACAAATGATTTGTGAAAAATATTGCCTAAGGCTTACATGCTGTACTGTAAACAAATATGGATTTCACATAGATAATATGGGTGATATATTGATAAATTCAAAATGTACAAATGTAAAGGACATAAAAATATCTGTTCTAAATTTAATCAAACATTAATTAAAGAATCCTGCAAGGTAAGTGGTGTTCTATTACATTATTTTTCCTAAAAGAAGGAGAAAGGAAGGAGAAAGAACTGGTTTTATAGTCAGGTAAAGCAGATGCTTCCCCCCTGACCCCATACAGAGGCTTGATGTGTCAAGAAAAAAATGCTGAGGTTTCTTAGCAAATTTTGCCTAAGTTATACTTGTCTGTGCAAGTGCACAGGTAGTGCTCTGCTAGATCTAGCAGTAGAGATGGAGCCAGGAAACCAAGTCAGGTTATGGTTTTGAAGACCCTAAGCTTTCTTTAAATGCAGGGCTGGAGTTTGAATTGATCAGTATTTCTACAGAGAAGTGCTCCAAGCACTTAAAGGGTGGAGAACTTCATTTATCCTTGAGCAAAGAGTCTCTATAAGGCCCATCACAGAGAAGAGATCATTGAATTGCTGGTTGCTTCATCTGATAAGGATAAACTCTTATGGAATCTACATTTTTACTTGAGATGTAATTCAGTTTTATGTTCAATTTCTAATTCAATCTAATTTTCCAAATAATAGAGACACTGTGATTAATGAATTGTAAATGGTCAAATTAAAAGGCAGTTATGTTCTTCCTCTGTTCAAGGTTCATACATGACCAGAAATACTACCAATCTGGCTGGACAGTTATAATACAAAAATCACAACACTGATTACTTCAGAAATGTAGTTTTGCATTCAGGCCGTGATCTAACCTGTTTTGATTTAGTTGAAGTACCCAGGCTTGGATCTGAAGTTGCCTGCAGCATAATTCAGCTATCTGATGGATCTCCAAGTGTATGATTAAACTATCTGATCTTCCTGTCCTATTCTTTCTTTTTGTACTCCTGGTTAAATTAGCTTCTGTCCCAAAATCCATTTTCTCATTCCTGCTTTTGATTTCCAACAACAACAATAATAATAACAACAATAATAATTTTTTCATTACTTCTCACTTTGTTACTGAAAATAATCCTTAAGATGTGTTACTTCAAATAGAATTAGTCAAAGCCACAGTTCCACCTCCTTCACTAACAGAAGCACCAAATCTAAAACAAGGTGTGATTTAATCCTTACACTTGAGTCTTGGTTCACCCTTCTCAGGCTCCAGTTTGATCTAGTTTAACAAGTGAATTTTGTTTGTTTGTTTGTTTGTTAACTAATCCCATTTGCAAAGTGAATTTTATTTTGGTGAAATGTGGGATTTCATCCCTATGTCTGTGGTCCATGTACACATGCTGCTGTTTCAGCTGCAGGCATTGCTCAGCCCAGGTCTGTGAGACGTGGCCCTTCTTGAAGCATCTGCCAAGGTCACCAGTCGATCAAACAGCTGGTGTTGCTCAAAGCTGAATTTAATTCACCATCGAGGATGACAAGAATTCTTACCTGCCACACCAACAGATAAGGATTTACTGTCAGTACAGTCTAGATGCCATGGCTCTTTAGCTTTCAGTTTTTTTAATCAATTAGAATTTCTTATCAAAACTAGCTAGCTGTGAGCATGCACTAGCAAAGCTGTATCTAAAATGCAGATGATCTTTTAGGCTCCCTATGTGTTTTACTAATGCTTGAAAAAAGAATTAATTCTGTGTGCAGTCTGAGTCATTTTGCAATGAACAAGCTGTTATTTATGTTTTAACATTTCCTGAAGAGACAATTTCTATAGAACATCAGGAAGCAGCCATAAATGAATATGGAAAAAAATGGGACAGAAACAAGTAGATGTTTTTTGCAATTGGCTATGCAGAATAACTTCACAGCAAAAGGTAGGATCACATGCAGTAGAAATCACTGGCTTTTGTGAGTTGGCAGAAAATATAATTAAAATAAAGAAGTGACATCTTATGTGACAGAACCTGAGTAGGCAGCACAGCATTTATCACCTCCTGTTCACTAGTTTTTCTTTTTCAAAATTAGTGAGATTTATCTTATATGACGCCTACTCATGGTCTTGTTGGCATGAACGAAAACAAAAAAAAGAAATTTAGCAATGTAAAATAACACAAGGAGTTACTGCAGCCAACAAAAAGGGACAAAGTCATTCCTGTTGCTGTGAAATAGAACTGTAAAAGAGTGGATACAGGCTCCAAAGTGTTTTACTTCTTGCGGTTATTCTTGTTTGTTTTTTAGTTTTTTGCTCATAAATTCTACTTCTATCCACAGATCAAATAGATCTATACACCTATAGATCTATAGGCAAAACTATAGGTTGGGGTATCTTCTACAAAATGGGAGTTGGACTGAAATCTTGATTCCAGCTGTGTAAATTTGAAGATATTCTGCCAGAGTTAATGAAGTAATTCTGGGTTTTTACTGCTAAGACTTTAATCAGAATATCTCAGTGAGCAGGAAGAAGTGGCACCTGAAAATCAATGGTTGGTGATGCTGTTTTTCTTTCAGGCTGAGAATTTTGACATCTTGCTTGCTTGGTTTTCTGTGCTGAGTTTTCTGATTCAGCCAGGCTGTGGACTGACACCAGTAATATTCTCTATTAGGAGGTATGGAATCTGTGAGGTTTCAGACAAGAAAACCAAATCAAATCAAACAAAGACAAACCTACCTTAACACAGTTTAATTTTAGAAGATTCAAACAATCAATGATCTGGAATGCTGTATGATATGACTTTAACAAAGAAAAGAAGGAGTGCTGTCACAGAAATCTGCAGATAAGAGGAGCAGAGCAGGGGAGAAAGTGAGTAATTTTATGCATATATTTATTAAACCAGAGCTTGTAAAAGACCTCAAGTAAATCTGCATGGAGTGGGTGGAAGGAGTGGAAGCACAATCCTTAGAATAACTATATACACAAGGTTTTAAAAACCTACTTTTAGGAAGGCAGTGAGGTGAGAGAAAAGGATGATAAGTATTCAGATTTTAATTTTTTATGTTGCTTCTGATGAATCATTTTCCAATACCAACACTTGAAGAATGCTTCTAAATGTACCCCCTGTGTGCATGGAAGCACACACTTAATTATAAGCCAGTGTTGATGCAGTTATGTATGGCCCTTCGGTGCCTTTGTTCCAAACTGCCCGACCTACTCTGGGATGGAGATAGCTCAGAACGTCCTGCCTGTAGCCTCGCTGCTACTTAGGGGACATTTGTGGGTTCTTTCCACCAAAGCACCACACAGACAGCGATGGTGAGGTAGAGAGGATCCTGCTGCAATGCTTGGAATGTGGGTTTTATTGTTTCATGATGGAATACAGCCAGGCATAGATCTTGACCTAATGGGTCTTCTGGCAGCAGGGCAGTTTCAAGGCCTCTGCATTGTGGTTTTATTAGGGGGTGGTCTTTTACGAGAGATAAGAAGGGCTCCAATAAGGAGGATATAAGGGATGGTACAGAACAAAATAGACAGCAATTATCACCACTGGGACATGGAGGGTGGGGGGACTTTTGGAAATCAACCAATAATTTGACCAACTTTTTAGAAGTTTCTCAAAGAAGGGGAAAGGTTTTAGGGTAAATGACAGGGCCTCAGGGGGTGTGGGATTTTAACTGACATACAAACTTCAGGGAGAAACCAAAGGGAAATTTTGGACAGGAGTTACAGAAAAAAACATAACAATAATTACTAAACATAAAAAAGCTAAAAACACACCAACCATGCCTCTTTAGTGAATGGGAAGGAGGCCAACATCCCCTCCTCTCCCACTGTCCTTAATATGCCAGTTAACACCAAAAGTCAAGGCAGCTATGGCTTGCAGTCCAGAGAGAGCAAAAACAGCTTTTGTCTCTTTTTCCCCTCCTGCCTGGTGCACCTACAACATCTAGCCTGCAGTCATTTGGAAACAAAAACACCAAATCTGCCCTTGACTTTGTGTGAGGTTTGTAGGGCTCTTACATGCAAAGCAATGGCTTGAGCAGTATGTGGCTTGTCCCTTTTCAAGCTCTTTTCATTCCAGCAACAAATATCTGTGGTGTGAGTGAACCCAATTTGTCTGCATACAGAATCATGAACTGCACATCATATTCTTTGGTTCTTCAGTGAGGATTTAGCACCACACAGGCCCAGAAGAAAGGTACATGAATACCATGCACTGCACCTTGTACAACATATTGGTGCACATTTCACTGTGAAAAAGGAAAGGTGACAGGCTCAGGTGACTGGGTCAATGCTGAGGAGTTCACTGCATGATTTCACTCTGCACCGAGTGCAGTGGGAGTTTCGGACGAATGATGACGGTTCTGGTAAAATTCCATTACCCTGTGCTCATGATCTTGCCTGTCCTTTTTACTTATTAAGTGATCCATCCTCAGACCATCTGTGTTTTTGTAGTAGCACCTTGCAGCCTTGGAAGTAAACCTCATAAAAGCCTAGTAGAACATTTGTGATCATTTGCTAGCTATCAAGATATTTTAGGACATCAAACACCAAGCTGTGTGGGTACCATGAGGCTGTGGAATGTGCAGGACTTTATCATGTTTGAGGTAGATGAATGTCCAGTAAGATCTGTTGTATAGCAGTGCACTCTTTTAAGTCCACTCTAGCAATGATAGGACAGTTTTGCATAGAGATCTATGACAAAACAGCACTGCTGCCTTCCTGCAAGTTACCAGTCTTAAAGTCATTCACAGTCATTCATATTTTCATGATCAGTGTATTGGCAACAACAATGAATTTGACAAAAGGAAAAAAAATAGAAAAAGCATTTGCAACACTGAGTTATAAACTGACATGTCTCATTTAAGCAGTGTCACTTACAACTAAATATTTAGACTCCAAATCAGGATAATGAAAAAACATTTTCAGGAGTGTGATGGCGCTTCTGTCTAATTGACACTTATACTTCCCTGCAGCTGGGGAGGATAAAGTTACACAGAAGTATGAGCATGTCGACAGCCCAAGTTCCTGCAGGCTTGACATAGTTTGTGTGGACAGTGCTTAAATCAGTTACACCTTTTACTCTTCTTTCTAAATTCTTTTGCTAATAAGGAGAGAGGTGAATACATGGTTGGTCACCTAGCAACCCCAGATGAGTGCTCTGAACAGCTTTGAATGAATAGTTGCCGATGGATTCTTAAAAATAGCTGGTTTGTTTTGTTTGGTTTGTGCAAGTGAAAGGTGTGGTCCCCCATATGTGCTTGTGTGAAACGATAAGCAAACTAAGGGGAGAGTGACACAGAAAGAGGAGATAAAAATGGAATCATATGGTGTAATTGGCATACATATATATAGAAAATCTGCTTCTATTCTTTTAAGTCAGCTCTGCATAAATTTGCATGACATACCTCGAGTTCCCTGCCTGTTCCATGGCATGCTACTCAAATTCTTTCCTATAGAAGAAATGGGAACATAGACACTTTGGTATGTTAAACAACACCCCCCTCATCCCACAAAGTAGAAAAATTGGTTCAGGGATTCATTATTTGCTTACATTAGGTTGTAAGATTGTTCATTCTTGCCTGCATTAGACTTCACCCTTGGGTTTGAGACTTAAATAGCAACTGGTAGCAATAATTGAAATTGCAGTAATGGCAGCAGCTGGTGTATGGGACAAGGGTGGATGTGGCCAGCTGCAGTGGGGAGGAAGGGTGGCAGCTGTGGGTGATGACAGCCTTTGCATCCTGCTCTCTAAACAGTGCTGTAGGGAGGTGGCCAGAGCCCTCTCAGCTCATCTGGTGAAGTCACACCTGGACAGGACAGGGAGCTGTTATCCCAGAGCAGGCTGATGTCCTCCAGCAGTTAAAAACCCTGTTAGCCTTTGTGGGCTGGGTTTGCTTAATACTCCCTCTACAATGACCAGCCCAATGATGCAAAGGACCTTCATGACCACTTCAACTGACCACCAGCAATTCCTCTTCCAAAGAATTGCCTCTTGGTGACAAAATTAATTGAGTAGTTTTACAATGTCCTGCTGCCATCTTACATGTCATGGGACGTTCCTATGAGAAAAGGAGCGTGGTCATTCTATAAGCAACTTTTTGTTTGGGACACTGTATCCCAACTTAACAGTTTGGCAGATAGTATTAATAAATTACAGTGAGCTCTCATTTTAAATTGGCCTTGTACTGAGGGCATAATTTTGTATGATTGTGCCCAATAAGGAACAAAGAGGTTGATTTCTTTAGAAATCCAAAGTTTCTGATTTCCCCAACCTTAAAAGCCAAAAGTGTTGCAGCTGGTATTTTTTTTTAAAGTAGAGACACTTCTTTCATTCATTCAGTAATTTAAAGCATATTATTTTTGTTCAGTGTAGCCACTTTAAGAATAAAGACAGCACTACAGAATACTTCTGAATTCTTTAAAAGATTTCTTGGGTTTTTCTTTCAGTTTACAGTGCTTTGTTTGAAAAATAAGAAACATGTTGTTGTGATGAAGCCTGCCTTTTGAAGCCCAAACTAGAGGACAAAACAAATTTTTACAGAGAGTGGGAGAGAGGTCAGGTGGGTTGGCTAACAATAAGGTGTCATTGATGTTTTTGGTTCACTGTCTCTGGGGTAATCCATACCACAATGTAGGCTAGTTTTTATTTAGTTAATTTAATAATTGAATAAAGCGGTTGTCAGTTGTGTTCAGCTGATGCTCCTGTCTGCAAAGGCCGTTCCACACACTGCCCACACATTTATTGCAAGCTGGATGTGTGCTGTTCTTGGCTCTCCCACTGCCTGTGTGTGTGAGATGTGTGTGGCCGTGCACGCACTCACCCCGCGGGTCCCTGAGCACAGAGCCAGGAGCAGCCACCTGGCACATGAGGAAGGGCACGAGTGAGCTCAGGCAAGGCTCGCTCTGCTCCCACAGCCTGGTGGCAGCCTAGGAATGCCGGAGGTTTGGGGAAAGCCCTGACGTGAAACCATGTCGGACCTTATGGCACATTTGCTTACCATCAGGGTCTTAATGAAAAATGTGAATGTGACTCCCCAACCTCATTTTCACCAGAGGGAAAAAAGATTTTGGCTAGCTTGTGGCAGCTAATAGGAAGTAAAATCTCAGCAAGGTTTAGGCAGTTTGTAAAAAGCTCTTAGCAAAATTATCAAAATAAAAGGGAACTTTCTGTAGAGGCAGAAAACGCTTACATCAAAATGTAACTCTGAAGTTACTGACTGGGTCCTTTCATGCATTAAAGACTGATAATTTCTTCTGAAAATTACGTTGGGCTTTTCTAGTGCGCATTTTAAGGTCTAATCAGTTTCCCATAGCTGGTGTGTGCCTGGCAGCACTGAGACTACATTTAATCTCAGAAGCTGGTAATGGATCATCTGCAACTGATTGATGGCAACAGTGAGAAATGCTAATGAGAAGCAAGTTGGTGTGGTCATTTAACCACATCTTTATACTGAAATATATTTCCATGTAAATGTGAAAAAAAAGAGTGAACATGTAACAGTGAGAATCTAAATATTTTAAGATGTCCGTTATATTAATTTTGTGCTGTCTTTTGGGTTAGGAAAGAGTGATGGATCATCTTCATTCTTCTCTTGTGTTGAATATCTTTAATGCCCATTTTGCTCTTAATTTTTTATATTTTTCCATATTTATGTTGCTGTTATTCAGTCTTCTAACTTTAGTAAGTGCTAGATTTCAGCTTTTCTCTAATTCTGCTATTATTTCAGAGTCTTCTTGTTAGTTTAAGTTTTTCTCCTTCTTTTCCCCCTTCTAATACTTCCAAAGGAGAACTAAACTGTCATAAGCTAACAAGTCTCTGTGTTGGGTCAGAAGTTTTGTTTAACATTATTTTCCCCCTTGGTTATTTGATCAGGCTGCAATCAGACCTTCCATCACAGTCTCTTGGCAGTATCTTGCCAGAGACATTGTACTGGTGGAACGTGGTGCTCGTGTGTGTATGGATGTGGCTCTACAAAATTGCATTTTAGGCAGAGGCTTCATCCTCTAGTTTGAAAGGACCCCCAGTAGCATCCAGTGAAAGCATTGCCACGTGTCTTATGAAGTATGACTGATGTATGATATTTTCCTACATGAAAACCATATATAATGTGACATTTTTTCCTCCAAGCCCAACTTTGGACATCTGCTTGAATACTGAGCTGCTCAGGGATCCTGGGTGCTGCAAAAATACACTAATTACATGTTATAGGACCCATGCAGTCGGCTTGCTGTTGTGCAGTGTTTTTCTGTGACACTGCCATGTATCTGACTGGCCTTGCTCACTGAGCAAGAGATGTGAAGTTGTTTTTTGGATGCAGTTTCTTGCTGTGTGCTGGGGCAATATGCTTGTGGTCCCAAAATCCTTGCAGTGGCTGTGGTAGTGGTGTAGCATTTCTGACTCTTGTCTGCCTGTCTCTTATCTTTGCTGTGGTTGTTGCTTACCATCTTCTCTCTTTCCTGTACATTCATTAGTCCCTGAAATTTGTATCTTCTTGTAAAAATCCTTCACTTGCTAATCCACAAAAAAAGCTAAGTGTATTTTTAGAAATCCTGAGATTTTACTTGCTCCACCAGTGGATTTAAATTTTTAAAAGCTAGCTATTGATTTCTGCAACTAGGTCCTCCCTTTCATAAAACACAATACTGACTATGCATTTTTTGTCATTATAATGTGGAAATGATGTTAATCCAGTATTTTGACAGTTATACAGTGATAAACCTTGTAGAAAATAAGAGATGAGAAAATAAGGTCTGAACAACAGGCAGGAAGGTAAGTGTTAAGCTTTTTGAAGCATGAAGTGTGTGAAGTAATTTGAGGGATTCAAACATGAGTTCCACCTAGGCAAGCACTCTGTCTTTAACAGCAACCAATAAAAAACAGAGAAAGAAAAAAACCCAACGTGTTTCCCCCGGGTATGTCTGCTGAACTTCCAGACACCTATGGCTTAGGGATCTCTTGAGATAGAGTATTTTTTCATGCCTAGTAATCTTTTCTGCAATTTTTTTCATCAGAAAACATGTCAAAATTTTTCTTTAATTTATGTAAACTTTCCTGTACACAATACCCAGGCACAATGAATTCTGAAGTTAAAACACCTATCATTCAAAAAGCTACCTCCTTTTTCTTTGATCTCTGAACATTTTATTTGATGCTCCTAGTTTCTAAATTATGATTTTGTAGACCTTTATTTCATCCTTTTTTGATTTTGTTCTTCCAGGCTGAAGACTTCCAGTCTATACACTGTTTTCTTGTTCAGATACCTTTTCTGCCTTGAGTGTTGTTGCTGCTCTCTACACCTTGTTCTTCTGTGTGTTCATGGAGACATCCTAGAAGCATATTGATGTGATGAGGGATTGTTCCTTGAACAAAGATTTCTCATTCATATATGAAGTGATTCCTCACCCTTCTAATGAGTGCTTTCCTTCTCTCTTTGTGGCTGTCATGCATTTCACATGAGTATGTTTAAATCTTGGATTTTCTGCCATTGATAACTGTTTTATTTTGTCTTATGTTCATTTGTACCTATAATAGTTCTTGGCAGATTACGATGCATTTCTGAAAAAGGAAATTTTCTCCCTTTTTCGTGGCTCTTTTTCAAGCTGTTTATATATCTGAATTTACTAGTGCTGATCCAGATTTTAGTATTATTTTGAGTGTGTGTGTGAGCCATAATCAACAATTTTAGGCTGCAGTTAAGAATGGTCCATTGAATCTATTAGCAAGGAACAAATGTGAAATGGAAGATAGAAATACTATAAAATTACTTCATTATGCAGGCAAAGAAGGTTATTCCTGAAAAAAAGAAAAACAAAGCTAATGGATGTACATTAGCAAACAGGTAAGTGCCCAGGAGATACCAAATAAAGAATTTTAGACTTTTCTCGATGTGGTGGTTTGACACTGGCCCAACACCAGGCAGCCATGAGAGTCACTTGCTCACCCTCCCCTGCTAAGAAGGGCAAGGGAAGGAAAAAAGAGTTAACAAATGCTTCATGAGTGAGGTAAGGACCGGGAGAAATATTTCAAGGGCAAAACAGGCTCATCTTTAGTTGCAAAGTGAAATTTATTACTAACAGATTCAAAGGAGGACAACGAGAAGCTGCAGCGTGAGTCCCTTGCACAGACACACAGCCCTCCCAAACTGCTTGGCGTGGGTCTCTTTCCATGGGTGCAGTGCTCCAAGGACAGGCTGCTCCAGCCTCAACCAGGACCCTCTCTCTCCACTGGGTCTCCCACGGGATCACTGGTGCCTCCTCCAGGCACCCACCCGCTCTGGCATGGGCACCTTTCCCACGGGCTCTGGGTGGATCTCTGCATCCCCCATGGATCCCCATGGGCTGCAGGGCACAGCTGCTGCACCATGGTCTCACCACAGCCTGCAGAGGAATCAGCTCTGATACCTGGAGCACCTCCTCCCTCTCCTTCTCCACTGATCTTGGTGTCTCCATGTTGTTTCCCTCACATGTTCTCACCTCCCCCTCTTCTCTGACAAGAAGCAAACCCCCATGACTTTGATTTGACTTTGTTCTTAAATATGTCATCACAGAGCTGTTACCAGCCTCATGTCCATCTTCAGAGCCATCAGAGATTGGCTCTGCTGGATGTGTGGAAGCTTCCAGCAGCATCTCCCAGGAGGCACCTTTGTGGCCCCCCTGCTACCCAAAGCCAGGCTATGCCAAAACAATACACTTGGCAATGTGGACTTTCTTTGTAATGACTTGTAGGGATCACTTCTCAGTATGGAGAGTAAACTAAGAGCAATATTTTACTTTGTTTTGGTTTTGTGGTTTGTTATTACAGAATAATCATATCTTAGACTGGATCAAAGATAAGTTTAATGAACCAGGGACTTCATTAACATTTTGCATTCCATATCTCATAACTGGATTAAAAAGACTTTTATGTTCTTTGAGGAGAAAATGTGCTGGCCCTCTATAGGACAGCCTCAGAATCCCAGCTGGACTTGGTACCATAGGGCCAAGATTATACAAAGCAAAAATAGTCTTCATCTCTTTCACATGAATCTCTGCTTCAAAAAAGTTTAATGATTCACATATTTGTGCTTAGCTGTGCACACGAATTTATATTTTATCCTGTTTTCCCCTGTACTCTGTAACTGCTGGGTTAGAGTTTTCTTTTTCTTACATTCTTACAACAGTAATATTAAAATGTTATAGTGTATGCATGTGCATATGCTTGCTTCTTCTTTTTGGTTGAGAGCTTAAACAGTAGAAAACATTTTGTTTTCCTTCTGTCAGGAAAGAGCTGTTGTTTTTGCTTTGCAGTCCAGCCTAATCTGCACCTGTGTGCAAAGAGGACTTGAGGGAAGAGGAGAATTCCTGTGGGACTGGCTTCATTTTGAAGAATAGGAAGGATCAGAATGGGGACTGTTGTTTCTGAATGATGATGTCTTTGCAAAAAGTACCTCTTCAAGACCAGTTTCCACTCAGTATTTACCATTAAATCCTTGATGGCAGAAGCAGCAGCCAGTCTGGCTTTCTGGAGGTCTGTTGGAGGCAATGCAGGACCAATGATGATTTATTTTCACTTGTTACCCTGCCTGAGAGCTGAAGTTGCCTACAGCCCAACCCTGCAAGACCTTGTCAGAGTACAAGTATTGTGTTCTGCAGCCCTTCCCATCAAATCTGGATCACCTGACAACATAAAGCAAGTCAGATTCCAGATTGTTAGTGCAAGAGAGAACATTTGTGGAGTTTCTGATAAAAACTGCAGGGATCTCACGGAAACCCATGCAACTTACTCTGATGGCCTTCAAAAAGAAAATTGAACTACTGTATTTCATAAATTTGTTTGGGTGAAGAAGTGAACTAGATGATTGGATCACTGCAGAGAAGCAGCTTCTGTGCCAATTGACAGTTGAAATTAGGTAGAAAATTGCTCAGAGGACTGGAATTTAGTTACACAAATTTAAAATTAGAAGAACATTTTGTACTTTATGAAGGAAAACATATCTGTAATATTTGGTACAAGCTAACATTAGTCAGGGTAATTAAATTCAATGTTTTTAAAGATTAATAGATGTTTTACTTCAAGTGCTTTAGCAAGCACAGAGCTAGGAGGAAAAAAGTATTGCTCTGCTATGTTTTCTACTTTCCTATGTTCTGGTACATTAATTTGCCAGGGTCACAGAAGTGGCTCGTTGGGTGGATTCTCTTGATTTCAGGTAGTTTTCATAAGCAAATTACTGCCCCATGGAGATAAACCCCATCTTTGAAAGTCATCTAAGAATTTAAAAATAGAACTGACTGAAAAAGTATTTTCAGTTCCAAGAGAAGTATCGATTTATTATTTACCTTGGAAATAACCAGAAAGATTAAAAAAACTCAAAAAAACCCAAAAACCCCAAAACCGCTAATCCTCTACCACATGATATTTGCAGAAGTTTTCATTGTAACGCACATTATTGACACCTTCGCATAGAACTGAAAGAGAAGTTGTATAAAGCTGTTTTCCTGTATTTCTTACCTTCCAGGCTCACAGGAAGTCAGGCACACACCAAAAAGCTGAGGCCAGCTGGAATGATGTCAAGCCAAGCTCCACAGCATGCCACGGGGAGATGGAGCTGTGACCTCTGAGATAGGGGAGGTGATCCTTGCAGTCAGTTTGGGGAAACAGATTTAAGAACCTTTTGGAATCTTCAGTATCTGTGTCCTCTGTGCAGTCAAGCAGGATCCCATAGCTGCTTGATAAAACCCTTATGAGCCTGCCTGCTCACAGCGACTCCCCAGCACAACACTCAGCACTGTTAGAGTGGAAGAAATGAGGTAACCCGCACCGGTGAGCATGTGGCCCTTGATGCATGAGAGGTAAAGCAGTTTCTCTGCTGTTTTGCTTTGCTATTTTAAGTCTTGGCTGTATTTTTTATTCAGTTCTTATTTTTACAAAAGTATTGTATAAATATAGTATCTCTGTTATCACGGAGATTTGAAAAATGCTGAAAAAATGCTTAGTCTTTGTGGGGCTGAAAGAACTTACACTCACTCTGTCAGCTCTTGCAGTGGCATCACTTTGGCTGATGCCTCACAAAAGTATCTGATTACATGAAGAAAGTCTCAAAATGGTGATATCCCATTACATGGCATGAAGTATTCCTCACAGATATATGGTAACTGGCCAGGTCTCTCCTTTTACTTGGGAGCTTGTACTATGTCAAGAAAACCTCAGAACAAAGTCCTTCATGTAGAATTTGGAGATATAGTAGAACAAGATTTTATCCCCATCTCTTAAGGTTTTTGTAGAAACACAAACTAGCCCACAGGATAGCAGACATAGGTAATAGGAAGAAAAAATTCTGCTCTATAAAATTTACTATATAAATTAGACCAGTAATAGTATGAACACTGACAATAGGCCATGGTAGATAAAATGGGCTGACTGGGGTAAGTGCTTTTGAAAGCAATTTTATTAAAAGATATGGATTTTCTTTTTTTTTTTTTGGTTAGGTGGGTTATTTGGTTTGGTTTCTTTTTTTTGCTTTTTTGTTTTGGTAAAAACCCTTATTTTTTCCCTTTATGTTTTTAATGAGTAGGCAAGAGAGTGGGAGTAGACTGTGCTACAACAGAAGTGAGCAGAGGAAAACTGATTTGTTGGAAGCAGTAGTTACAGGGGGATCAAGTCAAGCCACAGAACTCGTCCTGGCAAGCAGAACTTGTTCTCACGCAACCGAGTCTTGTGAATAAAAAGTCTTTGCATTTGGAGTATTGTACTTTGATGCCTTCTGCATTTGGCCCTCTAACAGTGATGAATTCAGAAAGGAGTCAGGGAGGTGTGTGGAACGGTCTTGTTATAAGGGCAGCTTAAATTAACAGATTTTCCAGCCCAGAGAATCAGCAAAAGAAGAGACAACAAAAGTTTTGATAGGAGATAGGCAGCATTACTTGGAATCAGCTCTGTTCATCAACTGGGAAGTGAAAAAGAGACAGCATTTGAGAGCTAAACAGCAAAATCACAAAATAGAGGATTAATTATTTTGATCACTGGGTATGGAGAGAAAAGGTACTTGGTTAGTGAGCACCAGTCTATTAGGAAATATAGGGATTGTAAGTAGCAGTTCCAAAGACATGGAAGTGTTAGCCAATTAATACCTGCAGAGGTCATCTCTATCCTGCATTTTAAATCAATTCACCTTAGCAAAAAATGTGTGTGAAACTTGAAAATATTTTTATGTAGGCGGTTCTGAGAGTGAGATTGAAGTTGTGTGCTCCTTATCTGACAGTATATAGGGCCAATCACTAAAAGAGGTCAAAATTAGTGGCTCTGTCATAATTTTGAGTATTAACATTTTTATTTTAAATTATTTTAGAAAGATTCTAGAAATAAATCTTTATGTAAGTACAGAAGTGCATGCAAATTAAAAAATTATGTTTATTTGACGATGAAGAATAGAAAACATCAGACATGAATTTTCACAAGAAAATGGGAGATAATGATAACAGAATTGGCCAAAAAGAGGTGTTTCAAAATCTATGTGCATTTCCAAAAGGAGAAATTTTAATGAAGCACTAGCAAAATGAGCATGTGGCTGAAGATTTTTCAGACCTCTGAATTTGAAAGTTATTCTGGACTTGATCATATTCCTGCTGGGTTCAGTAAATTTATTTTGACAGTCAGAGCCAAGGGGTTGGGGAGAAACTTGTTTGTTAAAAATTATTATTATGGAGAATCAGAGATGAGTACTCATTACTGAACTCTGGGAGAAGATTAGTCAGCAAGCAGCTGGCTTTCACCTTGGAATCCAAAGACACAGGAGTGTGTGGGAGTCAGGGAGAACTCTGTCATGGCTTGACTGACATCCACCTACTCCTGTAGATGTGTTTGAGATGCACATTCTGTCTTCCTTTGGAAATCAGTCTTTTGAGAACCTGTTTTCTTGGAATGCAATGTCTTAAATTGCTCTGCAGGAGGGGGATGTGCTGTGAGGAGCAAAGGGAAGTTTATAAGATCATTCTTGTTACACAGCAGCCAAGAGACAAAAAAATACCCATGTCGTGCTATTATGAGTTCAGTAAACTCCTAATGATTGACTGTGACATTGATTTTAATATGCAAATTAAGGCAAATGTGTTTAGCATCAGGGGAAAAGAATGAAAATGAGAATCAGTTATGATTAAAAATCCCATACTGTGGCTGGGAAGGAAAGGTATTCCAACTGTCAGTGAGAGGTGTGGCTGATAGAAATGTGTAAAGAGTGCAAATGAAATGTATGCTGTGTTCTGTAAAGAGGAATGAGACACTGAATGAAGGCAAAAAGGAAAATGTAAGAATTGTTTTCTTTAGACTAACATATATGATATTGGTCTGTGAGGTAAATAAGCTTAGCACATGTATCTGTAGCTTCCTTTCATTCTATAAAAATCAGTATTCAAATAACAAAATATAACAATGAAAAAATTTGTCTTTTAATTTGCTGGTTTATGTACTGTAACTACTCACATAAATGCTATTGGTTCCTATTAGAATTTGGATATCATTCCTATGGTGATCTGAATTTATTATGCTGCCCTGAAAGTTTGACAAATCTGAATTGCTGCAAAGTGAAATTAAATTGGGTTGCTTTCAAATATATAAGTACATAAAATACAAAAATAGAAATATCAGAAATAATGTTCTTTTTGTGCTACTCATTGGAATTATGTTAAGGAATTTTAAGCAAATATATAAAAATGTCTTTCATTACATGATAAATTAATTACATACATAAAGCACCTTTGTAGATTTTAATTCACCTTCATTAACTTGAATCTTGGTTAGGCTTCAGCCTTCTAGAGGCAGAACAAAGCAGAGCCTCCTACATTCTGTGACAGGACAGTCCTTAATTCAGAGCTGCAAAGGCTGTGCCTCCTAGGGGCTACTCACTGAGAAGGCAGTGCCCTGTTTGCACATGGCCACTTGTATAGGCCAGGCTTGAATTCCTTCTCCATTGAAAGTTAAGGACACAGGCATCACCTCCAGGTGAGAGAGGAGCAATTCTATTCCCGCCTGCAGGACACTGTAACTATGATGCTTATTGCAGTTGTGGCTAAATACCATGATCTATTCCTGAAAATGCACATTTGCCAGGTAGATGGTGACTGCTGTGTTAGAGTGATGATTCCAGCTAAATATATTGTACTTTTCATGAGATTTTTCTATTACCAATAAAAATCACCTTAGCTGGTTGTAGGATGAGAACAGAAATATTTCTTTAAAAGCTTTTAGAGGCTTGAGTGCTGTACTGCTCTAGAAAAAACCTTTCACAGAGAAATTTCCTGTTGGAGCTAGGATGAGGAAGATCTGTATCTAGACTGTATATTTTGAAATAATTTCAATTTTTTTTTAATAAAGTATCTGTGTTAGTGAAGGGCTGTCTTAGAATCACAGCATGTCTAAGGTTGGAAGGTCATGTTGTGCAGCCTCTTGCTCAAGCAGGGCCATCCCAGAGCACATGGCACAGGATTGTGTCCAGACAGTCTTTGAACATCTCCAGTGAGGGCTCCATAGCCTCTCTGGGAAATCTATTCCAGGGCTCCATTAACATATTCCTGCACATTTAACATCCAGGATTTATAGCTTCCTTTACTACATTGTATGCCACCAGTGGGACTACACATATTCTGTGGTATGCCTTTTATTAATTAGGCTTTTTCTATTTGATTTGGGGACATACAGAGGAACTTAATATATTATTACTAACTAATGAGCAAATTCTACTTTCTGATGATTAAATTTTCAAAAGTGATTTGAAATATAGATTGTACACTCTTCACAGGGAGACATCATCAGATGGACTTCATTAATTAATCAGCAACATTTGCTGCATAGCATGGCTATGCAGGTGCTAGAATAAAGTAACTAGTATTTGAAGTTGTTTTTTGCATTTTTCATTGTTCCATAGGAAAATGGCCCAGGGCTTATCTTCTCTGTGATGTTAGCTCCATTTATAACTCCAATTCTGTACAAAAGGAAAATGCCTTAACTTTAATTTGTGCTAGTACTTCTGGATTGAACTATTAATCTGAATCACCCAAACTGATCTTGTCTCGAGTTAGTGTAGCTGATTAGATTGTGTGGATGAGGACTGTATCTGTGTTGGTGCTGCAAGTCATGTGTTGGTTTGCTGTAATTCCCCCTTTCCTGATACAATACGTCAGTCAATTTCTTTCCTGATTCATTCTTGGAAAAGAAAAAAATTGTGGTTCAGCTTATTGCAGCAGATAAAGTTGTGTGCAATCTCCTTTAGAAATCTTTGTGCCAGATGCAGCCACTGGTAGTGCCTTTCATGGGCTCAGCTCTCTGTGTGCTATCCTGCAGCAACAAATTTACAAGCTAACTCTTACAGTGAAGACAGACTCTCCACTTTCTACTTCCTCTAATGTCTGAAAAAGCAACTTCCCTTCCCTTCCCTTCCCTT
>VWYP01008157.1:230072-285973 GCA_013400435.1 Pycnonotus jocosus
AAAAAAAAAAAAAAAAAAAAAGGTTAATTGAAAATTGGTGTCACTTAAGTATTATGATCTTCTTAGAAAGGCTGACAACTCCAAGAGGAAATACTGATTCTTTGCATGAAATATAGTGGTTTAATATCCATATTAGCACTCTATCTGTATTAGAGCCAAAGTATTAATTTTCCGGCCTTTGGAATATCATAATTTTACATCATTAGGTGCTATTCAATGCAATAACCATCTATTTTTCAAAAGTAGAGAGGCTTTAAACAAAATGAGGGAGGAAACAAGTGTTTGCACAGGCCAGTAGATTTCTCTGAAACCATGTACACTTATTTCTGTCTCTTGTTTCCATAAATAATAGATTGACAGCTTTGTGGTTAGCAGAGGAAACATGGCACATATAAATGTCAGAAAAATAAATTCAAACATTCATTTTCTCTTTTTTTTTTTTTTTGTGATGAATAGCTCAGTGCAAAGTTCTTATTCTTCTAAATAATACTAAAATATTAATTTTCCTGGTCCTTTAAATGAGCTTCAGGTTATTGCAACAAAAAAAATGGGGTGAGAGGGAAAAGGAAAAAGAGGTGAGTCTGCTCATACCACCTGAGCAATTACAGTTGCTACATGTTTAACAAAAGGCTTCCTAAGTCAGACAGGGTAATTTGATGGAAATATTTAACTTATTTTTATTATTTGGTAGAAAAATCTAACTGATTTCTATTACTGTATCTTATACCAACCCCAAGTGATGGCTTTAATACAGGAATGTGTTTTTTCTAACTGCTCTGTGTGGTGAGATAAGGACACTGAGCTTGACTGTTGCTCATGGAAGAACAGAGACAGTTTATAAGGCATTCTATGATGAAGGAAACCATGATAACATCATCTTGTCATCAGGCATTAGTAATCTTTGGCAAGTAGTTTTCTCTTTTTGATCTGCTACCCCCAACTGTTTTCTGGTGGATCTGTGGACTCCAAATGGAGAGTGAATGTCTGATTGAAACCAGACATGTTTTCCTTATCTTTCCTGGATTCTTTCAAAGGGAAGATATTCTCTGTGTGTGATTCTGTGTGGAATATGGATTTTTGATAGTCAGTGGACTCGATTTATTTCTTCATACTTTTTCATGAAAATTTTTAATGATAAAAAATAATAAGCTTTCTACAGAACCACCTGGAAAGCAGTGAGAGGATACAGGGGCTGGTCAGGGAAGGAAAGAACAGGGCTGGCAGCCAAGGTGGCCTGAGCCCAGGGCTGGGCTTCTGCAGGGAGGCCAGTGCAGTGGAGAGATACAATGAATAGTCAGATCACAGAAAGAACAGAAATTAAGTTTGCTGGGGACCAAGGGACTGTGCAGTTCTTGGGGCACTTCAGAGAGTCACTGGATTTGTTGGAACCAGTCCTGTCAGCAGAGATACCACACTGAGGGAAAGACTGGATTGTAAACCTTCATTTGCACTCTGTGATAGCGGCTTTGGGTTGAAAATGGTTAAAAATATGTTTGGGGAACTCGCTTTAGGGAGATGATCTACACAGCTCCTGCTCAGAGCTCTAGCTGATTTGGTGGTCCTTTACAAACTCATCTTTGCATACACTAGTTGACATTTCCAAATACATTTCACACTTAACACACAGGCCTGATGGTTACACCTAGAAAGGAGACATGCAAACTTAAGATCCAGTTGCAATCCATCATTTTGAGTGATGTGGCTTTGCAACTGGATCTAGGACTGCTTGGAAGAATTGGGCCTGTACAAAATAAAGGCACTGTTTCAAAGCCTGTTAGACAGTCATGAATTTTTGTAGGAAACCATGATCTTAGGAGTCTCCATTTTTTGGAAATATTTGCTCTGAGCATCTCCTTAACACACTGAACTCATGGCATGTTTTATGAATGTCCACAGAGAAAAGGTGTCATACTTTCCTCTTTGCCTCTTTGTGTACTGAAACTCTGAGTTGTGGGATAGAGTTAGGATAATGATTAGATATGTTTGTTGTAGACCAAGAGGTCAGAAATCTTTGCCTGTGAAACTCATAAAGATGTTTAGAAAATAAACAATTTTTTATGTATACACAGAAATGTTTCACAGAACAAAACTGACTGCATACTGTCTGTATTTAATTTTTTGGTAAAGCTCTTGGTATTGCATTCCTAAAATCAAGCCCTCTGAGAGTTCACTTATAAAAGCAAATAGACCAACTTTCAGTGCACAAAATACTCTCCTTTTAAAGTTATTTGTATGTCAAAATATCTCCATGGAGCCTAAGGATGGGTCTTCTCCCTGTGTGTCAAAATGACCTCCACTGTTACAACAGTTTGTGATCACATCATCCTTGGCAGACTGGCAGATTGCTCATGGATAAAGGCACATCATATTTCCAGTCAATTTAGTGTAGAGATTCTTTTACTATTGCAGGCAACATTTTCATCTGAGTTATATGTGGAGAAGCATCTACAGGTACCTCTTTTTTGCTGAGACCTATCTGGGATATTGGTGAGCCTGAGACAAATGCAACCCAAGTCAGAAACTGCAGCTTAGTGCTAAAGTAAAATATTTCCTGAGAACTTTCTAGAGGTTGACACAGATGACCTAGAGTAGTGTTTTTCATCCTGTCTGATCCTGTATTCTGCAGTATTGATTGGTTCAGCAGCAGGTACTAGTTCTGCAGGGGTTGTTCAGTGTAGATTAAAGACCTAAGTTGGAGAAAATTTTGAGTCTGAGGCCTCTTGTGTCAAGGTTGAGCTGGTGAGGGTAATAGTTGAGGGGTTTTGGCATTTTCTGTCTCTTCTTTCAAACAATACCTTTAGTATAAATAATGTATATACGATATAACATAAAAACAGTGTGTAGCCTTCGTCTCTGACACTTTTAAATTATTATTCTCTGGGAGCAAGGTGAATATTTGGTCTCCTGCCACTGAGACGAAGGCTACTTTCAGAACATGCCTTATTTCTCTTACTTCCTATTTTCTCTCTTTTTGTTTTATTTATCAGATGCATGTTTTGCATGATTCCCAAAGTCATGTCTAATTTGAATTTTGTATTGTCTCTATCTCTGGAATTTAAGATACTTTGGTCAAAGTTTGATGTATTAAGAAGTTCCAAGGATAAACAAAGGCAAAACCAAAACTGAGTAACAGTAGCTGATTAACAAAAACACTATCCTGGAGGTAACTGAGAACTTCAATGCATTAAAATTTGAGAGGTTTCCAAGTGAGAGTTTAGAAACCCCTAAACTCAATTTTGGTGTACAAATTAATGTAAATTAGTACAGTATTTTTATGAAGTGATAGAATGTTGCATTAAGAAAAAAAAAATGGTGACTCTGGAAGTAACTTTATGAGGATTGTGCAGAATATGAATATAGGTATATATGAGGGTGATACATCAAAATCTGAGTATAGGAAAAAAGCATATACAGCCAACAAGTACCAAGGTATTGTGGAACTCACTATGAATGCTATCACTATTTGGAAATGTCATTTAGTGCTGTTAGTAAATACTAAAAATTAACTTTGCATTTGGTGTTGAGACATGAAATGGGTGAAAAAGTGTCCATTATGTTCTCTGGAGAAGCTTCTGCAATGAACTATTGTGAAATTCTTAAGCATTTGTGGTGGTTTTGCCATGGAACTATGAGTAAAATTAATTAGTCCCAAGTCTTGGAAAGTTTATTCTGACCTATAAAACATATTCTGATCACATTAAAAAGAAATATTAAATAGATTTCAATAGTCTATTGAGAGATGAGGAGGGAAATGGTATTTTACCTTTTTCTGATGTTGTACTAGGTTGAAAACTGTCTTCCCAAGCTAGGGGCATTAGTGGGAATGTACCAAAATGTTTACAAAGCCAGCTTCTCTCTACACCCTGCACTATAACCTACATATCACAGAAGTTTTATTGGAAATTTAAGGGATTTTCTGAAGTACTGTTCAGACCATACTGTCCTCAACTGGACAGAGATTGGGGTTTGTTTTCCAGTATTATGGCTGTAACAAAGTGAGCAAAACCATACAGAGGTGCTCAGAGACTGCACAGAGGTGCTCTCAGGGGCAATTCAAGCCTAGGCCTTTGAAAGATTCTTGAGCTATAACATGAAGAAACAGGTCTAAAGCTGAGAAATGTTGAGAAATTTTCACCTCCTTGCAATTTCACAGATACAATGTTTCAGTGTCATGTTTCAATGATCACCCAAACTCACAGGCTATCGGCCAACCAAAGGAGACCTTGCAGTGTTGAGCCACAGAGTGTCAAAAATGCAGCACGAATATTGTACAAACTGCTAGATAACTATATGCTAATAAAGCCATCACAATGCTATTATTATTACTATTTTGTTGTTATTTGTAGAGATTAATGTGCTACATTGTGTCAGATGGTGCTATTAAAGAGCAGTAGAACTTGCAGAAAGGTTATGCCCTGATGATTCATTGAACAGAAATGAGGTTTATTATATCCCCCAAAATTAATTCAGGTAAGAACAACATAAAGGCAAATAGAGCGGGATATAATTGCACTGTAGAAAGTGCTCTGCAGAGCAAGGGCTCACACAACACCAGCCCTTCCAAAGGCAAGCTTTATTACTGCTGATGTCTCTGGGGGGAGCAGGATGGCAGCACAGGCTGGTGAGGGGGGAGTCTTGCTGGGGCTCCTCACGTTCGATCCTCGGGCTGGCACTGCAAACTGCAGTCTCAGATCACTGCTGGGGACTGCCGTCACGTTGCTGTACAGGGTGCGGCTGCTGGGAGGGTGGAGTGGATGAAATCCTTCCATTTAAAAAGCTTGTTTGACATCAGCAATTATCAGCTCACTGCTGTCTGTGAAGTATTTTCCCTGTTCCAGCAGCCGGGGTGCTGTTTCCCCGCTTGCTGCAGTGTAAAGATTAGCTTGCTGTCTCTAGCGCTGAGATGCTGCAGGCTGTGGCAAGCTGAAAGGGTGATTCCTAAAGTGCTCCCGAGAGCCTCGTTGATTTATTTATTTATTTCCCCCCTCACTGCTCGCCCGCAGGAGTCTTATAGCTGGTGCAGCATCAACAATCACTCCAGGTCAAGCCGCATTAGCCTGAGTGCTAACCTTCTAACAGATTCAGATTGATGAATCCAATTATGGGGCTTTACAGCCTGTTTAGCTTTGTTGTTACTGTTATTATTGTTATTTATTCCTGTCTGCATTCAGCTGCGCTGCAACCCATTTCAGGGTGATTAAGGAGGTTCCTTTTGATAATGTTTAGGCTCAACAATATAATGGCAGGGATGCAGTATAAATTTTGCCTTTTGTACTTCCCCCATCTGACAGCTGTTGGTGTGAGCCTATGGGTCTTGCAGGTCTGCAGTATCTTTACTTCTTCACAGCTTTAACTGCATTATATAACTTTATTTTTTTCTCCAAATCATTCTGACACAAAACAGTAAAGAAAACATTTGTTTTATCTAGTTGTTAACCAGATAAGACATTATAGAAGAGATCTTCTCAGAAACAAGATAAGAATCTCTACGTACTCTTTTAAAATGCTGCAGTTTCTTTCTTCTGTCCAAATTTATAATTCCATGGCTTAGGGCTGACTCATGATTTCCATATGCTTGGGACTGGCAAGAGAGACTATGTCTGTACAAAGGGCAGAGAAGGAGATAACCAGATTTGTTATGCATGCAGAGAAAGTCTCTAGCATTTAAGATCTTTACCAAAATACTCCATGACTCCAAGCAAGTAACAGTAAGCAAATTGTCTTTGAAAAAATTATAGGATATCTAATTGAATTTTCTACCATGGCTTCCATCAATCTTGTAGTGTGTTGTGCGCTTGATAACAATTAAACTAGTGGTTAATTGTCAGACGTAAAGCAGCTGAGAGAATATATATAGAGGTATATTATAGAAAATATTGCAAAGTTTTTCTTGTTGCAGCTCTGGATGTTACCAGACAGTTGTGTGAACTATTAACATTCAAGTCAGAGAACATCTTAAATCTGTCAGGAAAGCCATATCAAGGGAATTTAAGTAATGATGGCCTACTGTTAGAGAAAAAACAGCTGTACTTTTTTTTAAATTTTCATGCATTCATATGGTATAAACACCTTCCTCCTCTTTGTCCTCCTTTTCAGTATGAGTGTTTCTAAATAACCACTCTGATGTTTTCTAACTACCTGAGATCTGTTTCTAATGCTGTCATCTGCCTCTAGATTAAAATATGCTATACCTACATAATGAAATTTATGTGTTTACTCAGTCCCAACTTTATGTGAACTAGTTCAGTGAAAACTAGGACTAGGCCTAAGTTTCTCTCTGAAACTAAAAACAGGTGGTTGAAATAGAAAGGTTGGACTTTTGCATTTTTGTGTCCTTTTTAGATTTTGAATAAGAAAATCACAATTCCAAAGAACAAACTGGCTAAACGTTTTCCACATTTCCTTTGATATTCACAGATGACCCTGTGAATTATGAAGCATCTGATGAGAGGTTATTTTCTGCTGGGATCCCTGGTAGAATCACGCAGTTTGGAGATGTCAGACCACTATGCTGACTAACACAACAGACAAGATTTAGTAGCACAGATGATCATGTATTAATGTGCCTCAGCAACTCTGGGATTGAAGGTGATTCACCTATTGCAATCCTGGAGAGCTGGCAGCTAGGACATAACCATCTGCTTCTTTCTGCACAGAGATACACAGAAGTTTAGAGGATTTATTGAACAATGATTTTCTTTAGTCTTGTGGAATTAATCACCTAATGGGTAAAACACTTGATGGATATAAAGGCAATGTAGGAAAGGCAAAATACCACATACTATTTTTTCTTTAATGGGTGTAGGGCTCATAGAAGAATTGGACTAATTTTTAGCTGTTTTGATAAATGAAATGTGGAAATGGAGTAAAAGATGGTTTGGAGTGTTTCATTAAAAAGCAGAGAAAATATTATGAGACTAATTGTTAACCCTGGTATCCCTAGTTCTCTGTGGTAATGGGAACATGACAACATAATTGACATAGGTGTTTAATCATTCTCAGCATCTGTAGATTCAAGATCTTCAAGCAAAATTAACATCACTGTTTTAGTTCTTCATCTTTGTGTGATGGATTTTTTTACCGAAAAGTCCTTTCTCTTTGGTGTGATTGTAATGCAGGTTCTGGCAAGGTTGAAAAGGCTCCATAATTTCACCTTCTGGATTCTTTTGTTAGTATTTGTTTAGCTATACTTTCAAATTAGTAGTTTTCAGCAACAGCTCCCCAAAGCAGAATGGAAAGAAACTTTTCACAGTTCTCTCAGGGAACTGTCTTTACACATGACAGTCAGCTTGCACCAATTATTTGAAAGAGTCCCTCTTTTCAGAACTGATACAGTTGAATCTGTGAGTACCATGACAATCAGCACCAATGACAAGCACTCTAGCGTGCCAATCCTTGCACTGCAAGTGAGTTGTAGGCCAAGTTTAGCTAAGGTTTTTTCTGATCCAATATATTGTAAGTCCAGAAGAGTTCACTTTCACATGCAATCTTGTATTTCATTTACAATCAGTTCCCAGACCTCACTTTTGCCGGGTTGTTTTTTATCTTTAAGTACAATTTTGGCGAAGCATCTCAGGTAAAACACCTTAAAAAGTAAAGAAATTCCTGTGATAGCAACTGTAAGAAATTAAGAATATGTTTGGGAACTAGAACCAGTTGTGTAAGATGGTTCTTCAACAAAGGATAAGTTATTATCTTCCTGCTAAATCCAAATTCAGCATTACTCCTTGCAAGGCATCATTTCCTTAACATATCTTAATTTTTAAGGCTGACATATCTTGACATGATGGCAGCTGATGATAGGATTAGGAATGATTAGTCAAGACAGTGTAACATCTGAATAAAGCTTTAACAGGGAGCCTGGACCCAGCATGCTGATATTGTACAAGCCATCTTGTTAGATATCATGTCATGAAATACCCTTTTTGATACATTTCTGATAATTATAATTATAAACAACAAGCTGGGTATTATTCAGTGATTCTTCATAGCAACCACTCTTCATGGGGTTTCAGCTGAAACATGTTCAAGCTGCCAGTAGGGAACCAGGAACTATTTCTGTGTGGGGAAGATCACAGTTTCTCAGTGCTGCCTTCCAGAAATAGCAGGGAAATTCATCAAGACTTTCTGTACGTTCTCTCCTTTTCTCCTACATACAAACCCATGCAGCCTCCTGAGGATAGCAAGCTAAGCCAAAATGAACAGGGTGATGTAATGGTCTGTGATGCTGGGGTGGGGCAGGACTGACCCTGCACCTCCTGACAGCAGTGCATGGTCTGCCCAGTCACCATCAAGGCCAAACACCATGCCATAGGGTATCTGATCACGCACAGACTCTGCCGGTTGTAAAGGATATCAAGGTGGCTTCTTGTCTTACAGCAGAAATGACCAAAAATAGGGTATGCTTGGTCCTGGGTATATGGCACAGGGGATGCTGAAGGGAGATGTTAAAGATTCTAAAAATAGGAAGATAATATCTTGATATCTACTGTTGGAAAATATCTCCTGCCAGGATTATGTAGAATTCCACAAGTAGGAGATATAATTAAAAACATAAAAACACCTGTATGCAGAAAATGAAGTCTGTGTCAAAGATAAGCTTATTATGCTCATGTGTGTAATAAAAGATGATGTTTTCATGGGTTTATTTTCAAGTGTATTTTACTGCAAAATAACCTGGTAGTGAGACTTTTTTGTTTGTGCTGGGTTTTGTTTGTTGGTTTTGGTTTTGTGTGTTTTTTCTTTTTGTAGATTGAATTAGTTAAATCATGAGGCCATTGTGTATCAATGGTATCAGACTGGCTTACTTATCTTAATTTCAGCTGAGATCTAATTAAATACTCCTCTGATGGACTTTGCTGAGTGAAGAATTTGCTTATATGATGTTATGTACAGGAAGTTGTGGTTAAGTGTCAAGTAGAATCTAAATCAAAGTAATCATCAGGCTTTTATAAATACCTTGTTCTCTGTGTTAGGCAGACATTCCAATTGCAAAAAGTCTGAGATGTTAAACCTTGGGGACATTCTGTTTTGTGTGAACTTCCTCAAAATCTCTGTTCAGGATGGATTCGTCTCCTCCATATGTATGTAAAAATGTGTGGAGACGTGCGGCACTGTCCCAGCACTGTGTCTCCTCAGTGAGTACTCTGCAAGTGAATTTGAACAGGGTGAGTTTGTACTAACTAAAGGTAAAGTGAGGTTAGGAACAAGCAAGCAGAAGGGTTTTTTGCTTTCCCTGAACTCATGGACTTGATTAATGCAATGAAGCTGCAGGGCCTTCTAGGAACTTCAGTGGGAGCACTCAGAGGTGCCACTGGAGTTGGAGCAAAAGGCAGTCTCAGTGTCTGGACTTCAGAGATACCAGAAGGTAATGTCAGACTGGCTGCTTATCTGAGGACAGTATTTCTCCTCCTTCATCATCATCACAGACAGTTAGAACAGAACTGACTCCACTCTGTATTATTTTAAAGGGGAGTGAGGAAGGCAGATCCTCACCTGTTATCTAAACCTCGGTGGGATGAGAATCCTATGCACTTTTGTAACATGAGCATGAGGCACCTTCACTGAGGCATGAAGATTTAAAGTGCCTAGGAAATGGCACCTAATATTTTACTGCAACATCTTAGAACTTGCATTGCTTTCTAAAACATCTTTTTGTATTTTAGAATTTACTATTAGAAGATGCCATTTTTATATAGATTTAACAATAAAGCATATTTCAATTTATTATTTGAATTACCATAACAGCAGATGTTTCCCATGCTGTGGTGGCAGTGCAGATTTTATGTCCTTAACACATATGCAGGTGGATGTAAATATTAGTTCAGCTACACTGTTTTTCATATTTGTCTGAGGAATCCAAAGACTAAATTTATTCTTCATTATCCATGGAGAGAGTATTTGTAATAGTTCACAGCTAGATTAGTTGTCCAAACGGCAGCCATGTGCATATGAGTTGTTTGCTGGGTTGTGGATTACTTTAGAAACAATAGATGAAAGACAACTCATTTCTCCAATAGCTGATGACAAATGCAGACTGGTCAACTTACTTCTAAAATATTTATCAAATGTACCTGTGGATAAGGTACATTTTCAAAACACAAACTCCTTCTGTAATGATGGCATTTATGCTTCTGTTTGCAGCTTGATGTTTTGGCTCTACTAGAGTTGCTCATGGTTTCATGTTGCCACCATTCATCATATTATCTGAGCAATTTCCAGACAATAACAGGCATTTATAAATTTCTGGGAACAGGAACATTTGTGGGTTGTTTCATTACAAATGGGAACTAACTTTAAATAACTCCTCATTAGTCTTTTAGATAAAATTCTTAAACCCTCAAGGATCCTTGAGCTGCAGACTCACAGCCACTCACTAGGGGAGCTGGTTAGAGTTTCCATCTCTGTTTGGCTGAGGTAGTTTGTTTTTCCTATGTAGGTAGGGGTTAAATACTGGCAAAGTGGAATTCTTTAAATGCCATTTATTGTATCTTTAAAAATATTCCAGTGTAAAGATTATGAGCAAGCTTGCTGATGGTAAGACTAGGTTTGTCTAACTTCTCTGGAAGCTCTGCTTATGAATAGCTGTAAAGTTTCATCTTGACCTCTCAATATTCTCATTTTAGTTTCAGCATGAAACCTGGCAAGCCTAGTTGATTTGTGTTGCAGTTGCATTAGTCTAAGAGTGCACCAGAAAGATCCCCTAACTGAACTTTGTGAGAATATTATCCTGCATCAACACACAGGATCACAGAATGATCAAGTTGGCAGAGAATCGTCAAGATCATCACCATAATGACCCCTAAACCGTATTCCCAAGTGCCACATCCAGATGCCTCTTGAATGCTTCCAGAGATGCTGAGTGCACCATCTCCCTGGAAACTTCTTTACCAATATCTAATTTGAAACTCCCCATGTGCAACTTAAGGCCATTTCCTTAATGAGATGTGGACCAGACCAACCCCCACCTGGCTACAGCCTCCTTTCAGGTGATTGTAGAGAGCAATGAGGTTTCCCTGGAATTTCTTTTCTCCATAATAAACAACCCCAGCTTCCTCAGCCACTCTCAAGACTTGTGCTCCAGACCCTTCACCAGCTCTATTGCCCTTCTCTGGACACTCTCCAGCACCTCAATGCCCTTCTTGTAGCGAGGGGCCCAGAAATGGGCAGGGGATTCAAGGTGTGGCCTCACCAGCACCAAGTACAAAGGGACAAGAACTGCCCTGGTCCTGCTGGCCACGCTGTTCTTGCCAGGCCAGGTTGCCACTGGCATTCTTGACCACCTGCCTCATGTTCTTCTGTCTGTTGACCAGTACCCCCAAGTCCCTTTCTGCTGGGCAGCTGTCACACCCCAATCACTTTAAGGGCTAAACCAAGGTTCTCTTGCTCTACGTAGACACCTCTGTCTTCAAGAGGTAAAAACTCACCCAAAAGTTTACTGGCAATAGGGGGAACTTTGGCAAATGATTCAGTACAACCTAACAACACTTATTACAGTATAGACTTAGCCCACTGACCATAGAAAACCTTTAAACCCATTTGGTATTATGTTCAGTGAAAAGAGAACTAGAAGAAGAAAAAAGGAATTAAAACAGAAGGATGGGAAATATATAGAAAATCAGACATATGGCTAACAACTCCTGGGTTCCAGAGATGTAAAACTACAGGATGAAAGTAGAGTTAAAGGACAATGTTTCCTCCCAGGTGGGACTTCAGTCACTTGGCCACTCAGGGGCTGGGTTAGGTGGCACTGGGGTGTGCTGTGACTAACAGACACTATGGGACTGGGGGTATGGGGAGCAGGGCACTATCTCCCCAGAGCAAGGTCTGACCCACTCCCTACCACACATTCCAAACAGCCTAAGACATCTCAAACCAGATTACTCTGTCCAGTCTCTGACAGAAGCTCTCAAGCCTCTCTTCCCCCATGCTGTAGCACTGCATGGGGTTGTTGTGACCCAAGGGCACTTTACCTTATTGAACCTCATGCAGTCATCCTCAGCCCATTGGTCCAGTCTGTCTAGATCCCATTGTAGAACCTTCCTACCCTCCAGCAGATCAATGCTCTTGCACAGCATGGTGTTGTCTGTGAACTTGCCCAAGGGTGCCCTTGATCACCTCATCCAAATCAATGATACAGATATTAAACAGGGCTAGCCCCAACACCAAACCCTGGGGAACACTACTCAGGACCAGCCACCTTCAGTGGATGAAGATCCATTCACCACCATTCGCTGGATTCAGCCATGCAGCCAGGTTTTTGCAGAAATGAGGAGTGCACACATCCCAGCCATGAGCAGCCAGTTACTCCTGGAGAATGCTGTAGGACACAGTGTCAAAGGCTTTACTAAGTCTAGATAGACAACATTCACAGCTTTTCCCTCATTCACTCAATGGGTCACTTTGTTGTGGAAGGAGACCAGGCTGGTCAAGCAGCACCTGCCTTTTGTAAAGCTGTGTTGGCTGGGCCTGACCCTCTGGTTGACCTGCATGTGCCATGTGATGACACTTAGGATGATCTGCTCCATCAACTTCCCCATTACTGAGGTGAGAGCCACAGACCTGTAATTACTGGGATCATCTTTCCAACTCTTCTCATAGGCAGGCATCACATCTCCTAATTTCCGTTCACCTGGGAGTTCTCTGGTTAACCAGGACTGCTGGTAAATGATTGAAAGTGACTTGGCAAGCTCTTTTGCCAGCTCCCTTGTTACTCTCAGGTGTACCCCCTCTGGGCCCATAGATTTGTGGGTGTCTGATTGGCACAGAAGGTCACTAACCATTTTGTCTGGGTTCTGGTGATTGATGAGATATATATAAGTAACCAAGACACTATTAAAATCCAAAATTGTTTTTGAATGTTTGTTTTTCAAACTGATAGTCAAAGGAAATAGGTCTCAAATGGCAAGATATTTTTTGCTACCACAATTCTGGAGTAGAAAAGACTGAAAATCAACCAACCAAACCAACTAACAAGCAATGGCCCTGTATTGAACAAGGCTAAGTTTGCCATCATAAAAGGCATAGTCAGAAATCAGAAAGATCTACCTGGAAGAGCTGTGCTCTAAAGGAAATGTTTGTTAGCAGAACTTTCAGACCAAGTTAATTCTTGTGTGTGCTTTTAAGATAGAATGTAGAATAGAAAGCAGCAGCACCAAAAAGCTAGTAATGTGTTCTTACCCATATTGTAGATGTGTTAAAAGACTGAGTCAGATCTTGTTGCAAACCTGAAATTTAAGGATACTTCCTTTCGGAGAATTTTGGCTGGCTAGAAATGATCTTAAAAATAGATAAAAGAAATGGTCTTTTACAGAATGATTTCAGCTGCAGGAGAAAATTTTGAATGCTTTCTAAGTATATTAAGAGAAACACAAATAAAGAGAAGGTACTGGATCCCTGCTCTTTCAGTGCACCCAGGGGTTACACCTGCACGGTGTCTCAGGTATTACTGTATATTATGTAAACTGCATCTTTTAAAAGTATGTCAGCAAGTATTGAACTACTTCTCTTTGATCACCAAATCGGCTCAGCTTTACCTAGCTAAGGAAGGATGTCTCCTTCCTTGACAAAGACATTTCTTGTTTGCATGAGGCTTTTAGTCTCTTAATCTTTAGGGACTCTAGGGAGTCAAAGCAGTGTTCTGCATCACTAACCCTTCACATCAAATATCTGTCAAGAGAAGTACCTGAGGTGTTTGTTCCTGCTGCAAATATTCTTTAGTTTTTCTGTCCTTGCCTTGACTCTCAGGGTTCTTCTGTGGGCCTCCTGCTCTTCTTTGCACAGATATAGCTGCTGACATTTTCAAAATTATGATTCTGAAATAGGGCTTTCATGGATCTATGTGAGGATGGTGCATGATTTCATGTTGTCCTCTGGTAACAGGATGAGCTTCAGTGGATGTGTGATAGAGCCAGTGATGAGTAGTGTCCCTTAGGGGTGTCGCTGGGGCTGATACTGTTTTTGTTGGTGACAGAGACAGTGGGATTGAGTGCACCCTCATCAAGTTTGCCGATGACACCACAGCTGTGTGGTGCAGCTGACACTCTGGAGGGAAGAGATGCCATCCAGAGGGACCTGGGCAGGCTTGAGAGGTTGGCCCATGCAAACCCTCTGATGTTCAATGAAGTGAACTGCAGGGTCTTACACTTGGGTTGCAGCAATCCCAGGCACACCTAAGGGCTGTGTGAAGAAGTGATTGAGAGCAGCCCTGCAGAGAAAGACCCAGTGATGATGGTTGATGAAAAACTCAACATGAGCTGGCAGTGTGCACTCTCACCCCGGAAAGCAAACAAATCCTGGGCTACATCAAAAGGAATGTGGGCAGCAGGGTGAAGAAGATGATTTTTCCTCTCTTTCTGCTCTTGTGAGACCTTACCTGCAGCATTGCGTACCGTTCACGTGCCCCCAACATAAGAGGGACAAGGAAATGCTGGAGCAAGTCCAGAGGAGGTGCACAAAATTAATAAGTGGAGTGGAGCACCTTTCCTTTGAACACAGGGTGAGAACTTTGGGACTGTTCAACATGGAGAAGAGAGGGTTATATGGAGATCCCATAGCAACCCCATAGCAACCCCATAACAACCNCATTGCGTACCGTTCACGTGCCCCCAACATAAGAGGGACAAGGAAATGCTGGAGCAAGTCCAGAGGAGGTGCACAAAATTAATAAGTGGAGTGGAGCACCTTTCCTTTGAACACAGGTTGAGAACTTTGGGGCTGTTCAACATGGAGAAGAGAGGGTTATATGGAGATCCCATAGCAACCCCATAGCAACCCCATAACAACCCCATAGCAACATAGGGGACCTACGGGGAAGCCAGAGCTGGACTCTTCATCAAGAATTGTAGTGATGGGACAGGGAGTAAAAGGTACAAGCTAGAAGAGGGGAAATGTAGGTTAGGTATTAGGAAGAAATTCTTTACTGTGAGGATGGTGAGATACTGGAAAAGGTTGCCCATGGAGGTGCCCAAACCTGTCAGTGTTTCCAGGCCATGTTGTATAAGGCCTCGAGCAACCTCGTCTAGTGAGAGGTGTCCCTGCCCATTGTGAGGGGTTGGGATGAGATGATCTTTAAGGTCCCTTCCAACTTTAATATTCTATGATTCTCTTAATGAAAGAGCTGTATTCTTGCATGACTTTTTTCAAGAGACAGACTGTGTTACCTAGCAGGGCAAAGCAGAGGTACAGCTGGGACCCACCACCTGTACTCGAGGAACATGGTTGTAGAGACAGCAGCTGCTCAAAGAGTGCAGCTCAGGTGCAGAGTAGAAGGATTGCTAGAGGGCCAAGAAAATCTGTAATGATTCTGAAGCTCCTTCTACTGCTCTTGGACATACCTGGGTGACTTCTGGGGCAGGGGACAGCAGAGGAAATAAAGGGGGTCAGTCGCCAAGGTACTTTGGTAGGCATTACACAGCATATGCAAAGCCCATATGTCTGAAGGAGTTTCTGAAGGTTGCCTGCAGTTCTAGGAAGAAGCCAGATGCTTTCCCGTGTCTGTACAAATGCAACCATGGTATATCTTAATTTTTAAAGATAGTTATATTCTACTAAGCTTTCATTTTAAGAGACATTGCCTCCACAGTTTTATTCTGTTCTGTTCATATGACAGCTTATGTGAATGAGGCCTTCTTCCCATTTCCCTGCTGTGAGGCCACCCCTTTTCTCTTTATCTCTCTTTCTGTCTTGAAAGAGCATTGGTTTTTAATTTTCTGCCTTTAAAAACTGACTTTGTCCTATTTTTTATCAACAAGGTCTAAAAAATAAGTGCTATTACTAACACAGCAAATGCAGATCATTTTTAGCTATAACAACTAGGCATTCATATCCACTAAATGCTGAAATATAAAATAAAGAAAAAATTGTTTTAATGCAATCCAGTGTAAAATTAAATTTGTTCATTTTGCTTACAACATTTTTGATGCTATCCACATTCATGAAAAGATACTGGATTGGATCCACTATGTCATTAGCAAAATTTCTAGTTAATTGAGGACCGAGATTTCAAGATTTGATTTCATTTCATTCATCTCCAAGATTTCATTTCATTTCATTCATCTCCAAGATTTCATTTATCACTCATCCCAAACAATCAAAAAAGGAAATATAACCAAAGTGGGGAAAACAAAATTAAAATACATACATATTTTCTTCTGAACTGTAACCAAGTTTAAGGATTTAGTCATGAATGGTTGAATTGGAATATCCATGAAGGAAGCACTTCTGTTTTGTCTCCTTTAATGGGTGTTGAAACTTGTCAACTAAAATTCCAACGTGGGGAATTTGTAGTTACAAAGGAAGCTTATTCAAATAAATAATCTACAATGGGATATTTATCAATAGTATAAGCAAATAGTATAATGTCAGATGTACAGATGAAAGAAACCAGTCAAAGGGTTTATATACATTCCATGGGTAAGAGATAAAACTAGAACATCCTTTAACTGTGTGTACTTTTTATATGTTCCAATGATGAGAGTACTTGCATTTAATGGTCAGATGACCTACAATGGTTTGCATCTTTAATTTATTACTTATACATTCCTCAATGCCTTGTTACTTACTTTATTATAAATTATTAGACAAGCAATACTAATGAACTTAAGTAAATTGATTATGTGTAGAAAGATTTAATTTTGTTTGTTGAAAAATTATTTGCAAGCACAATAGTGATGAATGGGTTGGCTGTGAGCCTCATGGCTTAGTCACAGTTCTTAGTTCTTAAAACAGTTGAAGATCACACTTTGTGGAAAAAAAGATAAGTTGTTCTGCTTCTGTGTCTAAGCCTGAAATATCATCTGGGATTTAGGTGCTATTTCTCCCACTTTTTTGGCCTGGAACTGATTTCTAGTGATTTGAATTAATGTGGAATTATTTGGAAACTTTAGTTTTACTTCAGGTATTTTTTTATTTTTTATTAAACAAGCAAAGGAAAAGCATTTTGTTTTTCTTTAGAGGCTGGTGCATATACCTTGTGTATTTCCAGTCAGTGTAGCTTTCTTGCTAAACATCAAAGTATTCTTTTTCAGAGACATGTGAGGGGAAAAAGTAGTTTGTGTTTCTTCTAGAACTACAGTGTAGGTGCCATCCAGTTTATCTGTCCAAGAAGCCAGTTCATGCCGTTTTACCTTTGTTCAAGTCCATCTCAAGTCCATCCTGAGATGACTATTTCAGCTGAAAAGGATGTGAAGGCTTTCTGAATCAGACTTGGGGGAGAGGGCAAGGCACATATAGAGAATGTCTTCACAGGCAAAACATTCATTTACTATCATAAATGAATACATTCATTTAGTGTTGCATTAGGGAGATACCTAAAAGTTACACACACACACGCACACACACACAGGGATAGACAGACAGACAGACACATACAAAAGGCAGTTCTATCATGTTTATATTGCATCCTTTCATGAAACAAATAGTTTGTGTGTGCTTATTCTTCCCAGGGCTGTGGCCTTGAGTCTTTGTCATACATCAGCCTTTCTCCATGCAAATTTGCCACAAATAAGGTGTTACAACCTGATCCTGTAGATGACGATACCTCAGGTTCCTGTTAGTAGCTCCTCTGGGGCAGAAAATAGTGAATGATCAGTGTTTATATGTATATTCATTCTCGGATTTCTGAGTAGCCAGTTGCTCTTTTTGCAGTCTTTTCAGGGTAGCACCAAAATGGGACAAATGCCTTTTCCAGATTTCATTTTACATTCTCTTGTCAGAATTGTAATTTCATCCACCTCTGCTTGTAGGTTATGCCAATTGTTATGAGGGAAGACCATACTGGGAGGAGAAAAATTATGACTACGACTTCCTCATGAGAGGAGAGCCCCCATTGACTCTCCCTCAGCAGTAACACCCCCTGGGGGTCAGTGTCTTTCTCCCCAGTACCCTCTCTGAGGGCTGGCTTGACTTCTCCCAGAGAAAATCTTGCAACGGATCCAGGTCATGCCAGAAAACCCAAGAGCTTTGGACCATACTGATCACTCCTCCATATCCAAGGGATCCTGTAATGCCCCAGCCTATTTAATGGGTTTTGGGGGAAGATAGTTTGATTTACTCTGGGCAGTGCATTGGAGAAACAACAATTCTCACGCAATTCAATAACAAATTGGTCATTAACCCAGAGCAGGTTAATGTTTTTGTCCCCATTTACCTTCTCAAGAATTAGCTTGACTGTCTCATGGAGAAAATCTTACAACAGATCTGGGTTACTCCACAAAACCTTTAAACAGATCTGATGTGTCCAGGTCATACTGAAAAGAAAAAAGATTATAGCAGTGGGAAGCAGATGAGATCAGGCATATCCAGGGTTGCCGTGGTCTTTGGCCAGAGATTCCAGCTTTGACTGGAAATCAGTCCTCCTTTGTCCAGAGCTCTGGCTGTTATCCCTGTAGAAAAACCTGCTCAGCACTTTTCAGAGTAATCCTCCAATTTAATGTTGCAACCCACCCCTGAAGGCAAAGCTGACTGAGGTTCTTGTTAGTAGATCCCTTGAGATGGATTAGAGTGCATCCACATGAAATGACCGGTGTTTATAAACATATATATAGGGCAGGTTTATTTTCATCACTGGCTTACTTTTCAACAATCCACTTGTGTCACAAAACACCATGAAGTTTGATATCTTATGATGCTGGGTGAGGTACAGGCCCATAAAGAAATAACAGTCTTGCATTCTAATTAGCAGAAGCTGCGAGTGGTGAGGATGACAAGAAAAGGATGACAAAGCAACACATGTAAAGGATGCTATTGTGAGCAACTGAGTGGCTCTAAATCATTTCAGATTAGGGATGTGAGAAGTTTTGCAGCTGACTGCTGTTTGATTGATGCTAGTGAGCATTACAGCAAAACAACCTGAAGACACAATCCTGGAACAAATTGAAGAATGAGCTAATAGATAGAGGACAATTATCCTCAATGTGTGAAGTAATATTTTATTATGCTAATGTTTCCTTGAAAAATGGTGGCACTGAAAAAGCTAATGGTTGAAAAATAATGACAGATAGCAATGAATCCTTAGATTAAGTACACACAGAATGTAAGCAGCCCCCAGCAGATCTGTGTGTCAAGTATTCAGATACCCCATGTGATGTGGCAGGAGAGGCCCTAAGGAAATAGTTACTGCCCATGGCAAAGGAGTTGATGAATATCAACCAATCAGGAAAAATCTCTTCTTAGTTAAGCAAATTAGAGACAAATCCTGCTCAAGTACCACCTTTCAATCTGAGGAATTCACAGTGCAGGCAATAACAGATGTTCTCGATCTCTTGATTTGACAGTCAACATCACAAGACTACAGAGATCACTTCTATACCAATCCATCTGTTGAGATAGGAATTTGTGCTTCCAGTTGTGCACTGCCTGTGCCATAAGTGACTTCAGGAAATTTCAAAACATATTTTGAGCCAAATTAAAATCAGAGGGTGGATCAGACCTCCCTGGAAGACTGAAAACAAGAAAAATATCCTCTGCTTAACTTTCTTGTGTAATTTTAAGATTTCTTACCTGCCACCCAGGACAGTACACATCAATAAGTAATTTTTGTCTTTAAGAATAATGTGATTCTTGTGTCCAGTCCCAGAAACAAGAAGAGGCCAATGAATACATGAGAAATATGTGAAATAGGGACCTCTGTCTTAAGTAATCTACTGAATGAACAGAACTGAATGAAGCAGCAGAAGCTGCCTTTTGAATGCTGGCAATGCCTGGGGAGGTTGTCTGGATCCTCACTTTTGGGATGAACACAGGTCCCTGGTTTGTCTATTGAGAGCTTTCTGGAACAGATCCAACTTTGAAAGAAGGTGATTAGCATGAAGAAAAGATTTTTCCAGACTGATCCAAAATCAGAAAAGACTGTAATTTTGAGCTTCTTCACAGACAGGAATTATTGTAAATAGAATGGACCAAATTGCAGTAAGGACAGTTCTATTTATTTTTTTATATATTATGCTTGCAAAGCATTCAGTTCATGCCCTGGTATATATTTATGATGAATTGCTGTCTCGAGTACTCAAAATAGTATGTAGGATGCTAAGGATGAGTTATTTATGACCTTTCGTTTGGTCTGTTCCCAGAAGTACTTAGATTATCATTCCTTTGTGATTGACAGTTTCATGAAAGCATCTGGGAGCTACCATAATTTTAATCCCATGTTTTAGCATGTGTGTACATATTATTATTTATTACTGATAAAACTTCTATTGACTTCTATGGGAACAATGAGATTCTGCACTTTTAGTAAATCTCAGCTTCAGAATCACATTCATGTAGACTAAAATCTTAAACTCCCAGTGACTCATTAGATGTAAAATGAAACCTTCTCAGAGGCTTTTGAGTTTGTTGGACCCATGTGCACATATGCTTATGGGGATGAGTCAAATGCTCTAACTTTTGAATATTTAGAACAATCTTGATCTTGAACTTCAGAAAATTTTGTCATTGAATTTTCATGTTATTTAAGGAAAAATGTAAAGAGGAGAAGTACTTAGAAACAAAAGGGAGTATTGTAACTGTCACACTGTGTGAAGTGCATGTACGTGCCTAGAATTTTGTTATGAAGGCATTTTACAAAATCACCGTAAAAATTTCTGTCAGTAACTTTATTCTCTTCCGTGCTCTTAGAGCCACGCAAATAGCACTGTCACTTCACAAAAATGTCATGCTTGGTATACACCAAATAGTATTTTACTGTTATCTATAGCTCAGGTTGGTTTATTTACTATTCTGAAGAAGCCTGGAAATATCTTCTGTTGGAAGTGCACGAGTATGGGAATGTTTTAGTTTTTTAAAATTCAGCTCTTTTGGAGTTACTGAAATTTGAACAATGTATTGCTGTTTTAATTAAAGTAGAGTTTGTTGCTGCAGTTGCTGACCTCTGCTAGACATTCACAGCTGAAACTTTTTATCAGTTTGTCACACAAAAAACAAGTCAGCCAAGGGAAATCAAATTCATTCTACTCATCCACAAGCATCCTCCTTGGAAATTACTACTTCCTCCTGCTTGGGAGAGATTTTAACCTTGTCTAAAGTCTTTGAATCCTTTGTCAGTTTAAGAGGTGCAAGTCTGTGTGCCACCTGCCACTTACTTTCTCAGCCCTTTAACTGGCAAGTAAAATACAAGCCGAATATTTTCATTTCCCCATGAAGGGATCTATTTTCAGCACCACCTACCTTCTGAGAAGTCCTCTCAGCCATCTTTGGACTGAGGATCCCACTGGGTGCCTTTGCTCCCCAGTGACTACCCCCATCAGCAAACATCAGAGCAAACCCAGGTACTGCTGAACCCTGAGGGGCTGCTGCTCTGTGGAGCAGGACAGGGCTTGTCAGTATGTTAGAACAGCTCTGGGATGGCTCCCAGGTGGCTTCCTGAAGCTGTAGCTGACAAAGATTTTCCATCGGGTTCCTTTCATCTTTGTGCCTGTGAATGGCTCTGCTCCTGCTTGTGTTAATGGTCCTGCTTTTTCCCCACAAGGAAAGTTCTGTCATTTCTCCCACTGTTGCTCTTCGTCTTTCCCTTTCTCTTTCCACTTCTTCTGAAATATGTGGGGGCTTATACTCTGTTCTAGCTTTTTTTCCTCCTTTTTCCTATATTTTTTATCCTGGAAAATTTATGCTTATATTCTCAGCTATTGGTCTCTTCCTCCATGTTGTAGTGCCTGCTGCTGAATAAAAAATATTCCTGTTTATTTTCTGTCTCCATTTTCTCTCACACAGAGGCCCTTTCCCTGGGTACCTGTTGTTTCTTTCCAGGATTTCATGCCCATAGAATGTTCAGAGACTGAATAGAGAGCTTTTAGTGACTCACATGCTGCTATGCAAGGCACAAGATCATAGTTGCTGGTGTAAGATGTCAGCAAAAGTGACTGAATGCTATAACTTGTTTGGTCACCTCAGGCAAGTCATCTCTCTTCTTTGTTTCATCTCTAAAATGGGTTTAATAATATCTAATGCTTTTGTGATTTATGGATGGAAAACACTATGCACAATCCAATTGTAAATTATTGTTGTTGTTGTTGTTATTACTATTATGATTATTTCTGCAGTCTAATTTTTCCCTTTAGCTCCTTCCAGTTAAATTAATGTTTATGTCAGCATCCTAAAAGTACATGCAAGTTTACTAATAAAGTTTACCATAACTTGTTATTATGTAGCCCATCTTTCACAATACAAATCTAAAGGATTAAAGGAGGAGCTACATTTGTGATACTTTGCTTTTAAGGCATTTAGTTAATATTCAGATGTCAGCTGTGAAGCCTGCTGGTTGGTCAGCCAAGCTTTTATTCTGAGAATCCTTTTTGTGAGCAGTTGGGAAGTAACAAAACACATATTGTATATTTGGGATAATGATGCCAACTGGATTCTTTCTCTAATGGTGAGTGGTAGGTTTTCTCTCTTTTTAATTCAGTGAGATAGAGCTGTACTCGATATGAATGACTGGGATGCAGACTCCAACTGACTAACATTTATCAAGAAAAAGCAGATCCTCTTTCATGTCAGTGTCAGACATTGAACTGCACTGAAGAATTCAGGATGTAACTCATATAGGAGGGTTCTTTCACTAGAAATGGTTTCAATGTACTGAGGATTTTTTTTTCAACAAATTTGTATGGCAAAACCACTAAAAGCAGGTTAAATAGTGCTTAATGGAGTAATTCTGCTTTTCTTTCATTTTTATTTATCCCTACTTTCCCAAAGAGCATCATTTGTACTCCTGATTTCTGGCTGGATGTATGGGAACATAGGGTGAGGTAAAAAGAAAAAGCGTTTCTGAACAATTAAGGTAGAACTTAGGCCTGCTAATTTCAGAGCATGACCACCCAGGGAGTGGGAGGTGTGGGTTATGGTCCTTGCTGCTCATGCTGCACTCAGCCAAGGTGTTAGACTCACTCTTGGTGTCCTGGCTTGATGAATCTTGCATTCTTGGATGCATATCTTCAAAGAAGCTTTCAAAGTTAGTTTCTGTCTGGATTTACTCTACAGCAGGTGTGCATTTGAATGCACTAAACCAAAGATCAGCTGGACCTCTGTCTCATGTATACCAGGTGAGGGATTCAACCAGTAGGTTACTACCCAGCAGGAAGGGAGTCCCCACCACTTTTGGAAGTCTCCTGAAATGGGCATCTTAAGCACTTCAGCTCACACCATTGTTTTCAGCTATCATCAGACTCTGACATAAGCATGTCCTATCTACATATAAACATCTATCCTCTACCAAGAGATGGACAGATTTTTATAGAATTCCTGTTTGGATTTGTGAATCATATGAATCATGGTTTAATTTTAATTTTTAGCTATTTTTTCCCACTTGCTGGAATATATTTAGATGTCCAGTTTGTTTCTTCAGGATGCATTACTCCTGGATTTGATATCCTGAAAGAGTGAGTGAAGACACTGCACATCATTCTGCCTAAATACCTCCTTTATATTTGGTTCTTTAATCTGAACAACTGAGAATATGTCTTTAAAGCAGTTTCTTACAAACGCCTTAAAATCTACCTCTCACGTAGTTCATTAAATGCTGAGTGATGAACATATCACACATTTATCCAAAATGACCTCTCTAATTAGCTGCTCTACAAGAGCTGTCTGATCTCCTCCAGTTATCTGAACATAATGCAGCATGTGCCTGTCGTCTTGTGTCTTGTTAGTTCTGTTTCAGCCAACTTCTTCAGTCATCAGTAAAGTCAGGAGGAATTAAGGCAGCTCAGCATTTTGAAAGATCCTGCTACTTCTCTAGGTGCTCAGATGTGGCAGGCATCCATATCTGACCCAAATTCTAGGATGGGAGCCCTGAGAGCCACTGCTCCCTACCCCAGCATACAGCACTGGGAGTAAGGCAGAGCTTGCTTGCGCTTGTGAAGCTCCCATTTGGATTGTTTATGGCTTTGGGCAGCTCTCCACCTGCGTGTGAATGATAATGCACTAACACAGCCATTAACATTTACTGTACAAATGATAAATCCAATTTAAAAAGCAGACAGCAAAAGCCCCGTGCCATGGCAATGATCCACATGAAAGGCATGTACAATATTTTACTTAAAGAAACTGTGGGATGAAATTAGGAGACCAATGGATGTATTTTTAAGGCTTTTTCCTTTGTCCATTGACTGCCACTTTAGATCAAGATTACTAAATCTATACAGGGTAGAAACTGAAACTTCTCTATATTAACCCATGATTATTTTGTCTTTCCATGGCAGTATAATGGTATGCTGCATGTTTATAATCTCAGAAGCAGGCTCTAATTCAGTTGCTCTCACCCTCTGTGTTTAGCAGTGTTTACTTTAAACCCATGGTTAAGTTCAGTTGAACACATTTGTTGAGAGCTCAGCATCTAGCAGAAAGATGTTGCTGGGTCTAGCTGGACTTTCAATCTGACCCAGAACATCCATTAATTTATGCTCAAGTACATTTCTAAATCAGGAAAATCCACTGTATTTTTTAAAGACCATGTGGAGCCATTATTAATGTCCCACAATTCTTATTTATTAAATACCAACAAAAGAATTCAATAGCTGCTTCTCTTAGAAGAAACACTTCTATTCATTTTTTTGTTTTCAAATTTTCTTTTTTTTTTTTTTCTATAAAAGTTTGCTTGAAGTGGTATTTTGCAGAAAAGAAGGCAGATAAAATGATGAATCCTGCAAATCAGGCATGCAACATTTGTTGTCTCTGAATCTCTTCCATTTGTTCACGTTTTTGCTAAATGTGTGAACAATATTCTGCTGCGAGATGCTGCATGTGCTTTGCTTGGAGGTAGCGGCTGGATAACAATTACAGGAGGGCAGCTCGCCAACCCAATTGGCAAGTGCTAAATTGAATTGGATATTCATAAGCAGGAATATAAATATTTTGGTTCAAAGTTTAAGATATTGAAATATACCATTTGGCACCAAAAGCTTTTTGTAAATCATTTTTCTTACTTTGCAGTCATGAGTCATTCCAGCAGTGGGTATATGCATTAGTGATTCCAGCCACAAGCTGCTGAAATGTGATGTTGGCTGGTGTAAAAATGTAGCTATTACGGTGATTTGACATCTAGCTCCACATCTTGAGTAGACACAACTACCCCATTTAAAACTAATTCCTCAGGAGTGACATCTCATGCACAGGGATTATGAGTCATTAAATAATCATTTGGTAACACAGTGCATCCCTCGCCTCTGGAAGTAGTGTTCAGCATGGTGTCTACTCAATTAATCAACCTTAAAATAATACTTTCCACTCTTCTAAATGACACTTCCCTTTGTAAGTTTGTAGAAAGGACTCATTTAACTAGAACATGATTTTAAAGGTAGAAATGAGCCTGGGCAATGTAACTGGAGCTTAGATCTGAACTCAGTCAAAGGGCTGACTGATTGGATCTGGTGCCAAATGCTGCTTTATGGCTGATTTGAACTGCTCTGCTGGTGCAAGTCAGAAGGAAAATCATCATATGGAGCTCCCTGATGACCTCTCCTGCAGAAGGAAACCTGTGGACCATGGAAATGTCTTGTGGGGAGCTTCAGCTATCCTCATTTGTTTTAGTGGCCTTTTGGGGCTCTGAGCATCAGGAAGCATTCCAGTGCAGTTGGCACATCCCTGATTGATGACCACTTTTGGACTAGGCTTGTTTGTCCATGAAGGAGGAGAGCGTTTAGTTACCACACCCAGTCTGCTTGTAACAAATACAGTCTAAGTAGTTCAAAGCAGAGATTTACAAACTATTTTAATAGGATACCATGAGAGCAGCAGGTATTGGGAACAGCAGTGTGAGTAAAGACAAGGGCAGATCTGGCTCTGTGTTAGCTTGTGTATAGCTCAAAATAGCTCCTGCACTATTAATGACACGTATTATAGCTGATAACTCCTATTAGTCTCCGCTTTGCAGCTGAAACTCCTGCAAGTCTGGCTTCTAGCCCATGACCATTTAATTCATGTTCTATAAATGTAATTCAATATTCAGGTCTGAGTCAAAATTTCTTCAGATTTGAGGCTTTGACTCAGCACTACTGAAAGTCATGAAAATACATGGAAATACCCTACTGACAATTTATACTGAATTAGTGTCATACATATTTAATGGAGTTTTGATTTGAGAAAGCATTTTTGTTTAAAATATGATTCTATAAACACTTAAAATGAATATGCACTTGTAACTCTATTTATTAGCTTATAGTCATGCCATGATCTTTCATGAAATAGCAGTGATTTCAGCAAAACTTTGCCACTTTATCTTACTCAAAGGCTTGACCCATAGGCTGAAAGATTGTAAAACCCCTTATGTAGGTGAAGTTACAGGACATGAGCAAAGATTGTTGCTGTAGCAATAAACATTGCTATTTTTCTTGTGATTGAACTGGTCTAATGGCATCTTTAAACACTTTTTTCTAGTGAAATTTTGTGTTGTATCAAAGACCTGTGGACACTGCTTCAGCAGGGTTTGATAACATTAAACTAAAGTAAAGAAAAGATTAAAAATTTGCATATTTAATGGCAAATGACCACAGAGTCATTGAATTGTTAGGGTTGGACGGGACCTTGGGAGATCATTTAGTTCAGCCCCCAGATTCTCGGTCCATTAAAAATATTTTTTAATTTATTCAGTTCCTAGGCCTTTATGAATTATTTGTGAGATTGTGGTTTATGAATGATTTCACCTTTATGAATGGTTTCATGCAATAAAGTTTTGTAAAAATAAATTTACCAGGAAATAAAAATCATTCTCATATGACTGATTGTTCCTTTGCCTTTATGATTGGATCATTTTTCCTCTTGAATTAATCTGTTTAAAAGTAGTTATCTAGTTGGCTATGCTTATTCTATAATCAAGGAAACAGACAGAATGGTTGAGTAGTCTTCTGGGAACACTTATCTTTTTTTCCAGTGACAATAGAGAAAACTGTGGGGGCCAACTACTTTAAGTTATCTTCTGCTAATTAAGATAGGAAAGATAAACTCCATTGTAATGTACAGATCATATTCCATCTGCTCATTGGCAGTTTGCTCTTCCAGTGGAATAGGGCAGAACTTTGCATATTTTTCATAAGATGCCTAATTTTTCCTGTAGCAGTTGTAATCTATTGTCAGAGAGGAACACCATGATCAGCTCTGACCTCCCCTTAGAAGAAGGATGTGGGACTTTACTGGATGGATTTGTTTGGGTATTAGACTGCCTCTTTTGAAAAAAGCTACCCCAGCTGGAGTAAAGGTGTGAATAATATGGATCTGGTATTTTTGCCTGAATGACTGGAGTCTCAGCTTCCAGCTGTAGTATCTTTCCAAATCTTTGTCAGCTGGTTGGATATTCCTTTCATCATTGACTTGTTTTCTCTTATAGATGTTTTGAATTAGTTCAGCTCGGGTCTAGTCCTTTATTGATAAGCTTATTCAATTCAGGCCTTTGAGTCATTAATTTTAGGATTTGTTTTCCAATCTCTTTATATATCTTATGGTTCTAGTCTGATTCTTTGTCAAAATGTTCAAACTGTCACTGGACTGTATCCTAGTGCCAGTTATGCAGATGATAGAACTGCCCCAGTCTGTTATCTCTCTTAGCTATAACATTTTACTGTAGCTCATATTCAACAGATTATTCACTATGGTTTGTAAATTGATTTCTGAATTATCATTTTCTAAGACTGTTTGCTCTTCTATAAGGATGACATCTGGCTTCTTGTCCTGTTCCTGCATTAAACCATTCTAAATTGCACAGATTTTGCCTTCAGCCTTTTTTTTTTTTTTACCTGCTTCTTGTACATGATGTATTCCCTGCTCCATTTGAAATTCCTCTGGTATCTGTACACCCACCAGCTTTATCAGTAACACTTTCATACTGAGTCATCAATAAAAACATTACATGGCATGAGGACAAAGACAGATTCTGGGAAAGCCAAACCAGGACACTGCAACTCAGTAAATCCTTGGTTTACAATCCAAATCCTTACTTTTAACTGTTTCAGTAATTCCAGATGTGTGACTTATGAAACAGAAGTGTCTGTTTGAAAAACACAAGCTTCCCACTTTAAAGTTGCACCACCTTCTCTTTGCACCCACTTAGTTGTTTATGACACATGGTTCATGAGGCACTCCTTGTCAAAGGGACACTGAGATATTTCAGAGAAGCATTGACTTACAGTGGCTGGATGTGAGGGACGAATACCTGGCTATGGTTACAAACCTGGTTACAGGTTTGAAGTTTACAGCCCTTTTTCTTGCCATTGCTTGGGATGCTGTCTGCATAATATAATTTATTGGATATCTCCAGATGCAAATAGAGCACTTTTTTTCACAAAAAATGCTCTGTAAGTTCTTTTTTATTACTGAATCAACGACTACCATGAAATAACCCTGAGTATCTTTTGCAATTTGCTGCATTGTGCTGGTGGTGAAGCACAATTGGGGTCTTGCAGCCTCTAAAACAACCACACAGGAAGACTGTGTTTAAAGATGCACCTGTCTTACAGACACTGTGTTCATATTTAAAAGGTCACAATCTCAGAAGTTTTGAGGTTTGGGTGCTGTTTGGGGCTTGATTAACTAATGTGTACATTCCTGCAGGATAAAAATCAAACCTGTTTTTACTGAATGAATGGTAGGTAAAAAACATTCAATTCACAGAAAGACTGACATCAATTCGTTTCCTTCTTAGTGACATGGTAAAAAGGTCAGAGGGCCACTGATGTATGTTTACCTTGTCCGTTTTTGCTGTAATAAAGATAGATGGTCATACTCTTGTGCTGAAAAATGGCTGTTATTGGAAATTGTTAAGAGGAACATTTTGTGTAAGGTGCTTTAGGTTTTTTAATTGTTCACCTGTCTCTGAAAAATTATAGAAGTTCCTCATTACCCAGAAAAAGGAGAAACTTTGCAGTCTCCAGTGTCTTAAATTTAATCTCTCTGTTTAAAGTTCCACACCATTGACATTTATTTTTCTCTGTTTTAACACATGCTTCCTTTCAGCAGCACTATCTGCCCATCAAGAATCAAAGCAAATCCAGATGGCTCAAGAACAGATGGCTTATGGTTTAAGAAGCATGGGTCATATTCAGCCATACAGTGTACTAAGTTCACAGGAGTGCTCTTCTTGCATCTAGAGATTTGAAGATGCTGAATAATGATTTTTCTCTACTTTCCTATTGTCAGGCTGGAAAGTTAACATGTACGAGAGAGTGAAACCAGAAGGTGCTGTAAGAGGGAAAGTTCTACATGTTCCACTCAATGAAAAGAATGAATTTCTCATACGGTAAAAAGGCACAATGTAGCAGTTGCAAAGACAGATATCTAAGAAGTATTGCAAAAATCTGCTTTGCACTGAAATTATGAATGAGACTCATAGAAAAAGTCTGATAAATGATGCTGGAGACAGCCAAGGTGTTATCAGGGAGGAAGAGAAAGGGAGATCTAGCAACCTCACAGCAACTTCCCTATTACCTGACGAGAAATGTGTCTCTTGTAGCTACAGCAGACAAACTAGTGCCTGATTAAGTCTAAACAGAGACCTGTTTGCAGCCAAGTAACTATGATATGGGACACCAGCAGCAAGTGCAGGACACTACAATTACATACTACTGTCATGAGTCAGAGCAAAATTCTGTTTCAGAGGTCTAAAAGGCCTCTCACATAGACCACAGCAATCAAGCTCATTCTCTTCCCCAAATTTGTAGTATCACAATAAGTCTTCAAGACCGTGTCCATCACTACTGTTCACTGTCTGCCTCCATTCTAGAGGGGCAGGAAGGAGCCCCAAAATTGTGTCCACATGTGCTTCAGATGTTTCCACATCCACTTACCTGGGATGACTAAAAAAACAGCACATGGTTGGTACAAGCAGTAAGCCTAGTATACATGACATATTTACATTGTGTCAATGAAGTGTCTTGTTTTGGAAGACATGTAAGGACAGAGTCCACACAGTATTTTATATCAGTAAATCCTCACTACAATACAGTCAGGAGTGTTATCCCTGTAATTTAGGTGAACAAAGAAACAGGGAAATACACCAATCTGGTCTTTCATGTTCATGCAATACAGCAGTAAATGGAAAAGAAACCACCTCTCTTAATTCTTACTTCAATGCTTTCTTGTAGGCTCTAAAAGAGAATGAATACAGTTTTTTAATCCTCATAGCTTTTGCAGAAAGGCAAGAAGGGAGCTTAATGGGTAGGAAGATTCAAGGTAATCCTACTGACCTAAACTTAGTGAATATTTGGCTTCTCTCCTTTCAAACACTTTCTGCTCACTATGTTTTGGATTCTTGATGGCACTTCAGGTGTGGCCTCACCTGTGATGTGTAGAGGGGAAGGATCACCTCCCTTAATTTTGCCTAATAATGCCCAGGGCACCATTAACCTTTTTTGCAACAAGACTCATAGCATACATTGTCCTTGGTATCCATCAGGACATCCCAGGTTCTTTTCTGCCAAGTTCCTTTCCAGATGGGCCATGCCCAGCATGAGGGCTGTTCCTGCCCAGGGGCAGGAATTTTCTCTTCCCCTGGTTGAACTTCCTGAGGCTCCTGTCAGCCCATTTCTCTTGGATGTTGAGGTCCCCCTGCACGGCAGCACAACCCCCTAGTGGACCAGCGACCCTTCCCAGTTTTGGGTAAGTCTGCTGAGGCTTGCTGAGTGTACTCACTCCCCATCACTGCTTCACCATCTAGATCCTTAATGAAGGATTTGATTCAGTAAATAGGATTGGATGCAGTATTGTCCCTTGGGGTGTAACTAGCCCTGCTCCTTACAGGCCATCATCTAAACTTCATACCACTGTGTTCTGTGTTTATGTCTGTATTGCTTTTCATACTTGCCTAGAAACTTCATACTAACAACAAAGACTAAAGAAGGGAAAAGGGGTGAGAGAAAAAAAAGAGCAGCATCTCCCATACAGAAATTGAACATGATAATTTTATTCCCTATTGCATTTTGTTTGTTATCTGCTAGACATTGCTTAATATTTCCATTTGGTTCTTTCCTTCTCTCCCTGTTTCTTGACTTGGACTTGAAAAAGAGACTTATCTGGAGGAATGTTACCTCCAGGAAAAATGTTGGAGATCAGCACAGGCATACAATATTTTAACATTCTATATTTTAGAGTATGGGCCAGTCTAGCCCAGCCCAGTACTAAAGATGTAACTGGTATAACTTAGTTATGTCAGGGTGTCATCTGAGCTTGAGGACCATACCTCTGGTGTTAGTTCTTACACACAACATTGCCTTGCTACAGCCTCTTATTTGGCTGAACTTTGCAAAACCATCCTATCTGGTAGGAAGTGCAGGGAACAATATTAAGTCTCTAATGGCTACGTTTCAGAAGTCTTGATTGCACTGTACATGCAATCAACACAATTGTGACTACCTGCTATCATCCTAAGTCTGCCTTTTTCTCCTAAATACTTAACCAGAACAAATATTCATCTCCTGCAGAAATGCTTAATGCTGACATGACATGGATTTATGGGAGCAGAGCCAGTAGAGCAACATGAGAAATGTGTTCTGCCCAGCTCTAGCTAATATTCTCAATCTCCTAAGATTTCTGAATGTCATCCCAAGTATAAATTAGACCACTGAGAGGGCTACATATTCCTATATTTTACTCCCTGCCTCTCTGCCAGTCATTTTCAGCAAGCAAAATCAAATTGTTCCATGTAAGAGTTGTAACATACTACATCCACTTTGCATAATTTATTGTAAAAGATGTATAGCAATGGAAAATAAAAAGTCCAATGATGGCATCATCCAAAACCTCTCCAAAATTTATAGTACTAACTGATTTTAAAATATTCCCTTTGTCTTTGAAGAACTTTGAACCTTTCTCAATGAAAGAGAAATTATCTCTTCTAATGGGATAATCTGACCTTTTGGATGCAGAAACCATGGAGTTTTCATTATAAATTGAATTGAAATGTCCATTGTATGATAAGTTTACATGGAAAGAGTATGTATGGTGCAGTTACCCAAACAAGCTCTAAACAAATTATCCTGGGTACCAGCTGCTGTGTAACTCTGTTAGCCAAGAAATCCATCAAGGCTAATGAGTTCTGCTGAGAGGCAGCCAGAATTAACTTAGGTAAAGTGTCCTGTTGCCATAGCAATCTCTTACTCCTAATTTGATAATTTCACTATTGTGGTGATTTTCAGCAGCTAAATATCTGTAGCATATATTTTGAATATTGTTTGCATGTAGGCATTTAGGATTTGGAATTAAATAATTCAGAATCAAATTTAACTCTAGTCTGTGTATTTACACATATGGGGTGTAATAAACAGAATCTATTTCATATTAGCAGATATTTGTCTCAGTGAAGCTAATTTTAATTCATATGAAAGGAAGTATGGAACCTGAACTTACCAGAATATTATTGAAGATAATGTGGATTTGTCTGGCAAACTCACAGCTTCCATAAACACACTTCCTAATATATTTCGTAACGAGGGGCTATGATTTTTTGGTGGGGGAAGGGTGAAGTAAAGCCTTTCTCATTCTAAGACTTAGTCTGGCAGAGAATTCAGAATGATATGCCATACATGGCTTATAAAAAGATGCATGTTTTAAGTGTGCTGTACACACACCTTGGGGACATGGTAAAAAGCCAAGTTTTCCACTGGGTGTTCTTGGATACCAGGTGAGGGTGTAGTAAGTGTGCTGCAGACCTTCCAGGCTATTCTTTGGGCTTCTCTGTGGCTTGGTGTATCATATCTATCCCAGCTTTTTATCCCAATCGAATGGCAAAAGTTACATCTGCACCAAAGCAGAAACATCTTTTATGAGCTTCAGCTAAAAGTAACATCCAGGTGGTCCTATAACCTGTGAAGGTCCCAAATGAAAATCCATGAGGAAAAACTTAGTGGAGACTCATGCAAACAGAAATAACCTTTTTAAAAAGAAGGGCCTTTTAACTACGTATGTTCTACACTGATTTTCTTGGTATTTGATTTCTCTGACTTTAAAGCTCTTGGCAAATGTTTTGTGGATCAACAGGAAGGGAGTATGTGTATGGAAGATGATTTGTCCTGGGGCTGCTCTGTCCTATAGATTCTTATTGAGTATATAGATCTAACCTACAAATTCTCATAGAAAATGTCACTGAATGTAGAAGTGATTAAGACAAAGGAAATTTTTGTAATATTCTTCCTTCTTATAGACACTCATTAGAATTTTTTAAAAACCCAACCTTCCTATAACAAAATATATATTCTTCTCAGTAACAGGAAAGGAAGAATTCGACCATGAGAAATATTTAGTTATTTCTGATTAGGTGCACTGAGATATTACAGTGACAGTGGTCCATCAGGAGGCCCACTAGATATAACTGCATAGTTAAAGACTGACAGACTTCTCTCCTGAATTAGTAAACCCTCACATTTGTTAAATGTTTGGCCTTATGACAAAATCTAAAACTGTATGGGTGTTACATGCAGAAACATAAAACTCCATGACTTCTCTGCCTCAAAACAAAGAAATCCACTTATACCTAAAGGCAAAACCCCATTGGCATGCATTTGAAATTGAGTGCTTAAAATCACTAGTCTTTTGGAAAATGCAATTATGTGCATCAAAAGTGTGTGTGGGTGTAAGAGCTTGAGAGACAGAGCCACATGGCATAGCTGTTTGCAAGTCCCCCAAGCTTTTTCCATTTGAATTCTTTTACTTCCCAGAAACTATTCTCCAGAAAAAGTGGCACCTCTTCTTGGCATTTCCAATTTGTCACATTAAAACCATAACCAAAATTGCCAATTTTTGCCTAATATTCAAAGGATGAAAGTTACATTAACTTTTTATCCAGGAGAGTCTGCTGAATAAAAACTTTTTGCACTGTAGTTTTTTTAACTTTATCACATTAAACTCCAGTGAAATAATAGAATTCTCTTTTTGAACTCAAGCAATTTATGTGTTATGAAGTGTTGAGAAGAGATTGATAATTTTTTGGGAAGGGGCCATAATAACCAGTCATTCAGCTGTGTGGACTTTCAGATAGCACAACTGCAGAGCATACCCATGCGGTCCTTTTGTCAGGTCAGGTAGCATAAAGTTAGCTAAGGCATACTTTTCAAGAAGGTGTATTCTAATAGGCTGAAAATTTTGAGTGTGAAAAACGTCATACAGCCCTCTTCCAATGCCGGATTATGGTCTCTTTTCCCCATTAAAGATTACTGCAATGGAATTCCTATTATACACATTGTTGTTCCCTGGGATAAGAATACCTTACTGAGTCAGGAAAAATCAAACTATTTCTCACTCTTGCATAAACAGTTCTTCAAGTTCTGCAGAATTTTATGCCTACTCGTGGTATAGTGGTGATGGCCACATCATAAATATCCAGAGGTTTTTTCCAGGGTGCATCCAGCATTTGTACATAGAACATCAGCACAGGCTAAGCTGGCTCTGCTGGGTGAATGGAGGTAACAGGAGCAGCACTAGCAATGGCTCTGCTGTGTCCAGGCTTGCCCTTTACTGGGAACACACATCCTGGGGCTCTGTGGCATCCCTCTGTTGGATGCCAATCCAGACACAAACCTGTGTCACTTTATCTCACCTCAGCTGCAGCACGTGTTGCTTGGGTGATGGCGAAGAATGTGGGGACAGGACAGAAGCCAGTGGTGACACTGAGTTTCAGAGCACAGGCAGTGAATGAGCTCTGTGCCCTGGGAGCTTTGCTGACTGCCTGTGCCGGTGTAGCTGAAATAACCAGCACCACAGACTGGGGAGAGCTGAGGAGTGACCAGTTTCTTCTCTCTTGTTCCTCTCTTCTGATTGCTTAGCTGTCTTCTGGTGGGGGAAAATCATGGACTGGTGAATGGGCTCTCTCTCTCTGGAGTGTCTGGAGAGCTGACTGCTCAAGTGGGCAGTGAGATGCAATGCTGCTGGTGCTGCCCCTAAGGCTGGACTTTGAGCCGTGTTAAATATCATGAAAATTGCTCTTGCTCTGGGGTTTAAAACTGATTTTTGTCCTACTCTGATTCTCACTACTAAGCATACATGCCTAACTCTAAACACGCTGCACGCCGCAATTACACTTTATTTTGTCTTTTGTGGCAAAATGACGTAGTGTTGCAATCTGAAGCAGAAAGATCTGTGCTATTTGCAGAAGTAGAATTTTATTTCTACATTGAATTGAAGGAAAATTAGGTTCAATGTGTTGATTATATTAATTGTTGTGAATGCAAGGAATGTTTGATGGGAATTTGATAATTAAAAGGATTTCAAGGGCCTGTCAACAAGGCTTCAGCTCTATAATGGAGCCACTTGAACAGAGAGTGCTCGCAAATATATGATGAAGTTGAGAGATTAGAACATGGTTGAAATTACTGTACATTAAAACAAAGTAGTCAATAAAAATGCAAGCATTCTGAAGTGTTTTAATAAGACTACACTAATCACCCTCAAACAGCATTCAGCAACACATGTCACAGAGATGCAGGGCTGCTTATCCAAATTCTTCTCTTCCTCACCTTTTCTGTAAGAAGGCTTAATCTTTGCTGAAAGATTCAGATTTGCCATTCTCTAACTCCTTCCATATGTTATTTTGAATTACTCCGAAGAAGCCGTGTATATTTAGGCCTAATTGACATGAAGCTTAACCTGAAGTCATGTGGAATCACCTGCAATCTTTGGAGATGGATGCATGTTTGACCCCATGGAAGTCATTAAGATTAAAATGCTGAATTGGAGCTACACAGCTAAGTCACTGTGCATTCAGCTAAATGCACACCACCTTCTTGTCAAGGAGTTCAATATGTTTTGCATAGATAACCATGTGATTTTTATTTTGGGTGGGAATTGAAACAAAATATTTTGCATTTTTGAACAGTTGCCAAACTCTTTTTCAGCTCAAAACAGTGTAAGCCTTTTGGCTTTGCTTATAGACTCTTTGGTAGCAGGGTTTGGTTTCTAAATTTCTTTTTTTCACTGAAGGCAAAAATCTGATCAAGTTATGATCTTTAACAACAAAAACCTATGAACAGAGGTTTCTTTCAATTTCTCTAGCAACACTGCTAGGTGGCAAAATGTACGTGTACAAATATTTCCCATCCATATCTGCTGTGCACAAAAGCATTAATTGTCTAATAATGCATCACAAATATGGACAGCAGTTTTGTCAGAAAGGTTCTCACCATTTCTTTCTTTCTTTCTTTTTTTCTTTCTTTCTTTCTTTCTTTCTTTGCTGGGGGCTTTTGCTAGCCCCTGGAGGTGAGTTGTTCCAACATGTCGAGCACCAGCAGTCATGCAGAGCAGGGTGATGAGTCAGTCCAGCCCTGAAAGGTTCCTGCAGGGTGACCATACCTGCTCACAGCCACCACTGCTGCTAAGAGTAGAAAATGAGCTACAGAATGCACAGGACAGGTTTTCATGCCAGCCTGTGTAGGGTTTTGTCACCTGTCTCAGCCTTTGGGCAATATTTTTCAAACTAGTAGCTAAAAATTGTTCTACAAAGCACTGAAGCATCTTAAATGCTTCACCTCCACTCTTATTCCCATACTTTCCAGAAGGAGGCAAACACTCAGTTGGGAAAAACAGAAGCAACCCATTCAGTGTTTCAGCTGTTTAATGATCAACAGTGTTATAAAAGATGAACACTGGGGCTTTCCAGGCTTTTTTCTTTTAGAAAAAACAAATGGTCTTTGGCATTTAAAGGAGTTTAAAGATTTAAATCATATTCTCTGGAAAGTGTATCTCTAGAGCAAGAATTTGTCAATCTGTTGTGACTAAATATTTTTGAAATACCTCAAAAGTAAAATCCCCTGCCCCTCATCAGTTTCTGATGGCACCTGGTGCACTGATCACATTACTGTATTTCAGGTGAAGCTACAGCACATTCAGTTGGATGTTGCAGGATCAGCCACACACCCTAAAGACTTACCACAGCTCCTCTTTTGCTGATGTAGCTTTTCAAGATCATATTTGTCATAATCAGTGAAACATCAATTTTTATCTCCATCAGCTTTCTCAAGAAGCCAAAATCTCCCTGCTTCCATTTTGAGTGGTTCTTCAAGTTGTGCATGATTCAAGTATTTGTACTTTCAGCACTTACGACATTCAGAGCTTCTGTTCCAATGGATATGAGTCATGTATCTGAAAATCTTTTCTCTGGGACCCTAGCCAAACAAGATCTTTATGTTTTTTTCTTGCCCCCTTTTCTCTCTCTCTCTCTCTCTTTTTTTTTTTTTTTTTTTTTTCCTTGTGCCTTTGTAAAAAGACGTCACTATCTGAAAGGGAAATACCTTAAGCTGGAAACTTTGCCTGNGCCTCTGTAAAAAGACATGTCACTATCTGAAAGGGAAATACCTTAAGCCTGAAACTTTGCCTGCCCTCAGGTGAAGCTATTCCACTGTTGAAAAAGTCTTGTGGTTTTAAATATTTAAAGAATAGATAAACTGAAGCCCTGCTTGTTTCTTACTAACAGAACTAAAAATTTGGGTGATTTAAGGTGATTCTGGAAGTTACAGAGGCTGAAATGCCTCTCAGATAGAGAATATGAGGACAGAGTAGAAGGGGCAGGTAAGGACAGTGCTTCATCATAACAGAGCAGATCATCTCACTTGCATGTTGTTGAAAGACACTGTCTGAAAAAAAAGAGGAAATTCCAATTTTGTTTTGGAATAATATGTCTGAAACCCAGAAGTTATTATTTCTCTCATATTGCAAACAAATATAATGGTGATTCCCCTGCAGCCATGATAATAAAGGCTCTGAAAAATATCAATTACTCAGAGGAGACAATCTGAGGCAGTGAAACGCAGAAGATTAATCAGAATTGCTATGCAAAAAACACTTCACACCTAATAATCTTGACTTTTTTCAATGCAAGTTCTTATGTCCATCATCATGTTATAATGGGAAGCCATGTGAAAGGGTAATTTTCATGTTTGCAAATAACAGCTAGGTCTTCCCCATATTGCTTAATAAAAACAGGTTTTTCTTTTCTATTCTTTGTTTCTCTATTTATGTTGTGTAGCTAATAGCACATTTGAAAAGAAGATAAGAAGCCAAGCTTTTAACCCTTTAAGAACATGATTAGTTGTTGACAACGTTCAGACTTTATTCAACAGTACATAAAGAAACGTACAGACAAAAATCATGCTGGGTAAATTAATGTATTCCCACTAGGAACTGAAGAGACCTAGGCTGGATATATATATTATTTCTGGTGGGTCCAGACTTTTTGAAGGCGATCAGAACTCTATTTGAACTTCAACACAAGAAAGCTTGAAGTATTAGCTGAGAGAAATGTTTACTAACATTGACATATAGACGTGAATTTTTTCTTCAGTTCTCACACTACATCTAAAATTGGGAAAGGATCTATTTTAGATTATTCTTGTCAACATGATATTATTAAAAACTCGAATCTCTGAATAAATTTTGGAAGCATTATGTACCCGTTGTACTTGGTAATTCGCCAGATAAGGAGCTGTGTGTTTCAGTATTTGAATTAAGTTAACAAACATATAAGGTGTTAATATATCCTATACTTACAAAAGATAGACAGCCAGTAAAAATAAAATGGATATGATAAAACAATTTTGTAATTATGGAAAACTGCTACAGATACTGTTTTATTGAAATATGTCACTTCACTGTGAGGCTTAACTTTTATTAAGCTTTTTCCTTCCATACTGTAGTTTCAAATCATCTCTAGCAATGATAGATGTCAGCTGGGGAAAGATCGAGATCCAGAAGGTCTCTGCAGCAATGCAGTGTGGTGATAAACACAGTTGTAACAAATGTGAAAGAGCTTCTCAGGAAAGCAGCACTTTGCAGATAACGACTTTAATGAGACATATGCAGCTGATAGTAAATGGGCATCAGTCTCAGTCTGCCACTAAGTCAGGTTCAGCTTGAGCATGGGTCACAGTCCAGCTGCATGGCAGATATACACGAGCCATAAAATGTGCCAGTGGCTAAAAGGCAAAATTCAAACTAGTCCAGTATCTAAAGAGATGAGATCTAATTGCATACAGAGCTTTGGAGGAAGAAGAGATGTCAGCTAGGGCAATGACTGATTGGCTGTTGTTAGCTGCACTCCTTTTCCAAAGCTGAGGTATCTCCTTCAAAAGTGTGGGGCAAATGTCAACAAAAAAGCCCATCACCATAACATCCCAGCACAGCAACACTGTGTATTTTCCCCAAGTTTCCTTCACAGAAATGGCTGAAATATCTTCCCTGGGAAGAAATTAAAAAACTGATGAAGTGAAATTTGGATTTTATTGTCTACCTTGAAAGGAAAATGGAACAACATGTGATGGGCATGCATTTTTTACTCTAATCATACTGGAAGATGCTTTGCTCTGATGTTGATATGAGTAGTGAAAAAGTGTGATTTTTTTCTTTTTAATAGAAAAGTTGCCTATTTTTGCTTCCTTCTCCTTTGAGTTCTAGTTGCCAGCTCTGAGAATTCAAGCAGGGCATCAGAGTGGGGCTCACTCCATCGTCACAAGTACAAGGTTGTGCCATTCCAGTTGTCTCCTTGCTACACAGGAGCAAGTCTTGCTCTCAATGATGAGAAAAGTGTTCCACAGAAAATGTAATGTCAAACTGCTATGAGTAATCAGATTAATCAGTGCTGGAGGCACTCAGTGGCAGCTCAAAGAAAAGGAAGCGGTTTACATGGAGAGGCTTTTCACAAAAGGGCAGGCATTGCTTCTTATCTGCGTGTTTGTGGATGGAGTCATGTATTCGTAATGCCATGCCAGATATAGGGAAAAAATACCCATTCTGTTAGTTGTAACTAGCCCAGAGCAAGGAGGATGGAAGTGAAGGAATGGAAGAGAGAATAACAGTGAATCTATAGCGTGTCTTCTGCTTCCCAGACGAAGTTGCCCATAAACTAGGTAACTGAAATGCCACATTTACAATGTGGCACTTACAACTTGACCAGCAATGACTTATTCCTTTGTCCTCTGTTGACTTGATGAAACATATAATTAGATCAATTCTCAAATATATTACACCTGATTCTATTGTTGCTTTCTCCTGCTGGACTCTCCCTTTCCCAAAATATCCACCACCAGCTGTAGGCCTTAAAGGAAATCTGTCTCTGAAAACTTCCAAGTATATATTACTCATAAGGATAGATAAATAACCGTTAGATCAAATAATTAAATTTAGACATGATATTGTTGTAGGTAGTGGTCCAAGGTGGCTGTAGCTCATTACAGTCATCAAATAAAAAACCAGGTGGCTATAGGAGGCTAAATTACCACCAACAGAATTTCCTGAACTGCTGTATTATGAACACTTGCATAGTTACTCATAAATATAAATCACTATGAATTCTTAGACCTTTTGCTCAGGTTCCTACTGAAATCACTCTCTGAATAAATGAAGGCTTCACACATTGGGGAAACTGGTTTTGGTAAAACTGATGTAAAGTTGTGTGACTTCAAGCTGTCTGTCTGAATGAAAATGTTTATGTGAAAATACAGGCCTAGGATAGACTTGAATTTTTTTATAGACTTCAATTTCACTATAAAGTTAGCAAGCACCTTTGTGGTGTACTTTACTGAGAGGATAAACCTATGATCTTCTGCTCATGTTGTACCAAATTGTTTACCTCAGTTTGAAAAGACAAAAATGTGACATTTATTTTTACACCATGTGTGAAACGTGGTTTAAGATGCTGATGAATGCGAGATTACCATTCTTTAGAAACCCACAATGACTTAAAACTTCTAGTGTTGTGTGTTGAGAAGACATATAGTGTCTTGTTGGCTGTTATTTAAGAAAATGCTAGAAATTCAGGCATGGATTTCCAGAATTAATGCTATCTGTAAGGTACTGAAAGGGAGACTTCATATACTAAGTTGGTGGGTAATAACAACCAGAATGAGAGCTCCTCCCAGGTGGAGTAAACTCAAATTACATCAGTGGAAATGAGGGGAAGGATATGGGTCTTCCCTTTAAACTCAGCAAACCATCTCATAAAGCGTGAGAACCCAAGATCTGCAATATAAAAACAATTCATACCAGCATTTTCAGTTTTCCTGCATTTATATATACCTGCTTGAAACACTGAGTGTTGCTGTGAATTTATCATCTGTTTGCAGAGGTTCATTTCTAACTCCTACGAAACTGGGAACTAAATGTGTTAAAGAATTCAAATCCTTCAAACAATCTTCCCTTCCACATTTTATCTTTGCATTCCCACAGAGGAGTAACATATTTTTATTATTGTAGAGTGTGCAAAAAAAGAGAGTGTGTGTGTGTGTGTACAGTAGTATATGAAAACATGTAGTGGTATCAGGAGAATAGAGCCCCAAAGCTGATTGAGGCTAAATCGAGTCTAAGCTCTGTCCTCCAAAAACTACTGAGTTGTTGATTCTGCTTTCTCTGAAAGACTTCTGAGAGGATGAGCCACCACTCAAGAGCTGTTCCTCATTTGAATATTTCTCTTGAGGTTTCATCTATACTCAGGGTGAGAGATGGGGAAGAAGAGGGAGAAAACAGAAAACAGCTGTCTGAATGATGGGATGTTAATGCCTTTCAGGCTATGGCTTCTAAGTGTGGAACAATTTGATTTCAAAAGTAGAATATTCTGATGAAATAATTACCCTGCCCCACAGAGAGCTTTTAAACTGGTTCTGAAAATAAGCACTAAATACTTTTAGTTACCTAGTGAGCCACTGGTTTTCAATCTTACTTTAGGACTTTTTCTATCATGTCTGTCTGATGACTGGACTAACAATGACTAACTCAGGAGTAACTCATAGATTTTGATAGCTGTCTGCTTTAATCCCCATTTAGGGCTCAGATGTATGGTTTAATTCAGCATAACAGACTGCCTTGAATCACAAGTGCCCTGTTTACACTTCTGGTCAACAGGAATCAAAAATGACACAAAATTAATTTCACCGTCTTTCGTCACCATGTTTCTCTCTACCAGGTTCTTTTCAAATCTGAATGTAAATCAACAGTCTGAGAGCTAGAGCCCATAAATTATTTAGCCAATGCATGCTACTAGAGATTTTTTCTAGAGTTCAGCTCACAGGGTAGTGTCCAGAGATTTAAATTTTTGGTCTCTCTGCAGCTCATGAGGGAAGTCAACTATTGGACTTCTGAAAAGCAGCTGTGGTGAAGATGGAACAATCTGTGCTAGACTGGCACTTCTATTTCCTTGTAATAGTCAGTCATTCATATATTAACTAAACAAAAACATCTTGGATACTTTACCTCTTTCTCATTACCATGGAAAAGTCATAATATAATGCCAGCTACAATACAATTACAAGATTAATTGGATTGCCAGATTAACAGTGCATTAGTAAAATAAAAAATCCAACCCATCACATGCAGAGAACAGATGAAATTTATAGGTAAAATGTTCAAAATGTTCAAAATGTAAGTAGGAAGCTGGGACTTAACCTTTGAGCTTCTGTCTAGAGGAAATAACAGAAAAATGATCTCTTGCACCTGAACCAGACCTCGCTTACCACCTCAGGTGAGGACCTTCTTTAACATAGTGGGTGCACATGCAAGATTCCAGTTCTATATGAAGATTCCTGATCTGTGGCAAGGAGTCAGATATGACTGTTCAAATTTAAAAAAAATCACAGAGCACATATGATGAAAAGGATGAACAAACCATAGCTCATTTTTCTCTTCTGAGACAATGCTATTAGATGAATTAATCTTGAATTGTTGTAATGTGAAGCGAGGAATAAACAAGCACAGATCATACCAATGTATGGAAGTAAACTGTAAAGTACAACCAAGTGAAATCTACCCCTGGTATGGTCTGGTCAAATTTCTTCTTTGATAATAGGTGCCTAACCTTCTATTGAGCATACCCAGAAATATGTGTCTACAATAAACTTGATGCAAGTTCTGGAAACAGCCACGTGTCAGTGTGCTTGGGTAAATACTGACTGCTCGTAACCCTGTGCAGATTCTTTAATGCATGAGAAACAAAGAAACACAGACAAACAGTTTATGCTTACTTGCTCATGGAAACAAGGGAGATTCTGTTTTCCTGTTTTAATCAATATATAAAAGAAAGCAGACATTTGGTTACCTTATCACCTCTGATTCTGTAGAGAACAATAAATTGAAAAGATTTCAAATAAACAGACATCAGTTGTTGGTGTGAGTCATCCTGATGAATAATGATGATAACGAGAATGGTATATTGTGTATCTAACATGAAATCTCTATTTCTGAAATAGTTTTTATTCTGCTTTTTAATTTTTTTTATCTTCTCTTTATTTATGTGGATCATAAAATGGCTGCATCATAAATATCCTTTGTATATCTGTATATCTGTATATCCTTTGTATATCTGTATATCTGAAAGGTGTACAGAAGGCAAAATTTTAGATAATATTCAGTACTTGAAAAATAATCTTCACACAGAACCATCTTAAGCAGTTGCAAACTTACCCTGGTTTTTACGGGCTTTGAACACATACAGTATAGAGTTCTATTTTAAAAAATGCATTTTTCCCCATTTAAAATTTGAATGGAAAAAACACTGTGCAAAGTGTCTTTGTGCTGGAATAGTAAATAAGAGGACTTCCTAATGGATAAAATATGTTCCTTTCTCTTCTGAAAACTCTATTCTTGTTATGAAAGTGATTACCTGACAAAAATAGTAGTGGAAAACAATATCAGAAATGAATTCTGTTGCCTACCATGTAGTTCATTCTACTCTAGACTGTTCTGGTACAGGCAGTTCAGACTGAGAGAGACTTATAAAGACAGGATTGTAGCTACTCACATGCAAACATGCACTGCATTCTTTCCTCTTCCCCTTCCTCTTCTCCTTCCTCTTTCTCTTCCTCTTCATGTACCAAGTTGGTAATATCCTTCCAGACCTGTTCAGGAGTAAAAGAAGGACATAACTACTCTTACAAAAGAAATTGGTTCAAATGCCACTGATTATCTAGTTATGTCTTTTGGCTTAAGAGGTCACCAGCGAAATAAGTTTTTTTCTTTCCCAAGGCAAGATTGCAGTCTCCAAGAGAATTCATAGGAGCCACTAAAATCCTTCTGGCTTGAAGGATATCACTTCAGAAGAGGCTGTGGCTAGTCAATAACACAATAAAAAAGGTTGGACATAGAGGGTTTTTTAATTTTACTGTTATTTGCAGGAGGAAAAGGAAGAAGTTAAAGCTGTTTAGGGAAGGGTTTCTCTTTTTTTTTACATAAGGATTGTTATGACAAAATTCTTGCAGCCTAAAATAGAAAACATCAGTGGTTGTTAGTTGCCACAATAGTAAATTTATACGCAAGGGAAACAGGAAAAGAAAAAATAGATTGGTTAATAACCGTATCCCTTTGAATTTCTCCTGACCCAAGGATAGCGATGTGTAAAATCATTTGTTGCTGTGGTAAATGTCAGTTTGGTACTAGTAAGCATTTAATCAGCTTTCTGCTTGATGCATTTAATATGACTTCAGTGTTTTACTTGAGAAAGTAACACATCACATGGTTAAGTGACTGATGATGAATTCAAGGAGCACAGGTGTCAGGCACAAAGAATCAGGTCTGTTTAGTGCCCACATTAGCTTGGCTCCCATGAATAATTCTCTGTCTTGCAGAAGATGTTAAGTAAAGCCATTAACTATCCTCAGCAGCTATGGACAACTTCCATCAAACCACAGAAACCAATAAACACAGGTGGTATACTTTGATATGTTCAGTCTAATGCAGAACTTTCTCATATTTTCTAGACTTATTCATTTATGGAAACAAACTAAGTTCTCTCTAAATTCTAATTCAGAACTGTGTGTCTTACTGCCTCATTTTCTGTTTTCTAATTTCAGACTGCATTATTCACCAGTCATGCCTGGACATCTCTCCCCAGATCATCAGAGGACACAAAACACGCTGGAAGAAGAGTGGGTCCCTCCACAGTCAAAGTGGAACAGCTGGTTGGTACCAGCTCAAACAGACCCAATATGTGCCACCCCTATTTTAGAGGTGGATTCACCAGGAGAGTGGTGATGTGACCCAAGGTCACAGTGGAAAGTGGTGCTGGAGTCAGCAGCAAAGTGAAATCTCCTGGCTGTCATCCCCATGCTGTCATCTCATGTCACCGATGGCTCAAGTCATCCAGATCTGCAACCTGGCAGTGTCCCTTGCACTAAATAAATAAGATAAAAGCAAAACCGTGACAGTGGCAAAGCAAAACACTCCAAAGTGATGAAATGCCACAACTAAGGTGGCCTTTGCCAGCAGAATTAGGTATCGTATGTGCACACAGGTGTGCTATCCACACATCTATAAACACATACGTGTGCTTATATTTATGCTGTAGTTCTGTCTTCAATTACAATGTAACATATAATTTTTGACAGCATTCCCTAATTATAGAATTATTACAGAGCCATATGGTGGAGACGGTGCACAACTCATCCCTGTGGCCTCATGTCTACTTTGCAGGGGTCACTTCAGTGCTAGAAGGTTATCTACTGCTACTTTGTGTAAAAGGCACTTAATTACTCCTAACAGGGTGTAAAGGAGATGCGTGAATTGAGTTCTTTTCTTTTTTAAAAGACATCAATCTCTAACTGCATTGTCGTAGTTACAGCTGGGGAGTTTGAGAAATGTACCAGTGAATTTGATTACTCAGACATGTGTGATTATGATTCATCTGGGAGCTTGGAAAAGAAAAGATGCACAAGTTCTTCCTCAGCCCCATCAATTCTTCCTTTATTACTTTATTTGAAACAAAGCCTGGACAACACAAAAAATAATTTGATTTTATGATAGCCACAGGAAGAAGAAAAGATATTTTTGTGTACCTACCCATGGCAGAACTACAGGCTAAAGGTGAATTTGAAACAGTGGTTTTCCTCACTTCATTGCTAACCATTTCAAATGCATTACACTCTCATTTCTTTTGGGCAATCATAGATTTTGGGGCTGGAAAATTTGTTCTCCTACTAAACCAATAGGCCAGATACTCTTAACATCTTTTTTCTGGCAGTATCTAGTTATCAAGTACTTCAAGGGAAGTTTAAAAGGGAGTTGTGCAACTCATAAACAATTCACCCTTGAGGGTTCAGAAGATTTTTCCCTGGCTTGTAGGGTGGCACATCAAGGCAACAATACTGCCAAAGCACTAGTGTTTTGTTTCCTCCTTAGTAATAGAATTCTGGATGTTTCCGTGATGAATAAGCACATCAGTTTCTCTTTGAAATACTATTAAACTCCCAAAACATTCTAAAGGCCTCCCTCATAGGTATTGTCATAGCTGACATATGAAAAGCATCCCTGGGCTATCCAGCCTTGTAAATAGTTTTCTCCACCTCTTGTCCCCAGGTCTTAGCTCTTTTCTGACTCAGACTGTAGCTGCGTGCATTCCCACGTGCTGGCACTACCTGGGACATGACTACATGAAGCTATTGTTCCAAGTTTGTCCCTGTTAACTGTGGGGTCCTCCGCACGCTTGACAGCAGGGTCCATTCCAAAGTGTCAGTGCCTCGAGGGCAGGGGTAGTGAATAATGCAATGAGTAGGGAATCTGCTTAAAGTTTGCCTTTTGTTTCAGGGCAAAATCACTGCTGGTAAAAAAATACTGTTTAAAACCAAAATATATCACTCTCATTTTTAAGGTGCCTGTCCACCCTCTGCATGGGGACTTTGGAAAGACCAGCATTCTCTCTGTGTTCTCACAGGGCCACTCTCTACCAGCTTGTCTCCTTGCTTTTGATCTACCCTGGACTTTCCTAAGTGATTCAGCACTATTTAATGGGGATCAAGATGTTTTTAATTGTTTATAATTGTTTTGACCTTCTGCCTCAGCTGAGATCCTGGAATTGTGCCATTGCACTTCAAGCAGGAGTGGTGGCTTAAGGCAAAGCAGTTTGTAGAAAGATTTTTTTTTTTTTTCCCAATTACAGTGGATGGAGATAATAGTTATCCTGCAGGAATGCAAAGCCTTGTGCAGGTCTGAAATGAAAACTGCAATCTTCAAAAATAAATGCACGTAGAGGACAATTTCTCTGAACTTCATTTCTTTATGTTAACAATTTAGATTACCAGAAAGAAAAGGCAGCTTGTGGCTGTGAAATGGTAAGAGTGTCTTAGCAGAGTGAGGAGTGATAAACCTCAAAAATTTGGGGTTATTCCAGGTGCACAGCAGCCTTATAGAGGCCATGACCATCAGTAACCATTTCACTAAGAATCATTACACAGTAGGATTTATGTCTTAGAATGCTAGAAAAACCTGGAAGATTATTTCCTTTATCTAACCACTCCAAAATTATGAGCTAAAACAAGAAACAGGCTAAAATGAAGTGCTTCTTAAGTTTCCCTAACCATTTTGCAGGACTCCAAAATGCTAAAAAAATAACCATGACAGATACTGTTCACAAGAACCAACACAACAGCAGCTGCCCAGCCTCTACCTGGTAAAGTGCCATTTAAACATCTTCAGTCAATGAAAAATCTGCTAACCAAAGGTGAATTGTCTGCTCTGAAAGCCAAAACTTCTCCTTAGAGGAGCAACCACACAAAATGCTGGTGTATGGGGGATTATAATTACTTTGTTGCCTTTTTTCCTCATATTTTTGTAACAAGACAGAAATTAAGTCTAGTACCAATCCTCATATGGTAATTTCAAGAAGACAAGGAAACATATTGAAGTCTCAAGACAAAATCCCATCCCTGACTGCTCTATCAGCTATGGAAAAAAGCCAGAAGAGAAATAACAAGCCAGCTATCACTACAATTTTTTCCTGTCTCAGAAAGAAAGTCTGTCCTAAATCAAAAGTAGTGCAAACACACAATTAGATAACACTATGACTAATGAAGTCAAGGAGACTGCAGAAAATGACATTTTCTTTCTAGTGGACCAGTTAATGACCAAAACTTCCTGCCCTCTATAGTATTGTCATGTCCACCAGGAATGTTCCCAGTCTGTCCACCATATTCCACTCCTTCATACCACCCTGCTTTGTGCCCAGTATGGCCCCAAGATGGATACCAACTTTCAGTGCTCCAGCCCATGTGAAAAAAAAAAAAATCATCTGGTCCATTCTCACCCCATGCAGGTTCATTTCTGTCAATTTTCTTCAAAAAAACCCAGGCACAATATAAGCATAAAAATAACTTTATTACATTTTCACTCCATCATGATATACCTCAAAAATAATTGGGAAAATGTAAAGGAAAATAAAAAGAGATCTAAATCTTTTTCTCACTAAGACTGTGCTCTATCTCATCTATGAAAGTTTTATCATGTGTACTGAAGGCATGGATCTCATAATTGATTTTTATTTAATTCAACAACAATTGTCCCTCCATCCAGCTCTCTTGAATATAACTCCACTGAAATCACCTTAGATCAGTATTAAACTGCAATTTACCAGTTGTAGTAAGACACTCATTGATAAGTATGCTTATCTGAAGGAAGTCAGCCACCACTCAGCTTTTCAAACCTTACCTCATTTGCTGCAGAAAGATCACTCATGGAGATCACTTTGAGTATTTAGAAGACCTTTCCTGGACAGGAGTACCCCTTGGGAGATGGTTGGCATCTGTGAGTTAAAAGAACTGAAATAGTGTCAAGCACTATTGTTACCAGCATAATTTGGGACCTGTATAATCAATCATGAGCAATTTACAAGGTCCTGTGGCAAAAGAAGTGTCAGAAGCAGGACTCATTCCTTTCATATAACTGCAGCCTCACTAACTTCAGCCTCAGGAACAAATACTGAGGAGGTAGCGCTGTATTTGAACACCAAACACCGAGTTTGACAAGATGTCTCAGAACCACAATCACCCTTGGATCCTTTACCAGGCATTTCTGCAGCCCATCCACTGTGCCACGTACCATTCCAGACACAATAGCCAAGACTAAACAACCGTGATGCACCAGGATGAGCTCATGTGGCCAACGAAGGACAGAAACTTCCATCTTCCAGTCAGGGATATTTCTGTCAGTGCAGACACATCATGCCTGAGATTGTGGTGTTATCCACAGAAACACAATAAAACACCAAAACAGGAGAACAGGTACTAGAAATCTTCTCTCTTACAAGTATTATGAAATTAAAATCTTTTTTAAAACTCATTTTTATTCAACAAATTCCACTCCAACACAATCAGTCTAATTTTGAAGAGGGACAAATATATTTCTCACTGTTGTCCAGAGTATTGAATAAACTTTTTGTGTCTGCAGGTACTAACCACTTTTTTTTTCTTTTTTTTCCAAACAGCCTGATGGGTTAATTTCATCTTCCACAGCTGCTGTTTCTATTTCAGACCTGAAATGAAGAGGGGCTGTGTCCAATCACTTCTTTGTTGATTCCAGCTTTAACACACTAGTCTAATGAAACATTTCACTTTTCCCCACAGACTTTGATATAGTTCTGCTCTTAGACCATCATGGTTATACTACTTCTGCAGTACTCACACACAAAAATATTGTTATTATCTCTGTATCCATGATATTCTTACATTTCAGCTCCATGGCTGTTACGCAGACTGTACTTCTAAACTGAATTATTTGTAGAATTACTGCTGGACTTCTGTGTTTCTGTGATTCCTGCCTGTGTTATTTGGTTTAGTGTGCATAGCAATTTAAAGGTTTCATAGGCAGGTCTTTGCCTGGGGTAGAGCTCCACAGTCCTTGGGCCACAGTGTGGCTCTGCCAGCTGACAGTGGCACCTGGTTTCAGGCTGGGAATCTCTGCCCCCAGAGCAGCCTGAGAAGCCAAACTTACCCAGTGTCTTCTGGAACCAGCAGCTGTCAGAAACATGTTCATTGCAGAAGCAGTGAGAACATAATCACATCCAACATCTATTTAGCGTTTTCCTAAGTAACACTATGCTCGTATGAAGCTGGTAAAACTGTTATTATCTCTGAAATGGGAAAACCAAGGCATAATGCAGCCAGAACCCTAAAAAAAACCTATGAATTTTTTACCCAAATAGCTTGGTTTTCAGAGATAATAGTCATTCACACCTCCCACAGAATTTGTTTTTTAGATGCAGAAGTCAGAATGAGCTGCAGGTGCTCAACACCTCTGAAGATCAGGCCAGTCCTCATGGCTGACTAATTGGGAGGGGGAAGTGTTTGAGGTGGGGTGGTAGGTTGCATCTTGCTGAGGCTCATGATTTTCCCAATGTGGGCCAGATCCACATGACATTTCAGTAACAGTCTGTTGAATGTGTTGATTCTCATCCCATGTTAATTTGTAGGATCACATTGCCTCTTGAAGCAAGATTTTATTTTCCTAAAGGGTTCTGAATGAAAGCCTAGTTAAATCAGTTAACATACTGTTCTCTGTACACACAAGAGAGCTGAACATCCTTATTCTTTTCTAATTATGTAAAACCAGCATTCAGGAACTATAGAGCCACACGGTCCATGCAAAAGTGATTAGAGAGGGCACACATCTTGGCAGTGATGAGGGAAAGAGCAGACTTAGTGAAGGCTCACGTGACTTGTGTGCATTTTCCTGGGGGCACTGACCCTTGCCCCCTTCTTCCGTGAGTGAGTGGTACCAACATTACATTACAGAGAATTGTTTAACAGCAAATAGCAAAAAACACCTGTGAGGCAGGTCTGTATCTGTTACCTCTGCTGCCTGGCCATGAGGGATCTCCCCTAGACAGCCTGGTCCTAGGAGCAGCAAGATAAGTACAGGGCTTTTTCCAGTAGTATTTTCCAGTTTGTCATTTGGATCCAAGCAAGTTTTGTGGCTTGGAGTGTATAAGGCAAACTCGATGTACTGTGTTTAGCTTTTGATGGATTTGTTTTTTGTTTTGTTAATTTGACTGTCAAGGTTTTCAATAGCATCAACAGCAGTAATTTAGCTTCTGTTACCTGTTGTGGGTGGCTTATGTAATATTAAATTCTTTCTTTCCTGCAAAGCATCCAACTGCCAAGATCATAAGCATTATATAAATTAAATAACTAAATGAGGGGCTTTTCAAGGACTCAAAGAAAATTCAGGGCTTTAGTATTGCTCAGAAAAGAGCAGAATGACAGATATAAAACTATTAGGATATGATTTCCTTTCAAAGCAAACTGAATGCAAATACTACCTCCATCTAGAAGTGTGTAGGTGCCTCCACCAAGGCCATGGCCCTTTGTTGCTAAGCTTCATGTATATGAGAAGAAAAAGAGAACACCTCCTTTAAAAAGCTCTCTCCACTCTAGGAGACATTATCACCTCTGCTGTACACAAAGAAATCAAATGATTTGTCCAGCCACAGGAACCACCAGGGCTTGACCTCTTCATGTGTCATTGTGTCTGCTTTTTCTCCCATGTGCTCTTCCTTCTTATGCATAACCTCTTCTTCCTTTACAAAGAAGACTAAACAGAAATGAAACCTGAGCCCTTTTTCACTGCAGGACTGCCAGTAGTTTTGAGTTTTTCTGAAGTTTCAAATTTTGAAACAAAAATTATGCCACTGTACATTTGACATTGCTGCCACATTAAAAGGATGAAGAATCAATGCAATTTGTGGCAATTTCAGCTCTGGGGTCTCTGAGGGCTTGTAAACTAACCGTGGTTTTTTTCAACACAGCCCTCTGTCCTGTTCTGCTGGCCACTCAAGGGCATCTAACATGTTTTATCTGACGGCATGGTTCCTTAACAGATCTTTACATGCTGGGACACTGTAGGATTTGGGGTGAGAAATGAAACTGTAAACAAATCCCACTGTTCCCAGATGGCATGGCTTAAGACTGTCATCTCCATCTTGTCAAATCTCATTTATTTACTTCAGTTTAATGTACAGAAAATACATATTTAAGATTTTCACATTTATGGAAATAAGGGAAATTTAGTGTTTGGAAAAATTATGCCACCCTTTATTAAACACATGAAAGATCCAGTAGTAACTGTAACAACAGATATGGGGTGAATTAACTCACTAGAAATGAAGAGATAATTCAGTAAAAGGGCACATGTAGTAGGGAAGAACCCATCAATAAAAGATAGCCAGATGTAAAACTTGATGTCCTGATTGCACTCTTTATGGACCTCAGCTATTAACCATGCTATAGAACAGGGAAAATAACTTTTCTGCAAAATCGTAAATCATTTTTGTGCCATCAGATGAAATATTATGTCATATTATGAATTAGTCTTTAAAGAGACCCCTCTCAGATATGCTCATGTCAGGGGTAATAGTAGAGCCCTGTGTGAAATGATATACATGCAAGGAAAATAAGTGGTGATGGCAATGATCTCTTCAATAAATCTGTGGTTAAATCATACACAGATATATGCCAGTCTAGATGTAGCTTGACAGTGAAATCAGCCACTGTGCATGGTGTGAAGAACATTAAAAAAAAAAAAAATTACCTTTACAAAGTGCTGACAAATAAGAGGAGAAAAAGTATGGGCACAGCATATTTGTCACATAAGTCTCCAATTATTTCTGTATCTTTAAATGGAGTGTTTGGAAATGTAACTGTATCTTGTAAGGGAACAGAGCACAGAAAAGAAATTCTTCATTTCTTGCTCACCTTGATTTAAGCAGTGTCAGGGTCAGTGCTGTTAGCACTGCTGAAACACAAACATGCTCTTGAGGAGGGAGGAATGCTGATTCCTCCCTCCAGTTTGCTCAGGGTGTCAGGTACGGGGTTTATGTCACTGAGCATTGAAGTGGTGACAATAAGGTAACATCTTGTTTCAAGTCATCTTCCCAGAGTGGCACTTTGCAAGCACTTTGGAAGTGTAACCCACTTTTGGCTCGTGCCTGTTCCCCCTTTTTGCTGGCAGCTGCTCATCTCCAAGGCAAGGCGGTGGGAATTGGCTGGAATTACTGGCTGCTAGCACTGACACCCGTGTGCTCACTCTGGTTAAGCTGAGGTGCTGCTGGCACTTAGAGATAGTTAGCAGCTATCCAGCTAGTTGAAACACTTGCATCCCAGAAATAAAAAAATCTGTTCATGCTAAGAATGGAACTGCAACCAGCTTAGGAGGAAACTGTACTGCCACAGATATATCTCATCTAGCACTTCTTGAGCTATTTCAGCTTGCATGCAGTTCCTCATTCAGGGCAGTTCTGAAACTGAGGTGTAGCCATGCTATTACTGACCTACAAGAGACTGCCTGTGTCACCTGCACTTATGGAGAACTATTTTGACCCTTTCACACACTTGAGAAGCTACATGCAGAAACAGGAGTAGATCTTCTTCTGTCACTGGAATCTTGCTCCAGTACCTTCGTCATTAGAATCCTATTGCTGATCTCCAGTGACTTGCTCTTGTGCCAATCCTCAAAAGTTATTCTCTATCACTTCTCTGTGTGTGCTTGTTTTAGAGGTTTATTCATACCTGCAGGGCCCCTGTGTTCTCTGGCATACTTACTTGTAAACACCAATTACATGCCGTCTCCACTGTCATTTTTCTATCAAAAATAAATGAAGTCTTTCTGTCATATTGTCCTGATTTTCCATACTGCTGAGCAGTGTTAGGTATCTGCAATTTTTCTGGGGCTCAACTGGACAGAATTCGACATGGACTCCTAGAGTAGAGCTCTACCTTTTAGAGAAGTCTTGATATTTTCCTGTTTCCACTGAAAACACCACACATATTATGCCCCAAGGTCGATTTTCACTCTTTGTTGATTGGTTACCTCAGTGAATCATAATTATTGGTGATCATGTGGTACATCCAGGACCCTGTCATTTCCCATTTGAGAGTCCAGAGGTACACGTAAGCTGTACAAGTAAGATTTCTGGCAGTGAATGAGGAGTCATTTTGCACTAAGAGCTGCACAAAAAGGGACAAAACCCCAACTAATTTAATGTCTATAAACCTCATTATTACAAACTCTGCTTTCCCATATTTTGTAAATGGAAAAATGAATAACAAAAACCCCTGGATTTTATTCTTTTGGTTAGAATAAGTATTTTTCCTCTTAAGACGATTTCTTTTTTAGTTAGTCTTGCTCTGTGTTTGTTTCTTAAGGCCAAATACAGTTCTACAAAATGACTGTGTCCTTAAAATTTGAGCCACAGTTAATACAATTTTTTCTTTGAATGGATTACTCAGACCTTATTCTGTATTGTATGAAGGCAGTTCAATGCTGCATCTCATTCACATGTGCTTGTATTTTTTGCTCACAAAACTCATAAATTATTGTTAAATCACTTCACTGCTGTATGCAAAATCATAGCCAACAGCACTCAAGAAGAAAAGAGTGTGTGAATAGGAATCTGTGGTATCAGATTTGATGAAGGCTCAAAAAGATGTCACCTACCAAATATGTCTTTGAAGCACTCTGGCCAGCAGCAATGACTGGTGCTGTGTTACCAACAGGTTGAGGGAGGGCTGTGTCCACACCTGGAGTGCTGAGCCCCAGCACTGGGCTTCCCAGGGCAAAAGAGAAATGGATATTCTGGACAGCATCTCATGAAGGGACACAAAGAAGATGATGGTGCAGCTCTTCTACAGTAAAAGGCTGAGAGCTGAGTTTGGCCCAGAGGAGGCTCAGGGGATGTCTCACCTCCATGGGTAAGTGCTTGGAGGGAGGGTGCAAAGAAGGTGGAGCCAGATTCTTTTCTGTGGTGTCTCCAGGCAGGACAGAGCCAATGGGCACACACTGAAACACAGGAGGCTCTGTCTGCACATCTGAAACACTCCACAGTGAGCAGGACTGAGCCCTGGCACAGGCTGTCCAGGGAGGTTTTGGGGTCTACACCCCAGATATTCAAAAGTCTTCTGGCCATGGTCTTGGGAAACTGGTTGTAGGTGGTGCTGCTTGAGCATGGAGATTGGATGAGATGATCTTCAGTGCTTCCTTACAACCTCAACCACCACATGATTCAGAGATTCTGTGATTCTGTGATGCAATTTGTATGCAAAACCACCCTTTTCTTTGAAGGAAATATAGTAACCAAATTTGGGTTATGTGGAATACCTCCTTTAAAAATGGCATCTGCAACTAAAGATAAATATTTGAAAGAAGGACATTAAAAGTTGTCCTTATGCAATAATTTTTTTTTTTGTAGGAATGTCTATAGAGATATTGCATCAAGTATTCCAGTCCAAACTTTTTGTGCCTTGCTTATGCTAAGAAATACAGCATATTCCCTTCCTCATGAAAATTATTTTTAATTTAAAATCTGTTTAATCATATATTGAATTTCCCCATTTGGGTAGTTGGATGGGTAGCAAGAAGATGGAGAGGGAGTGATGGGCTGGAGTTGCAAAATACACATTAAATGTTTTTTTGCCTTGTTTTCATGTTCTGATAGGTGTCTGAAAGCTGTGGTATTGTTGTATGTGGAAACAGATACCTTTGGAAACAGTTACAGATTATGGGAATATTATTTCATGTTTATAAATGAGACTCCTAAGGGGAACACAGAAGTGGCAAATTTGCATGTCCATACCTGACTGATGAGAAAAGCATAGCTGTCCACTAAGTGCAGCTGTTGATACAGAAGATAAATGCAATGCAAGGGATTTGAGAGCCTAAGTAGAGAGAAATTGTAGATATCCATCAGAAATTTTCTCTGTTTTAAGTTGGCTAAACTACTCTAGTACAAAACTGTAGCTAAAATTACCCTCAAGTAAGAGAATAGCAGAGAAATTCTAAAACTTGTATAACAATAGTCACAAGTTTATGTAAACCAAAAGAATTGCTGCAAGCACACCATGAATAAGCTGTGGTTTGGGAATTGAATTGGAAAAGCTGAAATCCTGTGAATCCAATGAAATTCTGCCGTTGTGAAAATGTGGGCAACCAAGAAAAAAATCTGCTGGTCCTCCTCTTGCAGTGTTGATGATGGAGACTCCCCTTTTCCACTCTTCCATCCCAGATACTGTCAACTGCCAAACTCTCTTAGGAAAATATATTTGCATCACTTTGTTAGAGTGCTTGAATTACTGATAATTGTTTGTTTATAACATATTAATCAAAATCCAGACTGTATTGTGATGTTCACAGTTTTGATAGATGTCCTTCATGTATATAAGAAGTTCAGTTTTGTCCAAGGGGGGGGGGGGGTGGGAAGGGTG
>VWYP01008157.1:285985-369950 GCA_013400435.1 Pycnonotus jocosus
AATTACTTCAGATCAATTTAGAAGCTAGCTAAATGTCAATACAACATGAGCAGTAGGAATGACTTTCTCAGCTGTCTAGTAGTGGAGCTGGTATGAGAAACCCAAATGCTGTGGGGCCCTCTTATTGCAACACCTCTGCCAGGCTGTTGTGTTGCATGGAAACAAAGTTCTACAGGAGGCAAGAATGCTTTTACATTTCAACACCACAGTGGCTTTTAGCTAACATATCTTATCTTAAAAGCTAGTCTCTCTCCATATCTCTAGAGTTGCAGAATTTTAAACTAGCACTCAAGCTACACCAAAAGTGATGACCAGTGACTACTGTTCATAGCAAGAGTATGTCAGTCCATACCAATTGTGTAAGTACTTTTCATACAAATATGTATATCTCATGCTCTGTTTCTAATTAAAAGGGTCACTTGTGTAGAAAGAGATCTTTGGTCATCAGCTTTTGCACTTCATATTTCCATAATCATCCACAAACTTTGCAACAGTTTTATGTGAAGATGAGGCTTAAGTGAAAAAGAAGGCAGGGATCAGAAAACATCAAAACATACCTATGCGTGATATTTGCTGGGGTGGTGGGTGTCACATGCTGCTGAAAATTAAATTCTTGATTGACAGAAGGCCTATGGTCTTCAAGGAGATCTTGTCCCTTAGCTTGATTGTCTTTTCATTTAACAATCTGCATCTATTTTCACCATCAATCTAATGCATCAAGGGATTTTTTTTTAATTCTTTCTTTCTTTCTGTCTTTCTCTCTTTCTCGCTTTCTCGCTTTCTCTCTAATGATAAATGTAATATAATTCTAATTTCCTTTACAGAATGCAGAAGATATTTTTGCAACCCTAAGGGTGCACGGCTGGCCAAAACAATGCCACAGAAAATGCTTCATTTAAAAAAGGACTTGGAACAAAGCTGGCTTGATTACACACCAAATCTGCATAGCAGGGCCTAAAAGAGGGAAATACCTTCTCCAGAGGAAGTAGATGTATGCATAAATGAGATACTGTTCCTTTGAGGAGTATTTTATGTATCTCACAGGAAGAGACTATATTGTCTAATATTTTTATTTTAGGCTTTACACTTTGTTTTATGAAGCACATTGAAACATTATTCCTTGGGGGAAGGTTTGTTTTAGTTCCTCACTCATGGCAATTCAATAAAATCACTTTGAGCAAAAGGTGAACATTTGTTAGCAGTGCAGAAGAACTTATGTGACACTTTTCTAGGATGGCATTTACACCTCCCAAATCTTTCTTGTTACACCAGTTGCTGGCACGTAAAATGAAGCTCCATTTGCTGCAGCTGGATTCATGTCTAACTTTCTGGAACAGACTGGATTTCCAGAAATGTGACTGACAAATGAAGCATAAACTATGTTCTATTACTCATCCTGCACTATAATGGGAGTGTTTAAAGTTCTTTCTTGGCCCATGTCTGCTTGAGTCACTCAGATGGATAAATGGCTCTGTCAAGACATACCTGACTGAGAAAGGCAGCAGTAGTGTAAAACTGCATGACACAGGAACAGATGCAGCTGGACACAACTCCTTATGAACTCTGTGAGTTGCATTACCAGGGTGATACTTACAAATGAATGTAACATGACTATGCTTTTAGCCTAAGTAGAATCCCAAGCTAGGCGTAATCAATGACCTAGAGATGGCTACTTCTAGGAGGGCTGAAATTCTTACTTCAGCCACAGTTAGGCAAAGATGTGTAAACACATGGGAAAGCAGTTAAAATTTGATGTGAAGATGTTCTTGAAACTTGAGGACAGAGATGTGTGAGATGGAAACAATCAAACTGGTTTTGGAGGAAGCAGTCTGTATGGAATGGGGACGTGAGTGTCTAGGGAGCTGCAGAAGGGCAAATTGCAATAATCAAAATGGGAGCTGACTGAGAGTGCCCTGAGCATTTCTGTTTTGGTATGGTAGAAAACAGTCAGAACTTCATCAGGAAAGGAGAAGAACCAGGTTAGGAAATGGATGGATTTCTGGCAGAATGAGAGAGGTGTTTAGTCAGGAATGAGGTGATGTTGTCATCACAGTGGAAAGTTTGTCTACAGGTGACAGGTGGCAAAACAGAGGTTGGTTTCATGGCCATTAGACTCAGAGATTTTGGGGGCAGGCTGACATGTTGATTCAAGTCCCAGAAAAGGAGCTCCAGGTTAAATGAGCTGATTCATGGGTACTCAATAGAGGAATATAGAAAACTATATTAAAGAGTATGAAAGGACACTTGTGTGTCTGTTTTCTGTGTTACAAACAACCTGGGAAAATGCCCTAAGCCCTTACAGCAGCAAAGCCCTGGCCTGCCCCTTGCAAAGAGTTTGTGTAAAACTGAAGTTTCACTTCACATGCACATGGTGTAGGTGGGAGTCCTCTCCTTGATGAAGGATATAATACACCATCATATTTTGATAAAAACAAATGCATTTTATATTTCTGGAATGGTTTGAATCCTTAGCAGAAAAGTGAACAAAAATAAAAGCTGTGCAATGTTAATCTATTTTACAAAAAGTGTTTACAATCTCAAGAAAGTAAGAAAAGAACATCCTGTCTTACAACACCTTCCAACCACACTCCTGGTAACAGACTGTGAGCACAGACACCATATTAATATTGAAAGAGGTGATGACTTCAGCTTTATTCAATATCAAAGGCTAACTGTAATAAAATACCACTTTCATTCTTTATTGATTTCACTTGTATCCATCTTTCAATTAAAAAGACACAGATGAAAATGCACAAAATGTTCTCTATGCTCCTACGCTTTTATGGTAATGCAGGTATGTGCCTAGATGTGTAAATCTGCAGCTGAATTTGACCTTATTTAAAATAAAGCAGAGAATTTCGAGTTGTCACTTATTTACTGGGTCTCTCAAAGAGCTATTCCCCAGCTCTAGGCATTTGCATAGTCACCACGAGTCTACATTTATACCCAAATAGCAGTGGGAAATTTTTAGAATTTATAGCGCTCCTACAAAACACTTTAACTTTGGTGAACTTGGCTTGTTTTGAATATAAATAGGATTCCTCAAAAGCCACAAAACCCATTTTGGACAGCTCTGTTTAGATTCCTGAGTGTTTTATCAAAAGACTCAGTTCATCTGGAGTGTGGCATATTTTGTGCCCACAAAAAAGCAAAGACCTGGTCATAAATGCCACCCATGGTGACAATGAATAAACAACTCTCCCATCTACCTGCCACGTGAACCCTGTTCATACTCGTAGGGTCGAGGACTGCCCTTGACCCAAGCAGACACATGCAGTGAGATGTTCATTAGGATCCAGTGCATTGGGACCTAGGGAGAGGCACAAAAACCCTACTGCCCCTCGGATGGGAGCAGCTCTCTGCCCAGAGACATTCCCCTCAGGAAGACACTGCACTCTGTGTTACGGCTGTCTGTCTTCTGCACTGACCTTCACACACCCTGGGAGTGCAAATTCTAAAGAGTATAAAGCAATTAAAGTGTGCTCTCTGCTCCTTAAGGAATGAGAGGAAGGAAACTCATCAGGTTACAAAGAGCCCAAAAAAGACACACATGTGCTCGTGTCATCATCAGCTCTTGGGATGAGCAGCTGGAGGATTCCCGGCTCATAGCTTGGATTGCCAACACAGGGGGAGCAGCCCATGGGAATTCATGCAAGAGAAAGCTGAAGGAGAAATCTGCATTGCTATAGGGAAAAATCTAATTGTATTTATGTTCATAATTTTTACAATCATAGCTGATAAAACAAGAAGAGGCCCCATGGACGCTTCTCAAGTGACAACAAAGAGGTCAATGGAGTTAGATCAGGAGTCAGTTTAGCCCAAAATATTACTATCTGGTGATCAAAAAGAGTATGGTCCTAAAATGAACTTTGAATAATGGCATTTACGGGGGGGAACAAAAGAGGATGTGTACTATATGGATTTATAATGAAGTTATAATTAGGAAGGAAAATTGTAATTGAGGACCAAAGAGAATGTTATCTACTTTATTGTTATGTGAATTATAATCAGCATAAAGACACAAAACAGGGACATGCAACATGCATTCTGAAGACTATTTTCAAAATAGAAGGTGCTATAAATTAACAACTGTTAAGTGTAGGTGTCCCAGCCTTAGAAAGACTTAGGAATGTTGTTCCATTTCTTTTCTTGAAAATCACAGAATCACATAATCACGTAATAGTTAGGGCTGGAATAGACCTCTGGAGATCATCTCCAGTCCAACCCCCTGCCAAGGCAGGCTCACCTGGAGCAGGTGACACAGGTGGGTCAGGTGGGCTTTGAATGTCTCCAGAGACTCCATGCTCTCCCTGGGCAGCTGTCCCAGTGCTCTGCCAGCCTCAGTGGAGAGTTCTTCCTCATGTTGATGTGGAACTTCTTGTGTTTTAGTTTGTGATCATTACTTTTCGAAGCATGCAAAAATATTCTGGTTTGTTGAAATTAAAACCTTTACAAATATGTATCTGATATGAAAAAAAATAAAATTATAGTTTGACAATAGAATTTCCTCTGAAATTTCCTTTTTCCAGCTGATATTCTGATAATATCCAGTGGATGTTTCAAGCAGGTTTATCAGAGGCCTACATTCAATCTTCCACTCTTGCATTGAAATCTCATTTCTTTTTCCACTGCTGTTCATGAAAAGTCTACTTTTCATATTTTTGAGGAAAAATAATTCTGACACCTTCTCATTTTCACAAAATACAGAATTTTTGTTTTTCTACACAAACTTAAAATATTTGGAAGCAACATTAATTTGTTATTAGTGATGCATGAAAAATATTAAAAAAGTGGCCATTAGTAGCTGTGTGTCTCTTCCTAATTAAAAAACACCAGAAAATTTTAAGAAAGATGTGATTGTTCACTGCTTACAACTTGGAAACAGTTCTGGTTGTTTGCAGCATAGCTGCTGATCACAACAAAGGAAATTTCACTGTTGCCCCAGTTAGAAATGTCCAAGAAGGACACAGCTTTTTCCACTCTACTTTACAATGTCTTCCAAATATTCAAAAATTTCAGATTAGGACTGTGAAAGTGCTTGATCATTAGTTGTTGGCCATTTCCAAGTTTTATTAGCGTATGAAATAACCAAGGAAATGGTTTAGAGAGAGTAAAACTATCCACAACATGAGTATGAACAATTCAGTGTACATTGTAGATATGAATTAAAAAACCCGAGTGTCTTCAGATCTTGTGTAGGAAATAAGGAAGGGGGTATAGGTACCCTGTTGTAACTATAAAACTGGTGATTTTCAGGGTTTTGCTTTCTGAAGACACAAATGAACCTGCAGAGTTAGTCATACTTCTGAGCATGACAACTTGGAGAGAGACAGATTGTGGCCACTGCTAAGCAGAAGTGTTGAAGCCCCAGGGGAGCTGGTGAAAGTTGTGTTTATTGATGTACCCTATTCCTGTGCTCCTGTGCTGCACCATCCCATGCACAGGTCTCTGTTTCTGTTCCCCCCTGCCTCCTTGGTGCATAACCAGGGAGTTTTAGTCCCTCCTCCAGCACACAAATACTGTGCTCACTCCAGGCAGGACTGAGCCCCTCTTTGGAGACCCTCTGGTTCGAGATGACTGCCAGCAGCTATTTCTACATTATTGTTTTCCAATCAATTCTGGTGCTTGTTGTGGTGCCATTGAAGTTTCCCAAGCTTGATTACAGAAGTATCGTTTGATAGAGTCAGAATGGGAGTGCAAATCAAAATGTAAATCCTGTCCATTTTTCTTCCAACCACAAAACCTGTCCTGCAACCATGGAAGAGAATTTGGTTTGTAATCTGTTACTCACAAACCCGTGTTGATTGTTGTTTATCTCCTTGCTATCTCCTCCCTGTTTACAAGGAAATTGATTGATGAATTGTGTCACCATATATCTGGAATTGACAATTTGATTTGTCTGTGAAACTTTCCACTCCTCTTTTTTTTTCCCCCCCCTGGTTTAGAACTAAGTCCTATTTTTTCTTTTCTATGGACATGTAGTACCTGATCTGGTCTCCTATGGATTTCTGAAAGCAGAATGAATTACAGTAAGGGTATCACAGACTCAACCTTCTAGCTTAGCTTTTAAATGTCAAGAGAACATTCAATAAGAACTCAATTCTTTCAAAAGAAAATTAGTATTTGTGTAGTTTTCATTCCTCCATTCATCTGATTGGAACATAATCCACATACAGCTAAATAGACCAATTTTGAATAACTTTGTTTTTCCTACTCCTTTGGTGAACAGCCCTCCTCTCTTGCCCTACAACCAAAAAGAAAGTAAGAACTAAGGAGATTTTATGATGCTGTTTAGTACAGCATCATTTTAAGCTTAACAATAGAGGGGAGCTACTGCCACAATGCAATGTCTTCATCCTGTAAAAGATCTCAAACAATTGGATTCTTTTATCAAAAGCAATTTGACCCTCCACTGTAGTGTTTCTGGGTAAATAACTTCCATGCAGCAAAAAGAGTCAATGAGGTTGAAGTAACACTTTCCCACGAGTGTGCAAAATGGCACTTCTCTGTTGCATGCTGTTGAAGACTGAAAAGACACCCACAGGTTCTCTACATACAAAGTTAAAATACAATATTGACCTGCTGGGAGAAATTGTGCCTTTTCAAGTACACGCTGCCACTTCAGCAGTGTTTGTTCAAAAGTCATTACTAACCTTTGGCATCTCATCTGGGCTACTGAACACCTGCCACTAAGGTTGCATTAATATCTGAGCAATGGCAGAATGTAAAAAAATCAAGGAGTCACAACTATGAAAAGGAAAAGCTAGCCAAAATCTATGGTAGTCATCAGCAAAATTAGCAGAATATTTCAGAAATATATGAAAAATACTGTGTTTAGTGTTATGCTGCAAGTAGTAACTTTATGCCACTATCTTACAGTCAAATTAATCCTCACACCAAAGTAATTTCCACCTGTGCTTTTAGCTTCTAGCTTAACCTTTCCTTTGACAAGGTGTTTTGTTTGTCAAGAGAGAGATGGGATAGAGGAATCAAATTTGTTATAACAAATAGAAAAAGTCAGTGTTTTTCTTGATGGAGGATTGATCTGTACAAACAGAGATGTCCACACTGTAGGCCACTAACCTTACCTCACTGTGTATGTCTCCCATTAGAGCCAGTGGGAGAAAATGGGCAATTCTCCTGCAGGGTTAAGTCAATATATTTCAGATCCCCTACCTTTGGATAAGAGGGATGAGACCTGCAGCATGCCTGTCACTCTCCATAGACCATAAAGAAGCCCAGCCAGCTAGCTCAGAGGCAAATGCTCACAGGGCAGATATTTCTGTTAAAAGGACTTCCATGAGTTTGACAATTATCTTCTATTTACAGGCAAGAAGGAAATATTTCTGAAAAAGCATCTGGAATAGGTGCCAAGCTCTAGAATGCCCAAAGTGAATCACACTGCTGAAAAGGTGGCTTGTTTTGTTCTTCACTCACATTTCCTTGCTTGTTCACCTTGGATAGCTCACCATTTGTTATTCAGACCAAGTCACAGAGAGCTTTCCCTGGTCAGTTCACATTAAGCATGATGTTTGAGACAGCTCAGCACCCCCAGGCTGCATAAGGTGCTTTTTTGTTGTTGTTCTACTGCCACAAATGCTCCCTGACTGCTGGCTCAGGGAGATGTGGGAAGGGCAGAGCCTCAGCAGCATGGATGTGGCCCTTCCCACAAAGGGAGGCAGCCCAGAGACTGAAAGGCCAGAGCCGACAGCGGCAGGATAGAGAGAGCAGTCCTTGCCAGCCCCTGGGTGACATTAGAGCATGGAGATAAGTCCCTGAGGTGAGGGGTCAGAAATTCAGGTGTGTTGCTCCCAGCAGGAAAGTTAATTTATATATTGTATAATCAAGCTATACCCTCCTTGTTGCCTCACCAAAATGAAGGTTGTTTTCCTTTTGAAGTGACTCTATTTACTGGGGGAATTTTGGGGTTTTAATTTCTGTCCATTAATCTCCTTTCAAATTTTGAGGCTGTAGCCCTAGAGGTGAAGAAGAGGCTAGGTGCACATCCATCAGGTCTAGATTTTGGTTAAAAGTAACAGTAAATCCATATAATAAATTAATGTTTTATACACCGAATCTGTCACTGAATAGAATCCTACAAGCTATATCCATGTTTTCCCCTGGATCTGAACCAGAAAAGCTGGCCTTGTGGTTTACTTCCCTGTTTCTGGGGTCAAGGCCAGGAAAGTGTGTATTTATGAAATAAAGTTATCCACTCTCCTCAAGTTCTAACCACATTTTTTACCTGTTTTAAATAGGGCAAGATTATTACTGCATTTCTATCTAGCTGAAGACACTCAGGAGATCCAACACTCTGCAGCAGCTTCAGATAGCCATGGAAACAGGAGGCTGGGAGCAGGCTGGAAATGTGCTAGGGTAACAACCTAGGTTCTCTGATTTCTCTTTCTGTGCTTATTTTCTTATTTAGTGGGTTCAGGAACAGATTCTGGCTGGATTTTAATGCTTTAAGAATTGTGCATTTATGAAGAGAGAAAAAAGTGTTAAAATATACATGTACAATCTGTGCTCCTTCTAATGAAAAAGATGATGGCAATCTCCTTTACTACTAATAAGAAAGGATCCAAATTCTTCTTTTTATGTGAATTGTTGGTGTTTATGCAATTGATGATGTTTAGACATTACAGTAAGATAAACAGTTCATTGGAAAATACCATTGATATTATCTAGGGTATATCTACATGTCTCAGTGGAAGCTCAATCTCCTTTTTACATGAACAACATGCAGCTAAGTTTTTATACATGCAACATCCTCCACAACAGCATTCTGATTTTCAGTGATGAATTTTTCCTTTTCTCATTTTTATTTTTAGTATTTTAACTTTCTTTGCAGAGTCAGCATTGACTTAGCATTTAACATCTTACTGACTTTTTTCCAATAATGCTTGTCATATAGAATCACACATTAATCACACCTATTACTTAAAAATGAGTAACATTAAAAGCCTTATAAATTCTTGTCTTTAAAAATTAATTTTTTAAATGGTCTTGAGGATTTTGTATCATGATAAAAATGGACTATGTAGATTGTAACTGTAAGTCCTGGAAATTTTACTAATAGGAAAAGAAAGTATAACTTCACCTCAACATTTCTTTTCACAAACTCCAGAACCAGTATAAATGCATTTTCTGGCCTCAGATGTAAAATTACTCAAAGACCAGATATTTTGAGTGAGGCTCTGGTCCTACAGCAATAGCTTTGTCTCCTTCTGCTTTTCACCTTATTATAATGCAGTTTAAGCCTGTTTACACATGAGGTTTAAAATGCATCCAGAAGAGTGAGAAATGGGAAAAGTGCAGCAAGAACAGGCACCTCAGTAAGCATTAATGTTTTAGAGGTGAAAGTCCCCATATGACAAGGAACATTTGGTGATACAGAGTGGGTCTGCCTTTGTTTGCTTCCCAGGGATGCCACAGATATAGAAAAAGGACAGGCTTGTGCACATTTCCCCCTGAGACATGCACTGGTAGAAAGCTATTAAACTAGTTCTAGCCCAAAACATAAGGAGAAAGTGAGCCTTATTCTGTGCTTAAAGCTCTGGTGATATTTTTCCACATCTGAGAACAAGAAGCTTTTTTTTTTCAGTTTACTCAGAAACTTCTGAGAAGTTGCAAATATTGGCTGATATTTCTTGAATATATATAGGGTATATTCCCATGCCGTTTGTTCTTGAAGGGAGTGCAAATCCTCTATGGATTAGCTATGGAGAAAGAAATGGCAGTGAGGTTTTGAACTATTTGTCCATTGTTTCTGAAGTATTCATCTCCTTCACTGCCTAGGCCAATTCTTCTGCCATGGCTGCAGATATAAATCTCTACTGTCATTGGAGCTAGACTGGTGTATAAAAGCAGCAAGTAGGGAGAAGAAATAAAGCCTGTCCACTGGAGCAGAAATTGAGTCTTTTTCTTTCTCCTTATTTGGTATTTGTAATCTCAATTCTTAAATTCAGGGTAACAGAGCACACTACAGAAGGGTCAAGATATTTTATAACCTTCAAACGATAAGTAATGAAATAGAGAAAATTACACCTAGAAAAGAGACTCTCAAGCTGGAACAGGCAAGTCTTTATCTTTCCAGTAGTCACCTCATTTCATGACTTGGACATCAATTTATAAAATTCACAGCAGCATTTTAGTATAGATCGTAAGATCATTTTTTAAAAAAAATTAAAGCATACAGGAAACTGTAAAAGTAGAAGCACTTTCCCAACATAAAAGGGAGACACCTTGTGAGATTCTCTCTGCATGTGGCTGTCACTATGCTGAGTTCTTCTCCATGGAGTGGAGCCAGGGCTGGTGATGCTGGGAGGCCTTGAGGAAAGCACGACAGAGGGAAAAGGCCACGCACTCCCCATGACTCAGCTCATCCTCCTGCTCTAAATGTCCTCTTGCTACCGTCACACTGTTTAATTTTTCATTACTCATAACAAGAGACATCTGAGATTGCCAAGAGAAATTAAAAAAGAGGAGATTTTCAATTAAAAAAAACATATAAACTTTAAAAATATTAGGACTAGCAGCAGTCTATTAATAATGTAGAAACTTAATTATTATTTAGGAGAAGAATTCCAGATCTCTCTGAGAGAGTAAATGTTACCTACTGTATATCTTTATTGCTCCAGCCATAAGATCAGGACAATTTCGTAACACTTCAGACACTAAATATTAGTCTTTTCCTCAGGAAATATTGAGTAGCACTCTGAAAACAATAAAGGCAGTTAAAAAAAGGCACATAACCCAAGCAACCTGTGCTTAGCTTCACCATGTTGTCTCTAGAGGTTTTGTCACAACCAGTCTTTGCCTTATCAGCATGTTTCCTGCTTAAATAAGGAGATTTTGAGTGAGTGTCTTCTTGTCATTCCCACCTGGTCACACAAGACTGTAGAGTCAAGGGGCACTGACCCCTGGGCAAAGTGGACATTGCTCAGGTGGCAGCAGAATGCCCTGCTGAGACTCCAGCACAGGGGCTTTGCCTGTCCCAGAGCCACCCAGCAGCTGCAGCAGAGCAGTGGGCTCAGTGCTGGCAGTGGTTTTCTCTAGTGAGGTAGTCCTGCAGAGTACAGGAGCTGACATCTCAGGCAAACATCATTTGTCGTGAGTTGAAGAGTACCAGAAATGCATTACAGAGTTTATGCACTAGTTAAATATGAAAGGGGTTATGTAGAGACCTGAGCAAGATGTGCAAAAACTATAGCATTTGGTAACAGATGGCCACTTGAAAGATTTATAAAACCTCCCCCAGCTTTGAGAAGAGAACTTGAAATGCACTTACTCTGTTTGGATGGCAAAAAAAGTCATGGTCCCAGCAGGTTGGGGCTGCTTCTGGGAAGAGGGCTGTCACCTACTTATACCTACTAGAACACAGTACTGAGCTCCAGCAAACTTCATGTGTCATATACCTTGTGTCATCTTTCTTGATTCCATCTGGATCCTTTGAATCTGTCCTCTCCTGTGTCTGCTACAATTTATCTCTAGTCTCCAGGGAATGGTTTTATGTTCCCTCCAGGTCCCATGCAAGGCATCCCTCTGCACTTTCTGTCTGCATCATACTCTCCAGAAATGTTCCTGCAGATGAAGAATTGCCTTGGTTGTATGAATGGGCAGAAAGAGAGGTTAGGGCATGTGACCCAGAAGTGTCATTCTCTGTCCCAGATCTGACCTGTCTTCCTGATATCCAGTTTGGGATTTTCCACTGCCAATCCAAGCACAATATGTTTTGAGAGAAAATTTCTTATCTCTCTTCCTAACTCCTCTCCATTCCTGCTCTCTCTCTTGCTTTTTACAATTTAATTATCCTGGCTGTCAATTATTCTTGTTACTTGGGTGTTACCTGAAGTCTCTCTCAGTTCTCACATCAAGACTATGCAAGACTCTTCCACACAGTTTGTCAAAGACACAGCCTTTCTTATCCATGCATGCAACTGAAATTCTTGTCCAGGGTCTAAGCTGTCACATCACATCTCAAGCTAAGGCAGCCTTTCTAACTCTCATCCATTCAGAATAATTTTTTAAATTCAATTTTCCCAACCTGCCACATTAACAATAGCAGCCTTGTCTTTGTAACTCCTCATTAACCCTCTAGAATACCAAAATCTGCTTTCTTCTTGGGGTTTTCTTCTGTGATCTTTCACTTCTCGTCTTCTATGCAAGTAAATATTCTTCTTTGGCCTTTGGCCAACATCTCACCAGCTTTCACATTTTGTAAAACAATTCTTTAAATTTTTTTTCCCTATTCTAGTGCTTGGAAAAGTCTACCCTGCAAAAGTACTTTGTTATTTCCCTTCAGATGCTACTTCAACATCTTCCTTGGCTGCAAAACCTACAAAAAATGGCAAGGATGTTACTCCTGTGCTTGTACCACTGCAATGCTGATTAATATTATCTCCTGAAATCCTTCTGCATCTCTGTTGACCTGCATTCATTTGGTCTCCCAAATTGTAGATCCAGTGGGTTAGGAATTAGGGCTTTATTCTGTTTGTCTGGTACTGCAATGTGTGCTCAGAAAGTAATTGACCCTTGTGTCAGCATCTTATCAATGCAATTCCAAAAAGGGCACTTTCACCCATCCCCCATCTTCAGGGTTTTCGCTGAAATTAATAGCTGAGCGAGACAACTATTAAAGCAAGAACTGAAAGTGGGCTTCTATAGTGCTGCCTCATATCGTGTTAAAGAACAAAAGACATGTTATTCAATTAATTTTCCTGCTGTGAAGTACACCTAGACCAGCACTAGAAGTTAATCCTCCAATCAGTCCTAAAAGCTTCCAACAATACCTCTTACCCAAATGAGGTTATTCTACAATATAGTGCTGAACTATTGTCCCTGTTAATATCAAGCTTGAGTCTCTGTTTCTGCAAAACTAAGCCAACAGCAACTTTTCCTGTCTCCTTCAACTGGCAAAACAATTCATTTTATTGTGGTTTCTGCAAAGGGTTTTTAATATATTTAAAAATGGTCTTTGTTCTCCCTAGAAACAATAGATTTTTTCCAGTCTTGCTATATAGGTTGCATTCTGCAGTTCTCTAGTCTTTATTCTTTCCTTCTTCTCTGCTATTTTGTTCTTTTACTAAACTTACTGTTCAGAGCTGAACTCAGTGATTTGTTACTGACCTAATCAGTATCAAGTAAATAAGTAAATGAAAACAACTACTTCCTGTACTAACTTATATATTAATACATCTGGGAATGTCATTAGCAATTTTCAAGGCAGGATCATGTTGCTAATTTACATTCAGCTCATGATATACAATGCCCTCAGGACCTTTTCTGGCAGAGTTGCTGCTTCACCAGTTATTCCTCATTTTGTATTTGTGTTTGATTTCTCCTTGCTAAGTGTATCACTTTGCACTTGTCTTTATTGAATTTCATCTTATTGATTTCAGGTACTTCAATTTATCAAGATCATTTTGAATTCTGATCATGTCCTTTGAAGTGCCCACAACCCTGCTAGCTTGGTAGCATGCTCAGGTTTTTTATAAGCATGCAGTGTATTTTATCATCCAGATCATCACTGAAAATCTTTCACAGACTCATATTTAGGACTGACCTCACTGGAAATGCCCTCCCATATTGACAGTAAAACATCCATATTTTCAGAAGGGTTTTTCAATTGGTCTTGCACCCATTTTAAACCACTATTTTCTCGACCATATTTTACAATATTCTTATGAAAATATTGCCTGAGATATCTAAGGAAAAAAATAACTGGCAATGTATATTTGCAAGTGAAGCAAAGTTTCAGAAATACCCAAAACTTCCCAATTTAACTGGAATGAATTAGAAAAAAAGAACAAAAGAAAAGGTCAGGAAATAATCAGAAGCTGTACTCTGTTGCAGCCTGTTGGGAAGATTGAAAGAATAATTAAGCTATCAGACAGATAAGCTGACAAGAATATTAAAAATTTAAAGAAGTTATAGTGAGATGAATGCATTTCTGGGATTCCATGCAAAATGCAGCTTTGCAGAAGGGATAACAGAAAATGTCCAGAAGAAGAATACAGGCATTAAACTAAGTGAGCTTTAAGATTTATAAATAAATATTTTGTCATTAAAGCTAAGCACTTCTGAAAATATACATAGTCACATTACAGTGCATGAGCTTTTAAAGGGAGATGAAGAGTTAAGTAAAGATAAGTAGAAGGAAACTCATTGACAATTCTTGGAACCACAGAAATGGCCACCAGAAAACCCTCAAGCAGATTCACAGAAAATAGTCCTGTCAGGGCATGATGTTCATCCAGAGCATCCCCTGCCTCAGGGCAGGATCTCCATCAAGGCCTGCTCGGAGAGGTGTTAGTCTGACCTCTTCCCAAAACCCTCCTATGCTGGGGTCTCTTTGGGATCTGCCAGAAATCAACAGCTTTGCTTCACCAGCTCTAATGCTGTAGAGTCTTTCTTGAGGAACAAAACCCCCTTTCCTTTCTGTAATTTCAGCCCACTACTTTCAGTCCCAGTCCCAGCAGACAAGAAGAGCAATTTGGGCTGGATTCAGCTGCCAGCCCCTACAGTAGCTGTCAGCACTGTGCATGTCACCAGCACGCTGTCAGGAGGAGTGGGGATAAAACACATCATCACAGGGCACAAAGCTCTGCAGATTGGGGAAAAACACGGCAGAAGTTCCTATTCTGGATGACCTCAGACCCAACAACTGAATCAAATTTGATGACGTGGGAACAGAATCTCCTTTATTCTGGTCAAAATGAGAGATGGTACAGGTAGACACTACAGGACAGGGGTAGACGGCTTTTTTTTTTCAGGTGGGACATTATGCCATGGTGAAATCTCATTTTTTCAATGTCTTAGCATTGATCTTTCCTCCTGTTATTTCACCATGGCAACATTTTGGTCCCATTACTGAGTGTACAATTAAGATTTCAGATTTCTAATTTCAGACTGCAGATGTACTGATGGATATGAAGCACCCACGCCTGAGATGTATTATGTGTGCTGCATGGGCAGATTCTCTGCAGCAGAAATCTGTGCTTGCTTTTTCACCCATTACACTGCCTTAATAATGTTTTCCCCAAACCATGCATCAGTCAGAAGAGAAGTGAAAGCCAGTGAGACCATGAGAGAGAGGCAGCTGGGGCAGGAGGGAAGGTGTGGATAAGGGCAGGGGTAAGTCAGAATGGTGAACAAGGATGGGAGAGTGGCAGTGGGTCCAGAGAGTGCAGAGCAGAGGTGGAGAAAGTCAAAAAAGTGGGACATGGGATGGGGTCTATAGGGAACTCTGCAGAATGCAAAGGAGATAATGTGGGCAAGGTAAGAAAAGTGCTAGAGAAAAGGTGGCATGAGATAAGAAGCATGATTAGGGTCGAAGAGAAACAGAGGCAGCAAACTGTTTGGGTGGAGGGAGGCTATCAGGTAATGGAACAGACTAAGGAGATAAAGAGTGACAGCTTTCTACTCCCAGCTGTAAACAGAAACTAAATGTTACCAACCTCTGAGTAGCCAGAATGTGCTTAAGTATCTGCCTTTTCAACCTGAGATAATTGGAGGTGATTGTGGAAGGCTTCCTCAAATATTATTACACTTATGAAATATAACTCTTTTCAATTTAAAAATCAGCCACACATCTTGAGGAACAAGCATTATACTGAAAGCTGGTAAGATAGGAGCTTGGCAATAAGCCTGTTTGCAGAGAAAGCATTTCCTCTCTGCTTGAATTCTCCTTTATCTTAAAAAAAAATAAAAGTAAAATGTAATAAAATGTATCAGAATGCATGACACCTAATCACATAGCTTCTTATTTGTATTCAGCAACAAAATCCTTCTGAGGGAGCAGTTATTAAGTGCACAGAATCACATAATGCTCTTTAAATATCATGAGCAGGAGCAGCAAAGCACAAGGAAAGTGAAACTGCTGTCTCATGGCTCTGTTGTTTTATCAAGGCAGTGCCCAGTGCATGCTGTGGTTGTGGTGTTTGAACTGTCCCTGCTGATCCTTGGTGCTCATGGGGAAGGCAAGTGGGGGCCAGTCAGTTCTAGGGGAAGTCTGGTTTGTCAATAGTGTGGCCACTTTCAGACAACAACAACAACAAACAACCAGAAAAAAAGGAGCAACGCTCTCCCCTTTTTGCTTTTTTCAGTACCAAAACTCGGGTTTCTTTAGTCCAGACAGGAGAGAAACAGGGCTTTTAGGATAAGAGATGTCAATGTCTTCCTGCCTGACTTCCACTTAGGGGGGTGTAGTCTGAGGTTCACCCTTTGCCATTTGCCATGACCATCTATTTTACCATGAACCACTGTGATGCCATTGCATTTCCATGAGACAGCCGAGTCCCTGATCCCTTACAGGCTTATGACCACACCTGACTCAGCAAGAAACATCGAGGCTCTGCCTCAGTGATGGGGATAAGGAGCCAGCAGCAGCTCTCCAGCTGTGATTTGGGCCCAAGAATCTGCCCCAAGAATCTGCCCTGTGCTTGGGAGGACACTGTGCTCCAGGACACCTCCTGGGGTGCTGGCATGGCCATCACCGCCTTGGCCACTTTTCTCTTGAGCTGAATCCAAAGAACCACAGCAAATGTGCTCTTTCCTGTGGCAATCCCCAGGGTGGGCAGGAGGCTGAGCCCCATCCTGAGGGTGCTGATGGACCTCTGCATCCCTCTGAAGGGCAAGGGCCTCTGAGCACTGGGGCTAAGGTTGCTGAGGGACCCACAAGGCAAGGATGGGGCACAGTTCCCACCCTGGATACCATGCCTGTGCCTTAAGAAACAGCAGAGGAGTCTTTGCCAGCTGCCCCTCATGTTTCTGCTTCATGGGAGGGAAGGATCAAGGGCAGCCAGCAGCACTGGGATAATCCCTGGTGCAATGTGAGGGGGCTGGGTCATGGCTCCTCATGTGTGCTGTGGGTAAGAAGCTGACAGCTGTCTGCTTTGATAAAGCTGAATTTTATAAAGGAGCCATCTTTCTTCAGGTTGCTGCACTGTATATGAAAGTGTCAACAGTGGCTAAGAATCTTTTGCCTTCCAGACATAAGAAATACTAGGGCTCCCACATTTATATGCTTTTTAAAAGCTGACATCAGTGCATAAAAGAAAGCTTCAATCCATGGAAATTACTGCCCTGAATTTTGTGTCCCTGTATCCTAGTAAACTTAGAGGTGTACAAGAGCTTCTTTTAAGCAGAGCAGGGAAAATCCAAATAAACAGGCAAGCTCATAGACTGCCTACATGTGAATTGCATTTTCTTTCTTCTTGATTTTGTGAAAACCTGCTTGCACCTCAGAAGAGGGAAAGTCTATCTTCAGCTGCCCTATTTACAGGACAAGAGTGTGACCAAGAAATCAATGCACTTAGCAGAAGGGAAAGGTACCTAGTAGTAACTAGGTCATAAACACTCTATCTCTTTTGCCTTGAAGCCCTGCTCTTCTTTTTTCTATTTTTTTTTATTTTGTGTTTCAGTAAAAAAACACATTGCTCTTTCAAAAGCTTCATTGCCAAACTTCTCCCTATTGTGAGCTTTTATTTTCTGAGCACTGGTGCATTGAGTATTACAGGATGTGAATACAGTATGCAATGTCCATCAGAGAATGAGAGAAAGTACCAAGGCCTTGTCTTGCAATATAATGCAAATAATGCAAATAAAATATTATTCCCATGATTTATGTTGAAGATTTACTCAAGGGCCAGATAACCCTTACCCATGTTGTATTATTGATGCTTTATTGACGTATATGATAGGTGTTTTACAGGATCAAACACACACACGTTTTAGTGATGTAAGCTAAGATGATGTGGATGAGGAGAAAGGCAACTTGACCTGAAAATGACCAAGTTGCCTTGCAATTCTTCCCATTTTTCTTTCTCCAAAGAGGTTTTGCAGACCCAGTGCAAGAAATGGGTGGGTCTCAATTCCACTCACTGTGACATTTTTCTCCCCCAACCCACCAAGGTCATTCCCTGCTGTGTGACTGCCATTACTGGAGTTACAGGTCCCATGAAGTCCTCCATGGGCAGTGAGACAGGTGAAAAATACTCAAGTTATTCATGTTTTGATTATTCCAATCATCTCAAGCAAGGGTAGTGTGGTAAAAGTGTGATAATTAAATTCTCAGAAGGCAGTAAGTCAAACACTGCTGCAGAGGACGACAGCAGTGGCCTCAAAAGGTGGCAGTTATGAGATCAGAGATTAAATGATAGTTCCAGAATGTTACAGAATGGAATTTGTTTTTGCAACAGGAATGCTAATGTGTCTGAGCAAATATATTCACCAACAAGGACAGTCAGTGGAAGGGGAGACATGCTTTGCAGAAGTAATGACAAAGCAGAAGTTAATGGGCAGCTAATGAGATAGGAATCACAACAAGGCTGAGCTGAATTGACATGCATTGCTCCTTTGCCCACATAAATGCTTGGTAATTCCAACAGTAATTCCAGCTTTCCTCAGAGACATGTCTTGGATGACAGGAAGGGCACTCTGGGTGGAGTTACAGGGTATGTTGTGGTTCTTAACAGCACAGCCTGGCCATTGCCAAATATGGACCTTTGTGCCTTTGTTCCAACTGCCCGACTGACCCTGGCATGGAGACAGCTTGGAAAGCCCCGTCTGTAGCCTCGCTGCTCCCTCAGAACTTGTGGGTCCTTTTCACTGAGACACTTTCACAGACGAGGAAAGCGAGGAAGAAAGAGTGACCCCGCTGCAAAGTTTGGATTGTAGATTTTATTGTTTCATTGTGGGAAGCAGCCAAGTCAGAGGTCCTGACCTGGTAGAATTCCTCAGCAGCAGGGCCCCTCAAGGCCTCTGCACCGTTGTTTTATGGGGAGGAGGTTCTAACAAAAGATAAGAGCAAGATCCAATAAGAAAATACAGGGGATGGTACAGGATGGGACAGACAACAATTATCACCACTGGGAATAGGGGGTGGGGGGAAATCGGGTATTCGGCCAATAACTTGACCAACTTCTCACAACTTTCTCGAAGAAGGGGAAAAGCCTTGGGGTGAGTGACAGGGCCCCAGGGGTGGGGAACTTTGATTGACACATACAAACTTCAGGAAAAGACCAAAGGTGAGTTTTGGGCAGGGGTACATAGAACAAACCATTTACTAAACTAAACAATAGCTAATAAACATATAAAAGCTAAAATGCACCACCACAGCCAAAGTCAGGATTTATGGGTGGGCACGGAAGAAGAGGAGGAGGAGAAAGTTGCTATTTCCTAGAAAAGGTTTGACACAGAGTGAGCATCCTGGCAGATTGCACAGGGGTCTCTGAGAAGTCAGCAAGCCTGAGGGGAGACCTGTTAGTGCTGGGGATGGGTGAGGGCAGAGCATGAAAGGGAGGAGAAAGAGCAATAGCACGGTGGTTCTGACTGTTAATCCTGATGACATGCTGCTGTGTTGTGCTTTTCTTTTTTTCCTTTTTTTTTTTAATTTTCTTTTGTTGTTGTTGTTGTTTTTGTTGTTTATTCTAAACAAATAATAATTTAGAAATGCAGAACTGTTTCTCAAAAGGTTGTTTTTACCCAAGCTGCAAATTCCAAAGGGAAAAGCCTTTCTCCAGTTTTGGTGGAGAGAATGTGTTTCTGCATAAAAGTTCCCAGGTATGGAAAGAAGCAGACACATGTACACACACTTTTTGAGATTGGTATAGTTTATGATTAAGTGCAGGCAAGCTGTTCTTCTTATTTTCACAGTGGAGGCTATGAATGACAGTCCTGCAGTTCAGTGAGGGAAACTGTATTTTTAAGTTTCATGTGGGAAAGATCTGAGGTATTTTGGCAACCACTTCCCTTAAAACCTTCTCTTTTTTAAAAAGGGAAAAATATTTGTTGTTGCTGAATTCATCACACCTGACAGGAGTTTGTATAAACCTGCACAAAACAATTTTTTCCTGGTTTATGCCATTAATGGAAAAATTTCACTGAAAGAGATGAAGTAAATTTTGTGGTTAAAAATAATAGGGAAAGTGAATTCAGACATGATAGATTTCAAAGAGTACAGCAATTATAAAATATTTAAGTATGAATGGTTTTGAAAAAATGTATTGTCTGCAGTAATTCTACAAGTTGTGTTTCTGCCATGGGAACATTTAAGCCATGTCGTACATTAGTTTAATAAGAAGTGTTTATGTGCCAGTGCTCAAAACAAGGAAATTATCAAGCATGACTGTAGAAGGTAATTTCTCTGCACTCAGTATGGTTCTAATGCTTCCTGAAGTTTTCTGTCCAGACCATCAGAACTTTATCTTGATTTCTCTACCAGCTGAAACAACAGCTGCTTAACAGCATTCCTGGATCAAATGAAGCACATTGAACAAAGTGACAGAGGATAGATGAAATCTTATGTCTGCAAAGATCAGAGGGGAGACCAGGAAAGCAAGTCTGTGGAATTCTTCATCTTGTCTGCTCTAGGAGATGGATTTCCAGGGTTGCCACTGTTTAGGCAAGACTTTTTCACCCCACCAATATTATGGCCTCCATTTTCTGCCCCTGCTTACTTGAACCAGTGCACTCCCACAGTCAAAGGAAAAGGTGAACTTACACCAGTTACAGAGCGCTTGGACATTTCCTACACAGATCAGCAATCCAAAGCCCAGGTAGTTATGGACCCCTGCAAATCCCAAAACATATCTTTGATATTCAACAGAGGCTTTTACCCCACCAACACTGTGCATTTGTCAGAGCGCTGAATCTGTGTTAAAAGGAAACTCTTTCATACCAAAGCTGTCAGCACTGTCATTTCAGTTGCCTTTAATGATGGAAGTATGCAATGTGAGACCAACCCTGTTTTAATTTCATAACTGCTGACTCTGAAAAGTCACTATTCTCTGGCCTTTTTTAAAGTGTTTTCTCCCATAACAATTACAGTTTGGTTAATAATATAAATGATAACTTGCTTAAAGCTGCAAATTACAAGTTACATTCTCCCCAAGCCTGCTTTGCCTAGGACACTTCAAGATTAAAAGAAAATCCTCATTTCTTCTACCACTGTCGGTGGGGACACAGGGAAAGAAGAACATTCCTTCCGTCATAGATTTCAATGTGTGGTAAATCCTTCCACATCTAGATATTATTAATTGTATCATAAGATATTGATTTTAATTCTTGGTGTGTTTTCACACTGAAAACTGTTTTCCTTTGGGATTTGATCTTGTTTGGTTTTGGTATTTAATGATTTTTCAGGTAGGATTTTTCATTAATTTTAATCAAATACAGCGTTGTGGCAGGAGATGGAGAAATCCACTGCAACATCCTTGTCAGTCACAGTGTCTGTCTCCTCTGGTGAATCTCATACCTTTGAATGTGGGCCAGGAATGAGACAGGAAGGGCAAGTGGCTCTCCAGTTGTCTGACTGCAGGTCTGTGCTGCAGAAACTCTGTACAAAGTGGGACTTCAAAGTGATAATCTTATAAATTAAATCAATGTGTATATTATGTCATTTATAGTACAATGACATTGAAAATGTTGCTTTTTAGTGACTAGTAATATGCTAAACATCTGCTCAGAGAATTTGACTATGGACTAAAGGTGCCAAGGAATACTCAGACAACACAGTGACTTACTACAGCTACTAAAAAGAAGATAAAACATTTAAGTAAAGTTCACTGAGGGAATATTCACTAAGAAACATATGTACACGACAAATACCTTTTAAAAATCTTATCTTTTCTACTAAAATATCTGAAGGGCAGAAAGTAGCTCTATGAGAAAACAGTGAAGTTGTTCTCTGCATAAGGCAACCCTCAGTGCCTGGTAGACTACAGGAAGGGTTTTACACTTGGCAATAGTGAGTAACCATTGAAGTGGGCAGATATTTGGCAGAGTAGCCATAGACCTCTGTCAGCAAAAATACTCAAAACTTTAACAGTCTTCCAAGCATAGTGCACAGAAGTGGAAACCACCTGGCATACAGCACACAGCTGTATGATACTATCATATATAATTATTTTTAACAAAACACAGCTGCTGGCTGATGTAGATCCAGCCTTTCTGAGCTGTCTATTTTTCTGGAGGACTTTAGTTAAGAGAACCAAAGCTGTTCTGGCTGTCTCCAGGGTGACCATTTTCTTCCAGCTGTTTTATGTCTGTGCCAGAAAAGCAACCACCTAGAAACCCCAGCATTGACTTTAAGAGCTGTGAAGTGTCTCCTCTTTCCTCTCCCAATAAACAAGTCCTTTTTTCTTTGTATTGTCATTTCTAATTAAAGGTGTTTAAGTTAAATAGGCACTCCTCTAAAAACGAAACAAACAAAACCCCAAAAAATAAAACCAAAAACAATAAAAAAGACATTTTGAAGCAGTACCCAGAATTTTCTGTCAATATATGCAGTTCTCATAGTCTGCCAGCCTAAGAACAGTGACACTTCTAAGGTTCAAGCCTTCAGGAGGGGATTGCTACTGAATTGCCAAGACTTAAAACTTTCCCGCATCTAGCTTATAACTTCCTTGGATAGGTTTCTGCAACTTCTCCTCAAGCCTTTCACATTGCTACAGTATGTATTTCATAAATTTCAATATCGCTTCCAGTACAGCTCAGACTTAATCCATCTTGAAATGGAAGTAAGTGCATGATTAATCCATTCAATGATTTCACTGCACTATAATGAAAGCTGTTCATTAGTCCAATATTTGCAGATGAGAATGCACTTGGCACAAGCAAATTATTTTACTTAAACCTTGCACAGGTACCAGTTAATTTGTGATCATAATGTGCTTTTGCTGCATTTACAAAAGATAAACAAGGCAAAAAAATTCTTTTGCAAATATTGGAGTGTTCTGAGTTCATTAATATATCCCCAAGTGCATTTTTAAACTGTTTAACCAATAGAAGCATCTTTAACTTTTCTCTGGTGCTTTCAGAGTGGACATTGTGTCTCATCTTAAAAGCAAGTAATTACATGCTGCAGCATCCAAACTAAATAAATTAAGATCTGGGAATAGTTAATCCATTTCCCTTAGCTTGTATCCACACACTTCCTGTGCCTGTGAAAACATACAGTCCAAGTGACTGAGAATATAAAAATCCATCTTCTCACAGACACAGAAGAATTCAGAAAAACATATCAGGATCTGAGAATTTAATTCAGTTAGTGCTTTTAATGTTTATCCTATTGCAACAGCAAGAAATACCTCATAAATAAGTTGTTAAAACAAAATGTCCCTTTTAGACTTTATTTTTTCCACACTCTTTTATCAGTTGACAGTGATCAATAGATAACCTTTCCACAGCAGGGCTGAGGACTACAGATATTCCTGATGCCTGTTGTTAAGACATTTCTTGTGCCACTGACTGACAGCAGCATGGTCTTGAGTGGAAGAACAAAGAAGCCCACAGTGCTCTAAGCTGCCCTGCAAAAGCTGTTTTATTCCATGTGCCCCACTGCTGCTGCCCTACAGGACTGTCTGTATGCCTCAGCCCCTGCAACAGGCAGGTTGGTTTTCTATTTACAGCAGTTCTCAAAGTCTCTTGGGAGCATTAGCTAAAATCTTTCAAGACATCCCAGATTCAGGCTTCCCTGCATTTTTCCTTTCCAAACTGAGGTTGGGGCTTGCTTTCTAACCTCCAAAGAAGTTCAGGTATATGCATGTCTACATCCCACCAGAAAATGAGACTGAAGCATCAGTGTCACCATGGCCACTGATGCACAACTTGTGACAGAGGTAATTTGTGCCATATTTCTTTCACATCTCAACAAACTGTTGATTATTCCTGCAGTTCAGAGAACAGAGTTCACAAAATCATCTGGCAAAGTGTTTCTGAGAAAAGGGACATGGCTATGGACTGTCTCTGCTAATGAATGGCCAAGTGGCTCCTGAGTATCCCTTAAAGAGATCACATTACAGATTCTTGGCTGAAACGGGAATCACACTATTTCTTCAACCAAGGGAAAGAGTACAGCATGTTTTAGTTTTCTCATTTTAATATACATTTATGTATCTTGACAGGCACAGGAGTGACAGAATGGAGAACCAAAGCAAGTAAAACTGCTTCTGAACATAAAGTACAAATTTCCTTAATTGGATGCTCTGTAGATACTTGGCTTTGGGGACTTTTAGAGGAAAGATATTTGATGACATGTGAGGCTTTTGCATGATTTCATTAAATAAATCACTGGTTTTTTAAGATCAGCAGAGGCAATTAGGCAGCATTAGACATCACTACCAGAATAGTCAGACTTCATCCAATTTTATTGTGACTCAACTCAAGGTTTGCATAACGGCAAGGTGTAACATCGGTGGATTAGTAGATTAATGGTGCCAAAGTCTACAAGCTTCAGCTTGGCCAGTTCTTGGCTTCCATTCTGGAGTTGCAACATATTGATGAAAATGGCTACATAAAATCTCCAAAAAAGCTAATTTTCACCATAGGTTGAAGTGCTTACACAAATGAAAAGCATATTGATCCTCTGGCCCATCCCTTTCACTGTAAGTGCTGCAGTTTAAGGGTTTGATGAATTGTGAAGATTTTGCTTTGTTTTCCTTAATAGTCTCTAGAAATGGTGGAACAGTAGAACAATTTTTCAGATGTATCTGTGACAAAAGAAGAATCATGGACACTCCATCACAGTGGAAGTTACTAAATGGTGAGGAAAACAGGTGTTCAAATTTGGATGATAAACTTTTCATACTTAGGGCTATCATTTATTATTGTATTTGTAAGTCATCTGCCACCTGGGAGTTTATAATCTGATTTGCCTCTAGACAGGTATTTTTCAGCCTGTTCTGTCTGAAGGGCTTCCTTGCTAGGAGAAACCCTTGTCATTTAATAGGACATGGGAAGGGTGCCAAAATGTTATATATTCACTCACAGAATGGAAAAAAGTTCTTAGTAAAAGATGAAGTCTCTTTTCATGTGCTGCTGGTGAAGGATAGACAAATTTTAGGCACATCTACAAGTGTGTTGGTTTGGTTTTTCCCCGATCACACGGAGTATTATCAGCCACTGGATCACAGATGGGAAAAGACTACCCTAGTGACACAAGGCAGAGGGATTGGAACTAGATGGTCTATGAGGTCCCTTCCAATCCAAACCATTCCATGATGCTATGAAATCTTTTTCTTTGCAGTGTGTCTCCATCCAAACCCACCTCAGGAAGAAATCAAATAAGCAGAAGGGATATGGTTAACAGAACAGGCTCTTAGCTGGCCAGCAGACAAACAGGACTGCAGCGTTCTCCCTTTTGCCTTCTCCAAACTGCTCATTAACATTGGAAGCTGGTATACTTTTGCACCTATATAAATGGATAAGAGATGCAGGGCTGGCAGGGCTCTGACCAAAAGAATATTGCTTGTGCAGAGTGCTGTGGCTAATGAAGGTTACACAGCTGCAGAGGGTGTGGCTGCCCTGGTCCTACAACAGCTGCTTCCACAGACACTGAAACTGTGGGGTGGCTTGGCTGAGGAGCTCTCAGGGGCTGTCAGTGCTGCTCTGGGACAAGCCCAGGGGGAGAGGGAAGGAGGTGGAGAAGGTGGCCTGTTCCTCATCTTAATTTCTGTGCTTCCAGGCCTATACAAGAAAAACAGCTGTTAAGGAAGGTTAAGAAGCATCACATTGCAAAATAAAAGTATGAATACATTCGTTTTCAAACATTAGCATTGTATGATTTATTGATCATCCATTCTGGAAATTTTAATAAGTTTTTTCCACCAACCTTTATACTTAAGAACAAGAGAGGAAGGCTAAATCAAGGAGCTGGAAACAGTGTGTCTTGAGTGTCTCTTTTAAGGATATAGTTTTCCTTGTAACCAGATTCTGTAATGAACTACCAAACCAGTCACGAAAGTGTAATGTAAAAATCTTTCCCATCGATTAATTTAATTCATATTAAATTTACAAGGATGATTTTTGAATTCTGAGGGCCAATATAGTACTGTAACCAAAACTATGATATTTCTGCACTAGAGTGAATATTCCCCAGGAATTAAATCCAAAGTGAAAAGGCATTTTAGGCAAAAGGAAGGCAAGAAAGAAATACCTTAAAAAGTTTTCTCTTGCTAGTCTTTTTATGAACAGAGGAAGTAAAATGACCATGAAACTCAGAATTTGCAGTTATAATAAAAGTCAGAAAGTAAGGAAATTATATGTGGCTAGAGATAGAGCTAAAGACAATCTTGCAGCCAATATATTGCAGCTGTGTTAATTACCAAAGAGTGGGAACAGCCTTGCCCTCCCAGCTCTGGGTGTGATAAAGAGTGAGTTGGTTGGTAGAGTCAGTTGGAGTCTGCTGGCCGTGCTGTGAGGAGGAAGAGACAAGAGGCTGGGCAAGGGACAGATTAGGTGAGCCCCTGTACAAGGGACAGACAGGGTCAGGTGGCCGTGCCAGGGACAGGAAGGAGCGAGCTGGGACTGCAGAAGGAAGAGAGAAAGAGCCAGAGCTGTGTGGAGCTGCCCATGGGAAGCTACATAAAAAAGGTAAGAAAGACTCTTAGATAATAAGGTGCAGATGCTTGAAGCCCCTAGAAGTTTCTACTGAAGCGCTCTGAATGCAATGTCTGTCTTGGCAATGATAATTATATGAGCAGAGTTTTGGAAAACTCATTGTTGATACCATTTAGTTACTGACAAAAATTAGGAGTATTCTCTGAGTATATCAACACCAATCCTTTTCTTGAAATTCACAACCCTAATTATTTCCAAAGAAGTATGAGATCTCTTTAACATGGGCTTTAAACTGCATGGTAGGTTTTACTTTTTCTCATATCTTTGAGACAGATACAGAAAAATGGTCAGTTTCTTTCTTCCCATTCTGCACTAGGGGTTACTCCTCTGCCCTACTGTGCACAGTCCTGTTTCTGTAAGGAGAGTCACTGGCCAAGAAACAAAACTCAGTGGGGTGACCCAGCACCTCCATTAATATTCAGTATTAGTTTCTATTTTTTAAAGTATTCTCATTTCAAAGGACATATGTGAAATTAAGGATGTGGTGCAGGGCCAAAATGATTCATATGAAATTATACAAGTCAGGGCCTCTCCACTGCATTTCCATTTTATTAAATTCTTTAGAAAAACCTAGTAACAAATAGTTAGATTTGGGATTACTTGTGGGGAGGTACTTGTTACTTGGTACTTGCAGGGATGTGGAATAAATGACAAAAGAACAATATTTGAAAAAGATGAATATAAATATTTTGATTCTTAAAATCAAATTTCTTCTTGTTGTCTCAAGAGGTATACACAGAGTCATTAAAAAAGGTTTGTTTGCTGCAAATCAAAGCTACAAAAGCCTCAACCCATATAAACATATATGTCTTTTAAGAACACAGAAAAAATCCTGGCTTCTCTAAAGTCCATTGCATTAGTTCATCTTCCATCTCTGAAACTAGGAATTGGCTCATGATATTATTCACACATTGCACTGAGGCCTCATTTTGATTATATGCACTAATTATTTATCTTTACTGAGTGTTTAATGGCAGGAAGCAGTAATTTACCTTCATTTTGTGTGTGTGCTTGAATGGCACGCTTACCACCAGGGTTTTGTGTGTGTGATTTAAGTGATTGCACTTCTCTTTAGTTCTGGAGAAGGGAGGGCTGTGAAGTGAGACTGGTGGGGAAGGAGGTTTGTCCTGCTTTGAAGGTTAAAAAGTGAGGTAAAAGAGAAAATCAAATCATTATTTTACTGCTACTGTAATGATGGAGTGCCTGAGTCTCATGTTTTGCCTTATAGAGCTCAGCAGAGGATACCTTAGTGAATTGAAAATGTTTCTAAAAGTGTATGGATTGCTTATTTTATGTGGAAAGACTGAGCTATACAACATATAGGTGATGGGAAATCTGGATACCATATGTGCAATTTATGTGATTTGGCAAAAGCCTTGTGAGAGAAACAATCACCATGAATGTCATTTTAATCCTTCAGTCCTTTGTGGCTCCAGGGAAGTCCTTTACCTTTCTTGCTCACATCTGTTAATCTGACCTCATTCCATTCCCATTATCCTTTTACCTTGGAAAAAGTAATGATTTTTTACATGGCATTGAACATTTTGTCTGTAACTTTTGCACTAAAATAATCAATAATGGCTCTACATTGCTCTTCACAGAGTTATGGTTCTGCATGCACATGCCATTTGTGACTACCTTATGTGAATGTGGTACAAAAATGACAAAATTTTAATTTCATCCCAGTCTATACTAATACAAGAGCTGCTGCTTTGTTTCCCCCCTAATTGTGGTATTCTCTAAAAGGCTTTTCTAGAAAAGGAAAGCTTTCAAACACTTCATAAAATCCAAGGTTCTACTTCTCTAGCACCACAAACTCAACTCCCTGTCTTTAAGACAATTCATGCACCAACAACTCCACTTTGCTCTTTTTCTATGTCTCTGGTCACACACCAGCAGTTTGATCTGGCCAGAGTGTTCAATCACACAGTATAATGAAAAATCTGATTAGTACTGGGCATAACCCATTAACAGTTGTGAAGCTAAGAGTGGTCTACAAGCCTCCTGCATCATGTAATTCATCAGAAATTACTAATAGTCAGAATCTGGGAGATGAGGAAGTAGAATAGTGAAATTATCTAAGTACCCTGTTAACTGTATATTTTTTCTTCAGCTCAGTAGATTGGATAAAGGTGAAATTTTTTTCTTTGGCAATGTTAAATTTCTGATGAAATTCACCCATGAGATATCAACTAGTGCATAGCTTATTTCTCAATGATTTGGCTAGTGTGTTGACAACTTGTACACATAGACACATTAAAAAGAACAATACATCTGTTTAGTTTCTGGGTTCACTGCAGTTGCTCTAGGTATTTTCCATTGTTTTGACGTGTGATGTAGTAGGTTTACTTTTGAAACAGGAATAATACTCTACTTATCTTCAAAGTTGTTGAGCAACATTTCTCCTAAAAGAGTATCTGTCTGCTTTCCTCAAACCAAGTACTGAAAAAGAAATCTGCCTGGGGGCATGAGTCCTGGGCAGAGTCCAGTTTTGTAAGCCTATAAGGCCGTTGGACTCCCTCTAAAGAAGGTTGTTTTTTTTGTGTTAAAACAACATCACAGTGCAGTTCCTTTGTTTTGTGATACAGCTTTGGTGTCTTTCAGATGGATTCAGTTGTCTGAACATAGCAGCAAGGTTTTTTTGGATAGCTGGTAGTGTGGAGTTCATGTTTGTCCAGGATCCAAAGAACGTAAAAAGCTCACATATAAAAGGTCTTGGAAACAGCCTCATAGCCAACCTGAGTCTGGCTGTCTATATAAAAAAGCACACCCAAGGACTTCAAGGGTTTGTAAAAAATACAAGTTCTTAAATCTTTAGCATAAGATTTTCCTACTGACGGAGACTCTTACCTGTTATGAGGGAGAAATGCATGAGAATGGGAAATAAAGAGTGTTTCTTGCAATTAGTGTCTTCAGGATTTTAATACTACAGGATGTATTCAAGGCAGTGCTCTCAATATTCAGTGATGGATATTCTCCGTTTTGGCCCCTCCATGATCCTGGGGAATCCCAGAATGGGTCAGGTTGGAAGGGAAACCAGTGGATCATCTGATCCAACCCCCCCTGCTTGAGCAGGGTCATCTCAGGGCACATGGCACTGGGTTGTGTCCAGACAGTTCTGGAATATCTCCAGTGGGGGACACTCCACACTCTCTCTGGGCAATCTATGCCAGTGCACAGTCACTGTACAGGGAAGAAATTCATTCAATGGTCAGGTGGAACTCCCGGTGCATCAGTGTGTGCCTCTTGTCCTATTGCTCAGCAACACTGAAAAGAGCCTGGATACATCTTCTTGAAATCCTTCCTTCAGATACTTGTAGACTGTGATGAGATCCCCTCTCAGTTGTCTCTTTTCAAGGCTGAACAGACCCAGCTCCTTCAGCCTTTCATTGTAAGAGTGATGCTCCCGTCCTCTAATCATCCTCCTTGCCCTGGACTGGACCTGCTACATGTCTCTCTTGTCCTGAGGAGCCCAGAACTGGGCACAGCACTCCAGCCCTGCCTCCCTGGGGCTGCGTGGAGGGACAGGATCCCCTCCCTGACCTGCTGCCAATGCTCTCCCTGATGCACCCCAGGATCCCATTGCCCTCTTGGCCCCCAGGGCACTGCTGGCTCATGGACAGCTCATTGTCCACCAGGAGCCCCAGGCCCTTCTCTGCAGAGCTGCTCCAGCAGGTCACCCCCAGCCTGTGCTGGTGCCTGGGCTTGTCCTTGCCCAGTGCAGGACCCTGCATTTGCCTTTGCTGAATTCCAGACCATTCCTGTGCCCTCTCTCCAGCCTGCCAAGGCCCTTCTGAGGGGCTGCACAGCTCTGGGGGTATCGGCCCCTGCTGCCAGCTCTGTGCCATCAGTGAACTCGCTGAGGAGCCTCTGCCCCTTCCTCCAAGGCACTGATGAATATCAAAGAACACTGGGCCCAGTACTGAACCCTGGTGGGTACCAGTGACAGGCCCCTACTGTCCAGTGTTCATGACCCTCTGGGATCAGCCATTCAGGCAGTTCTCAATCCACCTCACTGTCCACTCAACCAGTCCACACTTCCTGAGTTTGCCTAGGAAGGTATTGTGAGAGACAGAATGAGTTAAACTATGCAGTTTGGGGAGTGTGTGCATGAGAGATTTTGATCTGTTTTAAACCTGTGGCCTGATGATTTCAGTGCTTGTTCTGTGAGAAATACTTCATAATTATTCACTTTTCACCATTTCATTCACAGAGATATGCATACAGTTATTACAGCCTCTTCCTCCATATGAATCTTCTCTCTTTCAAACGGAAGAGACTTTTGTTTCATGGAGTTTGTTTGCCTGTCATCAACTCTGACTGCTTGGGGGAAAACTATCATTTTAGTAAAGTCACAGAATGACATCCTGCTCAGGAAGGAGTGTTATCCAGCTCTTGAGAAATGCAAACACCCCTCCTACTATACCTGGTTATAGATAGGAGGATGCAAACTACACACATCTTTGAAGATGTGGGTCTGACTAAAGGTGCACAGGGACATAATTTCTAGCTTTTTCCTTTGATTCATTTCCCCCTAACATTCTATTTTGATTTTGACCCCTGCTGCCAATCAAACTGATGTTTTCATCAAGCTGACTGTGATGATTCCCTCTTGTCCCCCTGGACTTGTTAGTGCTCATTTAGAGTTCATATTTTTCTCAGGTACATCACATTCATCAACAAAGGATTTTACTAACCATTTTATTGCTCGCCAATGCAGTCTTGCTATAATTCTTCCCAACTAGCTCTAGTTTTTATTATCCTGCCTATTTTTATAACACCAGCAAACATTTGTCTATTCACCAGCTGCCTGTGCTTTCAGATCTCTTAGGATGAGATGCAAAGCCCTAATCCTACTGTATGTCACTGTAGCACTGTGACTTTGCCCACTGTAAGGCTGACCACTAGCCCTATTCTTATTTCTCTAAACTCCAATCAGTTATTAATAAATGTCAAGTTAGCTTAAGAACTTTTGATGAGGAACCTTGCCAAAAGCTCTTTAAAATACAAGAATGTATCTTGACAATATTATACCTCTTTCACAGTCGCTGGTTCCTCCAATGGGATTTGACAAGTTTGTGCAGCGTGAGTTCCCCTCTCAAAGCCTTACAGGCTCATTTGCCATAGAGAACAATTTTTCCAAGCTTTCTCTAACCCTTTCCTTTATTGCAGAATCTACTGATTTTCCCAGAACAGCTGTTATATACACTGTACAAGCACAAACAATGAGTAGTAGTAGTAGTGTATTTCAGCCACAGATTTAAAGGCCTTTCTGAAGTTGTGCAGGAAGTAATTGGCAGAGGTGGAAGCAAGAGAGAAATGAAAGGAAAAAGAATCAAATATACCCACAAGCAGGGAGTGAACAAATCCCAGGTTTCTTCAGGAAAGTTTTTTGAAGGAACAGATTTAGACCCCACAGAATGCAGAAGAAAGATACCTGCAGAATTCACTGGGCTTTGGGTCAGGTTTTAAACCCCGAAACCCTCAGTATACACTCAGCTCCCTCATCATACCAAAATGTACTAAAAAAATCTATCAGAAGACCAGAAAATACTTCAAAGGAAATATGCACAGAACCCCACAGGAAACAGTGTGTTATAAATGTGAACTCAGTTTGATTTACTCCTCTCTTTGATAGTAGAAATATCCTGTAGCTGAAAACAGCTGAGAGCATACTCAAATATGGAAAAAAAACACATTAGTGGTCTCCTTGTCCTTGGGCTGCTAGTACAAAAAGCATCAAGGATTTCTGCTAGTCATACAGGCAGGAATTCACTATCTTTGTGCATAAAATGGAGAAAAAAGCACCATTGTGTTGGCTTGCTTTTCTTTCCCCTTAAGAAAAAAAGATTTAGATTTATCAGGTCCAATTTAGAAGGTCAAGTATCCACTGGGTTGGAAGGAAAAGCTGTAATGTAGAGATAAATTTCAGAGGTCAGTTTCCTCTGCCTTGGGACTTTATTAAAGGACTTAAGGATGTACAATCTTCTGGTTCATTTGCATTGTTTGGACATGTTCTCATACTTTTAATAAAGGCTCTGGTGTTTCTCACTAGCTGTGCACAGGAAGGTTTAAAGCACACAGCAGGTTACACACAAAACACCGTGTGGAGTATGATAGAAGAGACTCTTGCCCTCCTATAAACAAACAGTAAAACTTACCAGAAAATCAGCAAAACAATGCACTGTAACGAATAGATATCTCTCTCGCTTTTTTACAAATAAATGCTACAAAAATGGGAGAATCCTGTGTCAAACAGTGAACACCCTACCACAGGAAAACACTTCTGAATGAAGTTATCACAGAGAAAACATGTCTCTTTTTGGAAAGGCAGTTCTGTAGGAAGGTGTGTAAGGCATGTGTGCATTTAGCACGATGAGGATGGGAGGGAATGTGCATGCTATTTGTGGATCCATGAGAGAGAAGGGTGAATAAATTCTGTTTGGAAATTACTATTCTGTGTATTTTACACTTTATATGCTTAGAGATAACCATTATTGCAAAATCTAATAGACATTGGAAGTCTGTAATCTGTGATAATATGTCCACTCTGTATGAAGTCTCCTGTTCATCTATGGAGAACTGTTGTATGTGGTACTAAATAATAGTAATTTTGAAAAGAATTAAATTTTGAAGTATTTCTCAAAGATAACTTTACCCTCCAGTTCTTCAAAATTGTCAAACAACTTTTAGTTTTGCTAGAATACATGGTAGCATTAGTGAATCACCACTGTAATCCTCATTTCCTCAAAAAACATAATATATGAGTCTTATGGAAGTTATTGACTATTTTAGTGGGCAAAGTATCAATTCTGTCAGTAAGAAAGATACTCCATTTCAAATTTTCTTTACTTGCCCAAGATCTTTCTTCTTTTCTTCAAATAAAAATAATTATTAAGATTTCACAGCAGAGTTATGCAAGTCAAAACATGCTGAAAATAGCTGACATTGTTGGGAGGGGTGATATGTGGTGTACACTGCTATCAGTTGATCAAAGCCTCTGCAACATTTCTGGGATACCAGAGGTCCTCTTGAAGAATTCATGTGTGCAACAAGTAAATTTGTGAGGCTTTCAATGGAAATCTTTTAAAATCTCCATACAAAAGGCAGTAAAAGGAGGCATAAGTCAAATATAAACAGAATAATCTTGCTGATCAAGGAGATCCTTGCCCTTATGAAGAGCCAAATGCTGTTGGGATAGAAAGAAGTAAGAACAATTAAACATGATATAAAACAATACAAGTCAACTGAGATGGAAAAGGAGATGAAGACTGAACAGCAGCCTACCTTTATCTCCACATGTCTCAGAAAGTCCTCAGAAAAATGGTGGGAATTTTGTAACTAGATTGGTGACTCTCTGCCCTGCTGCATCACAGGATTCCTGCACACAGAAGGCACAAAGGAACGTTCTGTTTCTGAAACAGGCCTGGCCATAGGGACAGACACATGTCTAAATATACATACATAACCATATGCATAATATGTGTAACACCTGTGCATATATACAGCCTGCCAGAGCCTGACAACCTGAGTAAAATGAGAGAAAACAAAAGGTTGTTTTCACAATTGCTTGCTCCTTGGAAATTGGATCATGTGAAGTTAGTTTGCTGTCATTACCAAGATTTTTGATCTATCCTGAAAAACATAAACTAAACTCTTTTGAATGATGGTTTTTGCATAGATCTTGCCAAGAACATGTGTTTTGTGACCCTATATTTTGCTGATGTCCAGTGGCACCCCAAATTGCTCATCCCCACAGAGTGCTTGTCCCATGGTATCTTGTGGAGAACTTGAGTATCTCCTCGTTATAAATTCCTCCTTTCCATAGAGGGTATAAGAGGCCTTTTGGGTTTCTATCAACAATTCATTGGTACCACAAGGCACTAATAATCTTTTTCAAATACTTTGCAGAGGAGTTCTTCCTTTGATAGAGCTTTTAGCCTCAATTTTCAAAGTTAATGGTGTGATTTTTTCCAAAGGAAGCAAACTAGTTAGAGTCATATATCTTTTTCCTACTCAAACTGGAAACAAGCAAGAACTTAAAAATATTTTAAGAAAGTAATTTTTTTAAGTGTAATCAGCTCAGTTGTCAAGATTTGCAACATTTGACAAAGCAGGTCTTCACTCACCCTCAGATTTATCACATGGAGTGTTTGTGCATGAGAAGTGCTCTAATCTAACTCTCCAGTGGCCACAGAGGTATGAAATGGCTTCAGAGATTACAAGAAAAACCTCCATGTAAGTAATTTGTGGGAGGATAATTAAAACTACAGTTCTCTTCTTCCATGAAAATACTGTCAGGTATAGTTTTTTTTAAAAACAAAAGTTATGTGTAAATAGTCACAGCACTGAATGAAGTGATGGGTGCACAATGCAAATCAGATGGGATGAGGATGATTCTGGAAACCTAGTATCTAGCTCTGAAAACCCTTTCAGACTTCCTAAAGAAGAAGTAGAGCATTCAGTGGGGAGTGCAGCCATTTTAAATGTAGAACTTAATGTATAACTCTCAAGCAATCCTTTTTCCTTTAACTGCATCTTAAATATTCAAAGGCATTTTCTCTGCAGAGCCGCTTTAAGAGGATTTGTATGCCAGACACACTTCATGTTGTCCTTATCTTTATTTAAACAAATCAGCTTGGTGCTCTGAAGCATCAAACTAAAATCTTCTGAGCTGAGCAATGTCAAAAAAAGAGCTGTTTGTACATACAAATAGCATCAATTGTACCAAGCACAACAGAAAACATAGCCCACTAGCAAATGTATTCAACTATGAAATGCAAATTTTTGGCTAAGGGGCTCTACATCTAGGAATGTTTTGTCCAGAAGAGTTGAGGTTATTTAATACTAACAAAAAATAATAAATCCTGTAAAGAAAATCAATTTGGTAATATCCTCATGCTTGAAAGGAAAAAAAAAAAAGATACAAACATTTTCAATATAATTAGTTCTTTGTCAGCTCTATGGTCATTAATCAATAAGCTATACATTGATGTGATGATGAGTCAGAGAATGACTTCTGGAGCAAGCAACATCTTGAAACTGCAATGAGCCAAACAGAGGCTAGTCTTTTTGGTTAAAATCTTTTTAGGCTAGCTTTCTTGGTTAAACTCCTAAGGAAAAAAATTGAACATGTAGTGATAATGCAATAAGGTAATAAATGCAGTAAGTAGAAGCTTAAACTCAAATATTGGCTAAAAAATTCTCACCATTTAAACATAAATTTGCAATAATTAATTTTCAAATTTCAGTTTATGTTTTCTAGGCATTAAAAAGCACTTCCAAGGGTTCTTTTGATTATCATACCATCAATAGAGAATAGCACAACTAACAGCATCCGACACAGGTTAGCTTGACTTCTAGATTTTGTGTTCCATAGTGACTAAAACATATGGATTTTGATCCAGAGCTTGGTATTAGGTGAAAAACTCCTATTGGTTTTAATGGATTTTGTAATTACCTCACAGTAACTCTTGCCCTTCCTTTTGGTAAAACTGAATCAAAATGATGCTTGCGATTGCCAATCAGTAGCACTGGCTGGATCACATTTTCCTATGTGTGAGAAATACTGGATCACATATTGGGGAGTTCAGACCAGCATCAGCTTTCTGGAAAGAAGGAAAAAGAGAAGAATAAAAAGCAAGGGAAGGCAAGGTGTGTTGGCTGAATGTACAATGAATGCTTGCTTTGGGATAGTGATTATAGACATTAGGTGTGCAGGTTGGTGATACAGAGATACGCTGTCATCATAATAAAGCACAGAGGACCATAAAATACATTTTAAGCTGATTCTCTGTATCTGATGCTCTGCAAGACAGCTGGCATGTTGGAAGCCTTCTGCTGGTCCTGTAGCTTCAGTGAGAGCAGATGAAATGCATGGAGGTGCATTTGAATTTTACCTACTTGAACTTAACAACAGATATTTCACCTCTATGTACGTTTACTGCTGTTCTGGATAGAACTGGTGAGCTGGATCTGGAAAGTGCACTTTGGACCACACAGCATCTGAACTCTTCGAGGACCAAGCCTGTCAGGTAGTTTTGGGCATTTAAAGGAGGAAAAATGTACAGTGAGAGTAAAGCTACCCAGATATTACTTCAAATGATGCTATGAATCATTAAACCAGAATGGTATATGAAAATCTTCGATGATGGCAGTGAATCCACCAAAAAAGATTACATTACTTTAGCCTTGGATTGTCTGGTGATTCTTCAAGCCCTGGTGCTTCTGCCATTTTCCCCAATTTTCAAGATCAGATAAAAAATTGATATTTCTTTATGTACTCTGGAAAGTATGGTTCATAGCTGTTGTATAAGGAGTAAATTATTTTCTTATTTAAGCAAATGTCAGCAGCTGGAAATGCTGTATGAGATCTTTGATGCTCTCTAGGAAAGAGAGAATTACATAAGACACAGAGCAATAAAACCACCAAAATTAGTTTTGTTTCAGATCCAAACAATAATGTTTACTAATTTTCAACAAAAATAGGGCTCTTGCTGTGTTGCATTCAGATAATTGGCAAGTAAAAACTTGAAAGTGTTTGGTAGGATTAAAAAAGGACTTATTTAACTTCCTAATTCAGAAAAAAATTGAGACATTATATGGAATGATCAAACCTGCATAAGAACTGTCTAGCAAAGTTAAAGGAAGATTTGAAGTCTTGGCCCAGGACTGTAACCATGAGGCTGTCCTCAGTTTTGGAACTGAGAAGTGAAATGGTGTAAAACTGACTCCCTAAAGTGGTTGCAGGTTGTGGGTTTTTTTTGTTTTGTTTTGTTTTTTTTGGTTTTTTTGTTTTTTTTTTTAATATGGCATTGAATTCTTATCCCTCTTCTTTCATAATAAAAAATAGTAATGTGCAGCTTGGCAAAAACCTAATATTTTGACATCAATAAATTTTAAAAAATTATTTTCAATATTCAACAGCAAGGTTAAAATCAAGAAGCATATTAGAAGTGATTCTTTGGACAGTTTCAGGTATGCTTATTTGCTTCTAAGTATGGCCATTTAAATTACTATAATTAGAAGGCTGGGTGGGGACAATGCAGTTTAATTTTCATACAAACCAATGAAACTTTCAGAATTATTTCAATCCTGTGTAGTGTCAGGAGCACCTTGATGTGGTTAATTTGCTAGAAATAGAAGATACAATCTTGTTTCCACAGAGCCAGCATGTGATTTTCCCATTGGTTCCAAAGGCTGTAGCACTGAGCAGGAAATTAATGCAGAAAATGAAGCAAAACAAGATGTTTCTTTACTTTAAAAAAAAAAGCTTGTTTTGTGCCAATGCCAAGGCTGGTGCCAATGCTGGTACTATATTGATGTAAACTTAGTTATATCACCTACAGCCTGATTAAAATTAAACTTAAAAATTATACAACACAAAGGCAAATTCTTCCAACACAGCAGAGTCTATAGATTCATCACAGGTGGTCTTATTTCTTTGAGTATTGACTGCTTGAAAATACTTTTGCACTCTCTGCTATGGCCATGCTCCCCCCAGAAAAAAAGCACTAAATTCACAACAATATTATCCAAGAACTCACCTTTCTTTGCATTACATTCTTCTCAGTGATGACTGATTTTTCTCGGGGCTCTTTTCCTGCATGAATCAAAAAAACTTCAACACTGAAGCTGCTTGTAGACCAGTGGATTTATGGATGCAAAACGTGCAACAATCTATCAAGAAAAAATTCCCTTCCTGTGGTCTTAGGCATTAAAGCCATGACATTTAGTGCAATGCTCTGAGTCAGGGTTAGCTGTCATGCCTCAAACAAGAAAAACTAATGGCTTGCCAGAGAAAGTCTTTAGTATACATGCATGCTCCCCTTTATAGACCAGGTAAGAGCTGCAAAATGAGGCATACCTAGCACCATGTGGTTTAGAGTCTAAACTAAACTCCATCAAAAGTTTTATTTTTCTGCTAGCGAGACAAGGCACACCTGAAGCAAGAATTCTGTACTCAGCCACTGCTATTGCAGTCAGTGATGTTTGACACAAGTGTCCCTCTGCAACCCCAAGCTTGTCCAATATACTGCTGGCTGCAGTTGCTGTTGTACACAGTTCTCTCAACTCCTTAATAAATAGCATCCCCATATAACAGAGACCTCTGACTCTACATAAAATATGGTGGTGATCAAGAGAGATGAAACTCACAGTGGTGACTCTGCAAATTACCATGGGAATGACCTTAGGATATTCTGGTACTGAAGGGTTGGGGGTTTTTTTCACCTAGACTACATTAAAGCCCTTGATACCTGGTTTCCCTGTGGGACAGCATTCTCCTGGAGAAACTGGCTGTTCTTGGCTTGGATGGGTGTGCTCTTGGCTGGGTAAAAATCTGGTTGGGGGGCTGGGCCCAGAGTTTGGTGGGGAATGGACTAAAACTGAGCTGGCACTGATCACCAGTGATGTTCCCAAGGACTCATTGGGATGAATCCTGTTTGATATCTTTTCCAACAATCTGGGTGAGGGTATCAAGGGCACCTTCAGCCAGTTTGCAGGAAGCCCAACCTCAGATGAGAGTGTCAATCTGCTGAAGTGTAGGAAGGCTTTACAAAAGGGTCTGGACAGGGTGGATGAATGGGCTGAGGCCAGTGAGGTTCAACAAGGCCGAGTGCCAGATCCTATACTTGGGTCACAACAACCCCAGGAACTGTCAAGGCAGGGGGAAGAGTGGCTGCAAAGCTGCCCTGCAGAAAAGGACCTGGGGGTGCTGGCTGACAGCAGCTGAACATGAGCCAGGGTGTGCCCAGGTGGCCAAGAAGCCAATGGCACCTGGCCTGTGTCAGCAATAGTGTAGCAGCAGGAGCAGGGCAGGGATTGTCCCCTGTACTCAGCACTGTGTCCAGTTTTGAGCATCTCACTACAAGAAAGACATTGAGGGGCTGGAGTGAATCCAGAGAAAGACAATGGAGCTGGGAAGGGTCTGCTGCACAGTTCTGGTGAGGAGCAGCTGAGGGAGCTGGGGTGTTTAGGCTGGAGGAAAAGGGGCTCAGGGGAGACCTTTGCACCCTCTACAACTTCCTGAAAGGAGGCTGTTGCAAGGTGGGTATCAGTATCTTCTCCCAAATAACAAGAGAGAGGATGAGAAGAAATGGCCTGAAGTTGCACCATAGAAGGTTTAGATTGGACATCAGGAAGAACTTCCTTCACAAAAATGATTGTCAAGCATTATAACAGTGTGCTCAGGGAGGTGGTTTGAGTCGCCATCCCTGAAGGTATTTAAAAGACACATAGATGTGACACTCATGAACATGGTTTTGTGGTGGACTTGGAAGGGGCAGGTTAACAGTTAAACTCTGGTTTAACCAATGGTTATCTGAGAGGTCTTTTCCAACCTAAATGATTCCATGTTCTGGCATTTTTTAGGGCTTCTGTCTCCTTTAAGTGCTGTCTCGCACATGTGCCTGAACATATCTAAAATATCTAGGTATTAAAAAAATAGCCTTTCCAGGAAGTTTGTTAAAGTCAGTTTGACTTCCCTTTAACATTACCATGAAGTTTAATGAGAGGTTTCCAAAGTGTTCTCTTAAATTGCTTCCAGTTTCCTCAAAACTAATGCTGCTAAGAAAAGCAGACTTATCTTTGCCAAATGTTAATACTCTGGATTAAGAGAAGATCCCACTGTTTTCTCTACCTCTTTTGAAAAGTCTGCAGTCCTCAAATCACTTTTAAAAAGAAAAAAACAACCAACCAACCAAACCCTGCATAAAGTATTTTATTTCATTATTGAGAATAGTAAAGGATAATAGTAGGGAATGGTTGGAGAAGAAAAATCTGTATTTAAATCTTCTTTAAAGATACCACACAGAGTAGCAGAACACTTCTCTCTGTTTAAATGGGGAATGATTCAACAGCATCATATTCTGTTTTCTGCAGAGCTGAAAGCATTTTCTAACATATTTACTTTCTGCCTTACCCGGTGCATATCATCAGAGGGAATTAAGGGCACTGTTGCATAACAGCCTTAACTCAGATCACTAACCCAGTAACCTACCCCAGTAACTCCATTGTGTGGCTCGTTTACACATACCCACTTTCACTTATTCATTAAATGAATTTAGCTCTCGCTTACTTGTTACATTCACTTATTTTCAGCATGATTTCACTGACTTCATTTCTAATGTATGTGTCCTGAATGTTGGCAGCTCAAGATGGTGGTTCAGAAAGGGCCTATGCTCATCTTAAAAACATTCTCTCTACCTAAACTCAATATTGCAGTTCTTTTAGTCAATACCTAAATGATTTTAAATCCCCTCCTTGATCTACGTGCTGCTTGTTTTATTTTATGGACTCCTTACTTTTCATTTTTTTCCCCTCAGGAGTTCAGAAGTAGTAGCTGACATTTCTCTCTACTTTGTTTATTCTTAGTGCCATTGCATGTGAGCTACATGACAGCCAAAATGATACTTTCAAGGTACCCTACACAGCCCTAAAATAAATGTTCTGCTGTAAATTCAATTTGCAACTCCATTTCATCTCATTACATTTGTGCCTACATTAAATTAAAGGACAGGTCAGATTAAAATCTAGAAATATTCATGCTTCCAAAATCTGTATACACCCAGTAAATATGTAGAACTAATATCTTAGGTTTCAGATACATTTAGTGAATCTCAATCTACAGCCAGACACCAGATTTTAAACAAGCATGAGGGAAGTTGTACTATGTACAAAAATTCCAAAGATTTTTGCTAAAGAAGAGCAAGTTTCTCAGTGAATTTGTAACACTGTCCATGACAAAGACTAAGATTCCTAGTGGGACTTTTGACTCATGTTCAGCTGTCAGCCAGACCTTTGCCTTGAGCTAACTTTTATTTGGGGAGATTGGCAAGACTTAATAAACTGTGCACAAAACTCTGCATTGTCTTCCATCAGCCCTTTCCTGCAGTGCACTCACTGAGCCCTGGCTGCCTCTAGTGACTGCCAGAAGCCCAGGGAGGCTGCTATTGGCAGAAAACTCTTCAACGGGACAGGAAGTTTTATTTGAGTTGAAGTAGGGCTCAAGGCATGGTTTCCTCTTGTTTCTGCAGCCACACTGCACCTCATCACCAATTTTTCAACACCATCCCTTCTGGCTGAGGTGGAAAGCTGCATTTGCAGATGATATTAGCTTGAGCATGGTTGTTTTTCTTGGGAATTCAGAATGCATTGATGACAGCATCCTTTCTGCTGATTTGCTACACAAGAAACAAGGCATACTGCCCTGGTTCCTGAACAAGACAAAATTAAGCAGCTTAACTGCCAGTAGCTTCAGAATGTAATCTCTCTGTTAATTTACACAAATACGATGTAGTTGACCAAGGATGAAATATCAAATCCTCATGAATGGTCATGATCCTGCTGTTTAAATGGTGTACATATTTCTACAGGATCAGAGGTTGCTAAACATTAAAGTTTAGTTAGCCCTGTTTTGTGGATTTTTTTTGTTTCCTGACAAGTCACAGGATCAGTATTTGGAGAAGATTTTTATCTCCTTACTTTGTTTACTGATAAGACCTTGCTTACCACACACTAGTTTTTGTCTGTTGAGGTCACACTTGTGTTTATGTTCAGCACAGGATTTGGACTGCATCAGTTGCCTTTTTTATGACTAAATTAATCTCTCCACCTTCAGCACTGGATTACTAGCAAAACAATTTGAACTTTAGCTGGCTTCTGTTAGCTTGGATAACTTTGAACACAACTCTTTGCAGATCATGTAAATGAATACGTATGAAACACTAATTTATTTTTTTTTCTAGCAGCCTTTCAACATTGTTGAATACAAAATGAGATTTTATTGTCCCAACTGGAATGCATAAGGTCACTCAGCCATTAGTCTTTGCCACAGTAATTTAAGACCTTTCTTAAGGAGAAAAAAGAAGTTTGATCCAAANCTGGAATGCATAAGGTCACTCAGCCATTAGTCTTTGCCAGAGTAATTTAAGGCCTTTCTTAAAGAAGGAGAAAAAAGAAGTTTGATCCAAACTATAATAAAGTACAAGTACTGGTATCCTATTTTACGGATTCACAGAGGAGATAATCTTTCTGTTACCTCTTTCCCTAGTTATGGTTAGATCTCAAGGGAAAATTTACTGTATTTTGTGGTAAAATTATTTCTTCCTGTTTTATTTATTGTAACATTAGGCCTTGGCAGGAGGATAGTATATGACAGGTCACATATGCTGAGGTACATTTCAGTCATGACAGAAGTAAAACATCAAAAGAAAATAGAATAATTAACATTTTTGTCCAAAAGGTTGCCCAGTCTGGATCTAGTGTTGGATTTCCAGACCTTCTACTTGTCACAAAGTAGAAGGACAAAGAAGTCCCACTTGTTACTGACAGTGCTGGAAGTTGCTTTTACAACCAGACCCATCCCATCTTCAGCAGTACTTTCTCAGCACAGTCATTTATGACATCTTAATTCAGCACTTCTCCTTAGAGTCATCTCTGGCATTTAAATGCACACTTTACAGAAACTCCAGCTGCCTGTTTTTTATTTATTTATTTTTCTTTTATTTATTTTTCTTTTTTAAAAAATTTTAAGTGGCCACAATAATGGGAAGAATAGAGATTGTTTTGCTATCCACCTGGTTCTGAGTGAAAATGGAAGTGTTGATTTAAAAAGTATACTCCCACATGGTTGAGGTTGGGGCTTTCTTCTCTGTAAACCACAAAAAACCCTTGAGAAAGACTGAGGTATTTTTGTGAATAATCCCTTGCATTGTATGGCCAGGGTGACCAGAGGCCAGAAGAGTTCAGGGGAGGCCAGAAGTCTCCATTGGAATTTGATCCCTCCATTGTTCTGTCAAAGCTGGAGTGTTTTGACCTCTGGGGCACATTATAAATCTCTGTTACTCATTCAGACTTCTTCTCTGAAGCCTTCACTATGGAAAGAGTAGTGGACTCTGTGTGGTTCCAATGAAAATTTTCAGCCCTTGTTAATACTTCATACATGTGCATAAAGCACATCACGTGAAAGCATTTACACCCTGGCAATACAATACAAGGAAATGTTGAAGAAGTAAAAGTTGAAAATAGGTTTGATTTTATCCCCATTTGCACAATTCAGTGCAACACAGCTGGGTACACAATTTAAAAACACTTAATTAGCATATAGGGTGGCATTGCTAATTTTTGCTGCAAGGGATGCTTTCCCAGTATTCTTTCTGTATTGAGAGGCTCTCTTTGATTATAGTGTAGTCTGGGAAAGCAAAGCACCACAGGCAATGTGCAAAAGACCTGTCTGAAAGTTTTATGCTCCTTTTGTTTGTTATGTGTTAAAAATAAGGGTTACTCATGCAGCTGTTCACACTTGGGTAACAAACCAAGGGGTGAATTGCAGCTCCTCACACAGTGAGAGGAGAGGGCAGATTTCTGCCCATGAAAGGAGGAGCTGCCAGCGCAGTGTGTCAGCAAACACTATCAGCTGCTTCATGGCACTGGAGACAGGGGGAGAATGGATGTGCTGGTGTGGTGGAGGGTCAACAGCCAGAAGTGAGGCAGTGTCAGAATGTCCTGTAACCATTACACAGGCTGTTAAATAAAAGTGGATTTTTAATTAGTTTTTTTAGTGAATAATCGTGTCTACAACATCCAATTCACTAGGCATTTGATCAGGTCAGAATGTAGACTTGTATTTCTAACTGGCTTAGGCCTTGATGACATTTAAGTCTCCAGTCTGCAATTTTGAGTCTGTTTCAGCACTTGCCTGCCTCCCTTGCACTTTTTTCTTCCCCTGCCTCACTGTTTCATATAAGCACACAGGTGAAAAGCTAGAAGCTCTGTGAATTCAAGGGTTTTTTCTCTACAAATTCTTATGTTTGTTGTTATTAAATTAAATAAGCATCTGTGTTAAAATTCGTGCTGGTTTGTTCCATATTGTGCTAGTTAGGATGCTAATGAAACCTACACTGAATGCTGAAAAGAATTCATTCTGTTGTACTGTAGCTACAGTACAAGCAGTTAAAGGCCACCTGTGGGGTTACAACAGCTGGAGTGAGTATGAAACGCTATTAAAATTAATGCTCTGTATAATTCATGCAAGCTACCTGTGTGACATGTGGCAGATTTACCTGGTTACAGGCCAGCTCTGCTGCGTTTCTTGTTACTGACCTTAGCCCAGAGTGTCCCACTGAAGATGACAGAGACAATTCTTAGATGAAAGTATTGCTGAAGCAGGCAAAACCCAGTCTATACCTGTAGTGACAAAATCAAATTCTTAGGCACATGGTATGCTCAGACTATTCATGCTTTTTGCAGATTCATGGAATAATTTAAATTCAATTAATGATGCAGTTCATAGTTACTGCACTGACTTTGCAGCCAGTGGATCACTTCAGCAAACACATTTTGTAACAGTAGGAGTTCATAGAAGGCATTATCAGGGAAACCAACCAGCAAGGAGTTTGAATAGTCTAATCTTGAGGTAACAAAAGCATGAATAACCATTTCAGGCTCTGGATCAGATACAAATGGCTGCAGAATGGTGATATTCTTTAAGCGTGCCCAACAGGATTTGGATTGAACTCAGGAAATAAAGCAACACCCTAGGCAAATTACCATTAAAACACAGACAACATCAAAGGCAAGAGCAGGAAATAAAAAGATTGAAAGAAATGTTTTGGTGCAAGGATAATTTATTTTCATTTTATCAACCTCTGCACATTAGAAGATTTTTAGTTTCTGAGACGGTACATTTTACAGCCCTATCAATACAGCAATCCACATTTTCCTCTTCCACTCAGCTTTCCTTCTGTCAAGTGAACAATTAGATGTTTCTCCATTACTGAATCCATGTTTTTATTTGTTGTTTGCTTTTTTTTTCCTACTTCCTTTCTCTCAAAAACCCTCTTGACAGTGAGAGAAGGGAGAGAGATATTCTCCTTCTCCTCCTATGTAAGTTAGAAAGCAACCAGAACAACAGAAAAATAACATTTATTTTGGCTGTTACTGAGATAGAAAAATAAGTCACTTCATTAAAAATTTTTGTCAAGAGAGAAATAGAGATGGTTAAAAGAGAACTGCCTGTTGGTATGACAGTTCTCCTAAAAGATACTTGGTGCAGTGTCCTTTAAAGTCAATCACATCATATGATCCTAATAGCAAGCAAATACAATCAAAACAGATCAGCACAAAATTTGAAGACCCAGCTCTTCTGTACATTCCTGGAAAATTTCCACTGACAGAGAGCCTCATAAGGGTACCTGGAGCTAAGACTCATCCAAATATGATGAGAAATCCCTCCATGCTAAAACCAGGGTGTGCAAAAACAGGACAAGGAGGTTGACAGAGAAAATGACCAAAGTAGCTACAAAGTCAGAAATAGGAAATAGCATCATAAGTAGATGGAAAAATCAATTTAAGAAGCATATGACACACTTGGATACCAAAATTAACAATAATGTTAAGCCTACTTTTGTGCTCTAATGAAAACTAAGGCTGTGATCAGATGGATTTTTCATGTTCAGTAATTATTCTCTGGAACTTTTAAAGAAAACAGTTCAAACTATTATTGACTAGATGACTAAGGACTGCATGTCTGTAAAAAGGAATTACAGGGTTTGAGCAGCTGCTTTTGTGTACCATCCCAGGAGTTTCTCCAGTCCTCTCATCAGTAGGCAGGTAGCATCATCAGAGTATTTTTGGGAAAGGTTTAATCTTGGTGCCCAGAGCTCCAGACAAAGGGCCAGGGATGGTGTGGTGCTCCTCTGGATCAGGAGCTGAGGAGCTCTTAGGGAGACTGACACATGTCAAGTTCCTGGGCTCCTGTTCCTTCCTCTTTCCACACTATCTGGGCCCTGTCCTCTGGTTTTATTGGAACAGCTCTTGAAGACATGAACCACTTTCTTTTAAGTTCCTGTTCCATTCCTACCCCACAAGTGAGACTTGGTCGTGTAATTCTTTAACTGCCTCTGTGAAACAATTCATAAGATAAACACACTTTTGGTTTCAGCAGTGCAGTAAGCTGCAACACTCTCTTTTCTGAATAAAGGCATCTCAGTTATGCATTAAAAGGTTCTCTCATGCCAAGCTCCAGTTTTCTTACACATCCATGCAGAAGATCCTAATAAGGGCTCTGTACAAAAGTGATTAATAATTTCTCATTAAGTTAAGGGAAATACATTATCTGTTATAATTGGGAAAATCTGCATGCAGATATCTCCAATTTCTACCTATTATAAAAGATGCCAACTTCAAAGATTTTGTTGCAAACCACCTATTTTATATTTCCACTTAAATACTCACTGGGGGTTTTGCTAAATGCTGACTGTCAGAACAAAGGGTCAAAGCTTAGTGCACATGCATGAATATGTTACTCTAATACCTTTTAGATATTTTGGTATGCAGCTACATTCTTCTATTTGTCTCACATCTGTCACTCAACAAAACTAATAAATGACTGTCAAATCAAGACAGGGAATCCCCTTTCTTCACACTGCTGCCAGTATGCCCTAATTTAACTTCTTTCTTTTCTTCAGTGAAGAAATAGGAAGGCTATTTTATTGATTTTCTGTTGAATTTTTTTGAACAAAGGAAGTAGGCTGATTTCATTAACATGTGTTTACTGATATCATAGTTAAGTTCTGGAAACTGTCATCCATATCATCCCTGAAGTCCATTTCCTGAATGAATTTTAGCTTTGGATGCTTCTGAATAAACAGAGATTAAGCCCCTTCCATTTTTTTTCCATGGTAGGCAATAGGCAGAATGCAGGAGAAGACAAACTCCTTATCCTGTTAAGAGTCTAAGCCCCCTAAAAGTAAAACAAGGTCTTGGAACCTGCTGTGTAACAAGAAGTCCAATGGCTTGCAAACTTGGCAAGCACTTCTTGCTAAATCAGATTAGCTAAATCTCCACGGTGAACTATGCTATGTAACTTTCTGTGACTTGCCAACAAAAGACACTTCTGAGACCAAACACTGATTTGACAGGAAGTTAGACAAATCCACACCAACAACTATCTTTGGCATTCCAGACAAAATGGGAACATTTAGAGAAAAAAAAACCCAAAAAAACCCAAACCCACAAAACCCCCACAACTGCACATAGCTCCAATGAGATGGAGAACTTTACCATAAGTGACCTGGTGCAATGCAGCATTTTGTATTTCACAGAAGTGAAGTTGAGCACAAAGCGTGGAGTTCAGAGGGACAGGACCCTGACCACCAACATCCATCCCTGCCCATTGTGCAACCCTGTCTTTGCTTTGGACAGCCAGGCCTTGTATTTATGGGACAGTACTTCCAGAACACCCTGCTCCTTGGAAGTTACAGTACAAATAGGTTTTAAAAACTCTCGTGGTTTAACCCCAGCTGGCATCTAAGCCACTGGAATTTACTACAGCCACTCATTTGCCCTCTCCAGTGAGATGGGGAGAGAATCAAAAGGTTAAAACTGAGAAAACTCATGGGGTGAGATAGAGTTTAATGGGTAAAACAAAAGCTGCTCATATAAGCAAACTGAAACAGGAAAGTAATTCAGCACTTGCCATCAGCAGGCAGGTGTTCAGCCATTCCCAAGAAATGGCCCCCATCCTGTGTAACAGCTGCTCCTGGAGGCAAGTGCCATAACTCTGAACGTCCCCCTTCCTTCCTCTCCCAGCCCATGTGCTGAACATGACATCCCACAGTGTGGGATACCCCTGTGGTCAGCTGGGGTCAGCTGCCCTGGCTGTGTCCCCTCCCAGCACCTTGTGCACTCCCAGCCTGCTCACTGTCGGGTGGGGTGAGGAGCAGAAAAGGCCTTGAGGGTATGTAAGGACTGTTTAGCAATACCCAAAATATTTGAGTGTTACAACACTCTTTCCATCACAAACCCAAAACACAGTCCCTTATCAGCTACTGTGAAGAAAATCAATTCTACCTCAGCACAAACCAGCTCACCAATGCAATTGTTCCTTTACCCTGCTTTGATGATGCCAAAGAAAAAGGTGTTTCTTTTGGGGTTTTCTTCTTAACAAATACCCAGATATCTCCTGAACATGCTTTATACTACCCATGCTTCCAGGCTGTGTCCACAGAATATACCCTTCTGCCTATGTAGGGGTGTGAGCCTGAACCCTAAATACTCCCATGGTGTTAGCTCAGGTGGTTGCACATGACATGACATTCTTCAATTTAACATTACCCTGATTTCCCATCCTTAACTACAGAGCCCTAGCAAGCATCGAGGGCTGGGCCAAGGGCAAGCTGAGTGAGTTCACAAGAAATATAGCCTCCTGAGACCCATCCTTCCCCAGCCTCATCTGTGCCACTGACACGAAATTCAAAATAAAGGATGTGAAGTGTGTGAAAAATAAAAGATATCTTGTTGTTTATAAAACTACTGATTAAAGGATTTCCTTCTCTTAATTAGAAAATAAATAAATATTTAACATGAGCAGATGCAAACAAGAGCCCTCAAACTAATTCACTTTGGCTAATCAATTCCACACAGAAAATAAATTCCTGCAAATGTAAGTGTTCACATGAACACATCTTTTCAGTGACATGCTCATGAGGTCATTTGTTTCAGATTAATAAATCAGACAGTTCTAGCAGCAGCATACTCACAAACATCAACCTTTTTAATCAACAGTTCATTTGCTTCATGGAGGAAAGTTGGCCTCCTCATGATTGCTATTTTCTGGTTAAGAATATGCTGAAGCTGTTGAACACAGGATACAGATGGGTTTCAAGAAGGGCTGGTATTTATTCTGCCCAGTGGAGCATGCTGGAAAGCTTTCCTTGTACCCTGAAATATTGTGCGTTTGTCTGGTAAGTCTGTGTCAACAAAGCACAGGCAAAGTAATTTCTAGTACACAAACACGTGGAAAATAGAGGATCAAGGACCAGCAAAGAAATCTCAGGATGGGAGCATGTGTTCCTTTGCACTGAAAGTAAGGAAGGCAAAATTAATATATCTTTATTGATATATTAAATAAATTGAATTTTCTTATTCTATTTGTGTAATGACATCCACTGATCTAGTAGATTGAATTATACTGATATTTTACGTGTTCAACACATCCTTGAAATTTTAGATTTTGTGGGGGAAAATATTCAAAAAGGTAGTAAGAAAAGAGGGTGAAAGTCTGAAGTTTGACTTTCCCCACTGCAATCAGTGGTGAGGTTGCTATTGGTTTCAATGCATCAGCCTCAGAATTCTGCTGATGCTCAGAAAGCATGAACGATCTGTAGGATGCCACTTTTCAGCCAGAGCCATCCTGTGACCTAGAGCTTCCTCTCCATGAGCGAGATCTCATCCTATGGTAAAAATTCTCACAGTCCCTTCTTATTCTTGTGGTCTTTGGGGTGTGTGCTGCTTTTACCCTGGACACTGATATCCCAAGCTGAAAGGAGTTTGCTGCAGCCCAGCCTGCCCCTCACACTGTGGTGTCCCCTGGGAGTGACACTGCCCAGGGATGGTGTGTGGAGAGGCCACTGTGGCACTGAAGCCCAGCAATTTAAACATGACATACCCCTGGGGTTTTGGCTGGTAGAGAAAACATGTTTGCAAGTCAAGAGCTGCTTTTTTAACCAGCTCCAATGTGTGGGAGCCAATAATCAAAACATGGTGTCTATTTTGGTCTTGTTTCATTGTGTGGGGTCTTTAAATTCAAGCTCTGAGAGGTTTATCGTAGGTTGAACTCTTCATTTTCAGAGCTGATTGAATCATACAGATTGAATCATAAAAACAGCCCTTGGAGAGAGAATTTATAATTTTACTGTGTAGTTTTAAGCTCAGCTTTTAATTCCATATGCAAACAAACCTGATTAAAGATGATACCCAAAGAGGAAAAAACATAAGTTTTTAAAAAATGTTGATTGAATTGGAGTTTGCAGGTCAAATACTTTCCACAGTGAGCCGTGAAGAATTGTAACTGTGTGTAGAGCATTCAAAGCAAAATACATGCTGTCATGTGGCCCTGACCCCAATTACCTGCTCTGTAGTGCCAGGTAAATGGTAGGTATTTGTTGCATACTCATTACTTTGGGGCCTTTAAAGGTGAGAAAGTAACACTTTAAAAACTTGTTTCAAAATCCAATGTCTTATACTTGCCTTACACTTGTTTCACTGTCCAGTTACTATGAGAATCAAAATCAAATTTCTGATGGTTCCTGAGGTGCACTGGATTAACAACTGGAGAACTCTTTTACCAGGAGGAGCAAAAGGGGGAGACATTCACTGGATTGTTGTTCATGTGCATGCAAGGGTTAAAAATGGGAAAAAATTAAATATAAACCTTGTAAATGGACACTTTATTAAAAGGGAAGGGAAAAGAGAAAAAGACATAATTGGTGCCTCTAACTGTTAAAATGTGATTTACAAGTGAACAAAGGTGATGGCAATTCTTGAACAAAAATGGATTCAGGTATTCTTCATAATTATATTACTGTAATAACTGGAGACTGCAGTAAGATTTTAGTCTTCCATTGCTCTAAACCTTCCAGTGAAAAACAAGTTAGCAAAAATATACTGTGCTCCAGAGAGTGTTTGTGCAGTTTCAGGCTGCAAACATGGAACAGATGATAACAGAGAATGGAAGAGGGAGAATGAAAAGGGGGAAATGGGGGTTAAATACATAAAAATTAACATATGGCTAAAATTGATTGCAGCAATAGTTTCAGCTCCCCTCACACTGATTTCTTTAATCTTTCATTTCCTGGTTTATAAAGGAAATTATGAGAATGCAATAAAAAATGCATATTCGTATGCTAGCCTGAGAGTACAGAATAGTGCTTTTACTAATTTGTAATTTAGAATATTCTGTGGAATGAACAATGAAATTCTCTCAGTCAGGAGTCTGGCTCTGTATCATTGGGAGGGATGCAAGCTCACAAGTCAGTCTTCTCTCCAGGTTTTAGGAACGTCCTTCTGTTCCCAGACATTAGATGCTCTAGTATTTAGCAATCAAGAACACTGATGAGCTTTCACAGAAGTAAATTCCTGGTTATTTCTTGGGTTTTGCTATCAGATTGGTACATACAGAAAAGTTCTGAATGGGAGGCTGCACTGAACTGTCCATTTAAGAGTGTTAATAATGAACAAATGGAAAAAATGCAGCTAAATGACAGCATTAATAAAAGGCAAGCCTGTTCAGCAAACAAGTTTTAGTTCAAATGTTTACATTTTTTAAAATTAGAAACTAAAGTTTCAGAACCATTTTTAATATCTCATTTTCTATGTCTTGTCTCACTGAAATAACTTAAGTGGACTTTTTTTTCTTTTTTTTTTTACTTTAATTCTTTCTTTGTCCAGTGTGAGACAAAGTAAGAAAAAGTTAGTGTAAGAGAATTTAATCACAATTTAAAAGAAGAGCAGGACATGTGCTAAGACCTCAAAGACAGGAAAATGTGAGGGGGATAATAAAAGTGATTAGCTGAGAGCATCACCCTACATGCTTTGGGCCTCAAGTCTCCAGCTGGTGGAAGCCACCACAAATGCATTGATTTATTTCAAATCATGCCTGCAAAGGATCTGGCTCTTTAGTTTTAGTAAAGGTAGTCTAAGAATGTAATAAAAAATAGCTTGTATTGACAAGCTTTTAAATGACAATATTTAAAATAAAAATATGTGCTTACCAAAAAGATTGATTTTCAATGTCTTGTCATAGGAAAGGTTGTTATTGCAAATGCTATTACAGTCTTTTGTAATAATGGTCTTTTACAATACATCACACAACCCATGGGGGAACCCCTTCCTGGGGTACTGCACCTCAACCTGTTATCATTTTCTCATTCCACAGAAGATTGTTCTGTGGATCCCAAGATTTCAATTCTACAGGGTTTCTCCTTTTATCTGTGAAAACATTGCCTATGGTTTGTAAGCTGCTGTTCACTTTCCAAAAATCTCACCCTGTATACATGTGCAGAGTTTCACAGTGCCAGTGGCTTTACCCTGATGGTCTCAGGCTCCAAAGGTGGGCTCATCTCTCTTGTGAGAGACTAGCAAGAGCTGGGCCAAGCTTTCCTGCCTCTTGGCATCATGAGAGGATCCTTGGCCATAAAGATTCCTTCCATTTTCCTCTGCTGTTAGCTATATATTGCTCAGCTTTCTATAATCCCTACCTTGTCTCATATATTTTCTCTTCCAAGGAATGCCCTGGAAGGAAAAATTATGCTTTCCCTTCTCATAAAACTCTCTTTCCTTTCCTTTATTGAAGGCTTCTGGCTGAGCTGTCTGAAATGGTACTGAACAATGCATTTGAACACCGGGAGGGAGGTGGCTGGTCACCACCTGCCTTACTGAGTTACATCCCTGGGAGCTCAGGTTTCAGCCCTTTGTTCCTTCCATGTGGAAAATGCTTCCCTGGAAAAAAGAGGGCATAGAGGGTTAATGTTTGAGGAATGCAGGGCCGGGATTAGTGCTTGTGGCAATTAGTTACTCAGTGAAGCTGCCCATGCACACCAATTTTCCTGAGGCTTGACACAACGGGGAATTTTATTTACCTGAAAATTCTCTTTTAACCTGAGAAGGGCTCCAGACTTCAATAAAGTTGGACACATGGGTAAGAACTTGAATTTTCTAACCCTAAAGCAGTAAAATCAACCGTATTTTACAAAATCTGACTTTGAAATACAAACCTGAAATACAACAGAAATAAACCAAGTAGGGACCAAACTCACTTTGAGCCCAGGAGAAGTCAAACCCCTGATCCCTCACTCCCAACCTTATTGCCATGCAGTGGTGGCTCCCCCCTGACTTGAGCAATCTCCTAAAAGTGAACTCACAACACATGCAAAGAGCATTTCTGGAATACACACACAGAACTTATAATATCCATTATATGCCTCCTTCATGCAAAAGTAAACTGTATTTAAAGGCATTATCCATGCTTGCTATGTAATTACATCAATCAGAGGGAGCTGCTTCCCTGCGTTCCCCTGCTGTTGCCATGGCAGCATCCCCATGTTTGCAAAGTGCAGGGCACCCGCTCTTAATTATACTTACAAAGCAGCTACATTTCAAAGGAGTACAATAAATACAAAGTTGAAGTGAGGGTGCTGCACTGAAGTGATATGAACAAATATACTTTTATCACGTCTGCATCTCATGCACACTTCACACCCATTATTAGAGCATTCTGCCTAATTCCCCGGTTCCTTTTGTGCATTTATGGAAAGCTCCAGATTTTTGTCTGCCAGAAAATGCAGTCTGTGTTGCAGGCCCCAGAATTATCTCTGCTTCTAACCTGGGAGCCGACTGTTATGAAACCAAAGCAATTGAGAGAGATCTTTTCATTTGTACTGATCAAAATGTGCCAAGGGGAATGTCGCGTTCCCTAACCACTGTAAAATGCCATCTCTGCTCTCCACTCCCACTGGCGCCACCCAGCAAATGCCTGATGGGCTGTCCCCCTTCTGCAGTCACCTGTCTCAGTGCCACCGTGTTGGTTTTGGTGACAGCAAAGGTGACACCATCAGTCTGAGGTGCCAACATGACATTGATCAAGCAGAACATATTCGATGCATGAACCACCAGGTTAGTGCAGCACAAAGCAACGGCACAGTCTTTGCTTCCTTGTGGATGAACAATGTGGAAATTGCAGTGGATGTAAATTTACATTTTGGGAGATTTACATTTTTACCCCTACAAAGAAACAAGGGATTCCCTCATTCTGAAATTAATGCTCTCCCTGAAGTTGAACAGGGCTTATACAGATGCTGGATTGCAGATATGAATTATGTATTTTCTGGGGGTGGAATGTCATGCAATTTTAGTTTATTCAAGCCACAAAGATCCATCAGAGGAGAAGTAATTAGAATATTTCAGAGACCCAGATTTACATTTCTTAAAGGTTATGAGCAAAATTAAATTGGCTGCCTCCAATTTACATGTCTGCAACCACACCATGAAAAATCTGTCAGATCTCAGCTTTTGGATCTGAAACCTCTGTGGGGGAAACCAGGTGTTCTGGCAAATGATGGTGTTGCTTTGGTGTCACTTGTGCACAGCTAATTCTGAAATAAATATGTGCTGAGGTGTAGGGGGCACTGTGTTACTGCATGTATATGAGCAGCTGTGGTAAAAGCCATTGGATCTGATTTACAAGACAGAAGCTTAATCTTTCAGCTTACTTATTTCTATTCTTGGTTTCTTTTTTCACATGTATATTTATTTTTCACCTTGTGCATGGGAAATTGTGGTGTTCTCACCAGGGTGTCTGCACTCAGCCACAGAAAAGCAAAGGAATTCTGCCTTCTTAATCAACCATGATCTGACTTAATTATCTGGGCAAGCAATGTGGCCTGGATAAGCAGCAGGGCCTGGGCATGGTTGACATGTGGGCAGTAATGATTCTTTTATTTTGAAAAGGAAAGCAATTCTACAATTTGGCCTGTGAGCTGTAGCCAGGTGCTGTGTATTTTCTGGCTCTCTGTTCTCTCCAGGTAGCTCCCATGGCTCCCTTAAAATTACAGTGACTTCTAGATAGACTTTGAGTCTCATTGGACTCTAGCCTGCTGCTGTGGGTGGCAGAAGTCTTTGGGTTGCCCTAGCTGGAGTTGTGGATTGAACAGGAGGCCACAAATCTCTTGCAAAGCAGGAGTTTGTTGTTTCTTGTACCACATACTGATTCTCAACACTGGACTCAACAGATACATTATGGTTCTTTACTCTGCCAACAGAATAAAAATACCAGAGTGGTTTGGACTACCTTGTGCAGGCTCACATTTCCAGACCTTTTGGTCTGCAATAGTTTCCCCATAGATTTGAGAAATATACTGCTGAAAGCAGAAATTATATGATTTAGACTGGTTTATGCCTGTAAGTGTTTGATAATACACACAGATATATATCTATATACACACAGATGTACATGTTCACGTGGAGCTTGTCCCTCTCGTGCCTTTATGTGGAGAACTGATGTTACATAATGCTTCCATCCGGGAACAGAGGAGCAGGGACATGACTAAGCAACAGAGCATGACTTATGAATAACAAATTGTGCATATTCCCCAAGATATTTCATTAGCTGATCTCCAAGGAAAGACATCGCCAAAATTAATACATTTGAGAAAACTTCCATCTTCTAGAGGGCTGTGAGGAGATAGAGGAGGACAAAGAGCAAACAGAAAAATAGGCAGAATTTATTCCATAGATTTGCATTGCTCCTTGTAGATAACTCGTCTCTGACAATGACTTCATGCACTGATTCAGATGATTAATATGTGGGTCGAGTTTTCACCCACTGCACAGCAGCGAGTGCAGTGGGATTGAACTCCAGCTTGCAGCTGAAGGCAGAAAGCAGACCCCTCACAGGCACCAGAGGGCATTTTGGGGCAGAGTAAAAATCAGTAGGGTAAGACCTAGGAAGTTCTATCTCCTGATTCTACTTGACCAGAAACCTGCATGCAGACCTCTACAGCTTTATCACCTTCTTGCCTTGCCTCTTTGGGTTGTCAGTACCTCTTGTATAAACTAGCATCTGCAGATATCAGTTTGCACAGCAAGAGCTCTGTAAAGCGGCAGCATCAACAAGGCAAGCACTTCTAAAACCTTTGAGCCAGTTCCTTGTCTGGAAAAAAATGGAAGATCTCCATTCCCACCAATAAAGCTGTGCCAGATGACTCCTGCTGGGTGTCTAGAACTCAGATTTCTCAGGAAAAAAAAATCTAATCGACGATAAAATAAGAGAGGAGGAGGAAAAGCGTTTAAATGCCTGAAAGATTATTTTGGAGACAGAAAATGATGAGCCACGGGCAAAGAAGCAAGGGCTTATTTGAAATGATTCAGTAAGCTAATGGGGAAAAAGATGAAAGAAATATCACAGATAATGAGAGAAGGGTGATTATTTTCCATCTCCTCTCTTCATCCACATTTTGTCAAAGCAATCATGATTTTCCCATGGAGATAATATGACCATCTGATCCAAGGAGCTTTCACTTAGGTGAGACATCTGCTTGCAATAGCAACCCCTCAGCCCTGGAATCCTTGCTTGTCTCAGTGTTGATTGGGTGATTATATGGGGCCACTCATTATCTGCTGAATTTCTGACATGCTCCCCTTGGAGCAGGTGTACCTACACAGCGCTGCAGGACAAAAGGCACTGCTGAGCTCCAGCTCTCCCTTGCTGGTCAAACAAAGCTGAGTTAGTAAAAAGCCCTCTGCAGTTTATTGCAAGAGAGAAGGATGCCATGAAGGGTTGGCTCCAGAGTACAGCACCTTTTGGACTGAGCTCTTAAACTCAAGCTCTTTCAAAGGCACAGCAAGGCCAAGCTTTTCTGCTGACCTTTTCAGGTGCTCACCAATGGAGTGGCTCTTTATTTTCACTCAGATCCATTGCCTTGTCTATACTGGCTCTCTGTGCCATTCCTCTTTCTTCTCCCCCAGGACAACACAGTGTGATCTCATCTATTAGTCTTGTTAACAAGGCCTTGTTCTTTATCTTTTCTCCTTCTCTTTTGCTATCGTCTATTAATCACAAGGTTCATTTCAGTCTGTGCATTTCACAATTTGCCATGACATTATTTCTCCTCATGCAGGGCAGCACCCCCTGATGTGGATGGGCTCTTGCTTCCTGGGGACAAGCATTTGGGTTCCTGAGCGACAGAATGCTCAGCACAGTTCAAGGCTCCACCCAGTCCAACGTGATGCTGATCTGGACAGTGGGGACAGCTGATTTCATGGCTGATTACAATCTGGGCCAGGCAGGTTGGGACCAAACCAATCTTCTGTCTGTAATGGATGCTAAAAAGTTTCATGATGCGGATACAACTTTGATCTTCATCTTGAGCCTGAATGTAAAGAACCTAATAAATTACCCCAAGGAAATGAAGTCAACACCCGCAGTTTTCCCAGGACCAGTTCAACTGTGGACCAAGGCTGAAGTATTTGAAGTCCAGCATTAAGAGGAGAGGGATGCATGTTTAGGCAGGCTACTGAAACCTTTAGTTCCAAAGGAGCTACTACCTGATTTCGAAGGACTTCAAATATCCGCAAGATGAGCTCTCTATATATTTAGCATCCAATTATAAAAATAACTAAAATGAGTGCACGCTATAAATCTTTCCTCAATGATATTTGTGTCAGAACTGGTGATAAGACAGCAGCATAAAGATGACAATTTGAAAAATTGTCCTTTTTAATGTCTCATTTCATACCTTAAACCAACTCTCCAAGGTTCCTTGCAGCTGTCAGCTCTGTTGAGATTTATTCACCAGCAATCAAGATTCCAGGCATTCCGAGGAACATTTACACTGACATGTTCCCCTCTTTCCACTAACTCTCATCTATGCCCACCTCTTCTTTTTCCAGCTCCATTTCACTGCATTTTCTCCTTTCCCTAAGCAGGGCAGTGACTCTGCTTCCCTTTCAACATACTTTCCTGAACACAGTCACTCTGAGACTCAGCAGTGGTGAAAAGGTGCCATAACAGAGATAGCAGTGTTTGGGGGTTTTCATAGGGATTGATTTATTTCATAAAATCACAGAACAGTTTGAGTTGGAAGGGACCTTTAAAGGTCATCTAGCTCAAGCTCCCTGCAATGAGCAGGAACATCTCCAGTTAGATCAGATTGCCCAAAGCCCCATCCAATGTGACCTTGAACACCTCCAGTGACAGGGTACCACGTCCTCTCTGTGCAGTGTGTTCCAGTTCCTGGCCGTCCTTATATTAAAAATTTCTTCTTAATATCTAGTTTGAATCTGTACTCTTTGAGTTTAAAATCACATATCCCTTGTCCTGTCACAACAAGCCTGGCTAAAACCTCTACCCCTATCTTTCTTATAAGCCTCATCAAGTACTGGGAGGATGCTAGAAAGTCTCCCCAGAGCTTTCTCTTTTCCAGACTGAACAACTACAACTCTCTCAACTCCCTGTGTTCGCAGGGGAGGTGCTCCAGCCTTCTGAGCACCTTTGTGTCCCTCCTCTGGACCTGCTCCAACAGGTCTCTGCTTTTCATGTGCTGAGGGCTCCAGAGCTGCATGCAGTGCTCCAGGTGTGCTCTCTCTTGGGGCATAGCTGTGCTGTATTGTAGATAACACAGATAACAAAGGTAAGACCCGCTAATAGTAACTGAACAAGCTCTTGGAGAGCAGTGTCAGCCTAGCTCTACTCACAAGGAATAAATCTTAATCCCTGAGCTGATTGCTCTGTGCCCCTCTGTATTGTTATTGATCAACTTCAGGGACTCTGAACACACTTCTCCTGCATGGCATAGGGAAGTGGGGAAGGATTTCAAATAGTTCTTCATGTCCTGAACTGAGAAATGAGGGTGAATTCCTATGTAACCATGCATGCGAGCTCTACTAAAGAAACACAGACTGCAACACTCCAGTTTCTTTCCTATATGGATTTTTTTTTTTTTTGCTTCCTCCTAACATCTTCAAACACCCCAATAAGCTGTTCACATAGCAAACAGTCCCATTTATTGCAAGCTGTGTCAAAGACTTTTAACATGGACAGCTCGACTTTTGGCAACTGAATTGTAGCTTTTCTTCTATTGAAATATTCCCTTTTTGGTGAACAAAAAGGGGTACATTTTCTAGATCTTGTACATTTGACTGAATGCCCTAGTATATCACGACCTTTCTGTGCACAAACCTTTCTTTTTAGCCTATGCTTTGTACTTTGAAGAGCCACTTAAATGAAGCTTCACACATGTGAATGTTTTTCTTTACCTTCATTACAGCAAGCACTGTAACATATTGATAGTTTCAAGGCAGGTTGTACAACTGAAGATGTTTGCTTTCTTAAGCAGGCACTTCTGATTCTGATGTTTAGTTTGGTCAAAAAGTATTACCAGCCTTCCCCAAGATGATATTTACACAGAAGGAATGCAAGCTCTTGTCCAGCTCAAGTGATTTTTATGGTTCAATGAGTAACAAGATATTTATCACCAAAAGGTCTTTTGACCTCATTCATTTTTACCTTCTTTTCTGCTAATAGGTATATTATTATGTTTATGAACTGCCTACTCTTTACTCAGAAAAAGTCAGCTTCCTGGAAAAATCTGCCAAACATAATTCACTTTCAGCTTGCTAACTTGGAAATCAAGACAAATTAATGGTGTATTGACTCAGACACAAGTTTGCAAAACAGTAACCACTTCAAAGCTACTCTTCTGACTTTTCAGCAGGCGCAGGAATATGGAAGCAAGGGCTTAGTATATATTGGGCACTTGAACTTCTACATCCTTACTCCCCTGATGTGGGATCTCCAGGCTGTTTAGATCTGAATCACCTCAGACCTTTTCCAGCTGAGCAAAGCCCATCTGGCCCAGCCAACACTGGCTGTTGCAGGAACAGCACAATGGTTTTGCAGTATGAGCAAAGCATTAAGAGAGACAGGTTGCAAATTCCTTGGAGATGACACAGGGAAAGACCTTTTCACTTGTGAGACAATGTTAAAACTGGCTACTTGCATAACCCATACTTCTCCCAGCACCTCTGCAGGAGCAAGGATCTGGAAGCAGCATCCTGCCACGTTAGCAGATGGACATGAGTAAGGCAGCCAAGAGAGCAGAGAAAAGGGGATGCTTACAAGGAAATCACATAAAGGGAGTTAATCCCAACTGAAGGATGTAGACAGCTGTTAACAAGTTTGTTGAATGCAGCTGAGAGGCAATTATAATACGACTGCACACAAGCAAGGAACTGGGATTAAGACCTCAGCAGGAGCAAGGCAGGTTTTACAGTATGAATCACCAGCAGACAACTACTGTTGTTTATGAAAGCAGGTTCCTTCCCCTCTGCAGGCAGTGCTGTGTCTTGTCACAAGATGAGGCTGGGATGAGGTTCCTTACCACGCAAGCTGGCAAATTATCCTTGCTGAGACCACGTGCAGCTCTGTGCTGCTACTCAGCATGAACAGAGCCATCAAAGGCTTTCTCTAAACCAGCAGAAAAATGCATGAAATTTCTCATCTCCAAGAGCTCAGCTCTGCAACCTCTGCAGTAGGACAGAGTATTGTTGAGGGCTTCTAACTATGCACTGCAAGTAAAATGGCAGAATCGGTCTGTTTTCCAAAATGTAGTGCCCAATCTGCCTAATTTCCAGTTGGATGCTATTTAAGGATAATATAAGGTGCTCTCCTGCTGCAGTAATAGTACATTGTAATAAAATTGTAAGTTCTGCTAATGAAACACACCTTTGTATGGTTTTATGTGTTTATTAGGAGCTGTGAAATTTAATTAAATACAGGGCAACCATTTTATCTTGTCAGCTCTGCTGACAGATCTGACATTCATTGAGCATTGATGCTCTTCTTGAAAGATCTCTGTTCTGTCCTAGCTGTTAATCCTGTCTTTTTCTGGTTTGTTACAGTTGGATTTTTTTAATGCGTGTATGTTTTATTGCATATGGAGATTTTGCAGCAGTGAATGTTAGGAAAAATTTTAGTGTAGGTTGTAGAAATATGGAATCACAGAATGGTTTAGGTTGAAAAGGGTCTCAGAGATTGTATAATTCCAACCCCTAAGTAAATGATCTTTAAAGTCCCTTCCAAACCCAACAATTCTATGATTCTATGAAACAGCACCCAGCGTATTCTGAAGCCTTTTTGTATATCTACAAGAGGACATCTGTCAAAAGCATCTAATAAAGGAGAGAGAAACTCTTATTTGAGTTCTTTCTAGCATGGTTAGAGATTAAGGATGTAAAGTTAAGACAACAAATGATTTGTGTCATGTGCAGACTGACTTGGAGGATAACATTTTTGAATTGGCTCCATGGGAGGGATAAGAGGCATCAGGGCTGGTGCTGCCTGAAAGCAGGAATCCCCCTGTGGCACCTCAGTTTCCTTCAGGGAGCAGAGCAGGGTAAGTGCATCCAGAAGGTTTGCTACTGAGGTGCTGGGAATATTGGCACCTGAAACAGGGTTCAGAAGACACTGGAGACACCAGGGCTTCTAAGATCACACGCTTCAGTGCCTACATCCTTGATGGATGGATCCAGCTCTGGTGTAACTGGCTGTTGGTTTTTGCTATGAATTCATGTGTGTTTCAGTCCTCACCTGGAATGACCACTGGAATGACAAAACATGGCAATAATTCTCTCTGTCAAGCCTCTCGCTGCTGAGCCCACCAAGAGAGGGTGACAGCTGTGATTTTTGTAGTTGTGCTGTGAGAGAAAGTGAGCTGCACTTGTCAGCTGACAGGTAAAGGTTTTTGCTTGTGGTGAACCTGAAAGAGTTTAAAGAGATGACTAATTCATGAAAGTTTCTATTGTCCACTAGCCCAGCCTCTTAGACACTTCATCACCACACAACTATGCAATTAGTTACTTTTCCTTCCAAAACCAGCTCAGACACACACTTCTAAGCTGTGGTATCACTTATTAAATGATGCAAACCCCTCATCCTTAATGGGTCATGGTCTGGAAAAAAACAGCCTTACTGATAACAGTACACTGAGATCTTCCTTTAGGTTTTGCTAGGAATGTTGCTCTTTGGAGATTCCAGCATGCCTCACTAAAGACCCAGAGGATTTAGGGCTTCCTTGCCAGGGCTGGGACTGCAGAGAAGCCCTGGGAATGTGCTGCTGATGCGTGGGTGTAGCAGTCCCCAGCCTGGTGGTAAAGTATTGTGATGTTAGTCACTGGGAAAGGCGAGGGCAAACAAACAAGAAGAAATTCAAAGAGAACATCAAACCACTGTAAGCAACCTGAATTATGCAGGAGTCATAGAGTCAACACCAAGAGAATTGGATAGGAAAATTACTGAAAAATGAATAGCAACATCTGTCTTATGTCTGTATTGGACTTGAAGCAGAGTTGGAAAACCTGTTTTGATGACATGCCAGGTGAAACAAAACTGTTCCCTGTCCCTCAAAGAAAATTAATACGGAAAAGCCACAAACTATTTCTCCTTATGCCACGTTAACCCATTCAGAGCTGTCTATCCACTTTTGCAGACCTCACAAATTCAGAGGAGGCAGCACCAGCCCCAGCAGCAGTGCTAATTCAGCTCAACTGGGAGCTGAGACAGCCAGCCTGTAGTTACCAAGGAGCTGCAGCCTGGTGCTGAAAAGGGGGAAGCTGCTCTTCTGTCACTGTGAAATATTCCTGACCCAGGGAGAGCCCATGCTGAAACAGGGGTTGGTAAACATGGGAATAGATGGGATATATTGTCAGTGCCAGAAGCCATGTGGCTGCAGGGTTGCTGCCATCCCAGCTCCACACTCATCAGAGCTCAGTTAGAAAATGTCCCTGTTCGGTTCAGCTGCTGCAACTTCAGGCACTGAATTTGCTCTGGGAGAGCAGAGAGGTGGTGCCTGCTCTGCCTCTCAAATTTCTCCCATAAAATTCATAAAGGAAAGGCTGTAGCAGAGCCTCCTCCTCAGTTGATTCTGCTTTTCTGTTTAGCAACCAGCCACCCATAAGCTGAAGTGTGAAGTTCAGCCCTCTGGAAGAAAATATGCCAGGCCCTCAAAGGACACGTGGGGCACACAGGAATCTCAGGCTCCTCTGCACTGTGCTCCTCTGCAAATATGCCAGGAAGCAAAACACTGTCAGGATTACATTACTGGAGGCAGAGATAACAAAGCAAAACATTTAAGCTAACAGTTTAGCTGTCCAGGACAGTGTCATTACAACACCAATAATAATTTCTAAAAGATAATTTATAAGACTGGATTGAACACCTGAGCATTTTGACAAAAAACATAAGAAGATTTGATGTCTTTTTTTTTAACTTTTGTGCTTTTAAAAATGAATTTTATAAATCTCATTTCATTTTTCTGCCTGAAGTACATTAGTTTCTATGGAAACATGGTAGTCATTTACGTGCATGGTGTTTTCTGACATCCATATGGGGAGTATAAGGACAAGTTATGTCACCATTGTGAAATGCAGGCATTTATGTGATGCTTACCATGGTTCTATGTGCAAGAGAGAGGATGAGAGAGGATACCTTTGGTCTGTTATATAATAGAGGCAAAAGCCCAGATACAGGGAGGCAGCAATGAGTCGAGCTGCAGAATTTAACACACAGATTCAATACATTTATATTCACACCAAAGAAGAATGTAAGATTTACTTAATATTTTTGTTTTGCCTATTTAGTGCAACCATGCCTGTCTTCACCGTGTAGAGCAACACTAAAACTCAGTGAATTAATTACCACAGAAAGCTTAATGATGTAAGTCATCCTTCCTGTGACAACATTCAATATTGCTGAAGAAAAGATAAAGGAAACAATCATGCTGTTTCTTCGTTCATGAAAATGAGAAAATGATATTGTGACACAATCTGTAAATAACAGAACCATTGGCTGTGTAAGTATTTCATTCAGGAACATAAAACAAGCTTCCAGTGAGTCATACTTGTTCCTTATGTTTTAAATAGGCTTTAATGAATCTACATTTTATGTCTTCTGAAGGGTTAATGAAATCCTCCCTATTTGAAGTATGTCTTAAAAAGCCATGCTAGTCAATCCAGGATACTTAGAGAACAAAATTATTGCTGTACCTTGGGCACACTATAGAGCTAGAATGCACCCACACAAGTCCTTTTGCTGTTATGTGAGAAGTGCACTTTAGGAAGTAGCACTCTGCTCATTGAAATTACCCCAATGTTGCTTCTTATGCATCTTTTACTTCTGATTCTTAATATTCAGAACTGTAATTTGGCAATTTTTAATAATTTTTACCATTAATTTCCTCTATCAAGACATGGAAAGCATCCAACTTGAATAAACCTCTGCAATGCAAAGTGAACTCCAATGGGAACATTAAACTTTGATGTACAAATCAGGTGTTGTTGCAGGTACTAGCACAGTACTTACAACCAGCAAAAAACTGTAGCAATATGACAGATAGGATGAATTAAATCTATCAAACAACAGAAATCAGCATTTATTTACTAAGAAGACATAAAATACAGGCAATATTATCACTTACTATGAACAACACAAAGAAAAATATACTTTTTCAGACCCCTCCAGCTGATATGTGGGATTCTGTGTATTTTTTCAAAAATATTCATAGATTTTTTATATTTAAAAATCAAAGTAGATTTCAAATGTTTTTGATGACTCCTGCCCCATAGGAGGAGTTGTATTTTTTCTAAGAACACCATTAGGAGAGACATAGGTATCCACATTTCTCTGTCAGACCACCTTCAAGTGCTCTTCTAGGGGACTTGGTAAGGGCTGCCAACTCTGTCAGCAGCTTGAGACGAGCAGAGACAATTGTCCTGGTGGTGCATGGCAGCACAGCTCAGTGCTCCTGAATCATTCATCTGCTCCCCAGCAGAGCCCACACTCAAGGACGGGGCAGGGCTGGGCTCACACGTGGGAGTACCCCAGGAACTGAAGGGACATTTTGACATGTGTAACACCTTGTTGTAGGCAGCATCTTCAGTTACTTTTTATCATGTCTGAATTGGGGGTGCTTTAATCCCCAAATTCTCAGCGTTAGACAAATGAAGCTCTCTGTACAGGCAGGGCTTTGTTATTTCCAGTCAAAACTAATGGAGAACAAAAATCTACTGAGGACAAGTGAGCATGAGGGCAAATGAATCCAAATGGTTGAAAATGTGGGATTGTGGTACCAATGGGAAAAAGACAGCATTTCTTCCTGGCTCTCTGGACTTCAATAGGAAACAAATGACACCCAAGATAAGGTGGATTGTGGTTCTGGCAGGTGGGTATTAAGCTGAAGAACCTTATTTACCTCATGTAATACGGCATTGCCAGATAGCCTTGCTTCTCATGCCCATGAGAGCACCAGCACCTGAGCCGTGGCCATCTTCCTGGCAGCTGAGAGGTCCCTGTTCCTTCCCTGCTCAGAGGGTGAAAAAAGCCCAAAGTGGCCCAAAGTGGCCTGTGATAGAGACAAGCCCAGGAGCTGCTGGGAAGAACAGTACTGCAAATCCCTGCAAAAGCACTGGCAGGTCCAGGTTGCCTCGACTTTGCCCTGAATCTAATTTCAGTCCTCAGTGAGATGACAGATTTAACACTGCTCTTCTATTAGCTGTTTCTGGTTGCCTGGGGTTTGCCATCAAGTGACAGTTGCTGGGAAGAATTTGGTGAAGAAACCTTTTTACTTTATCTCTTGTGTCTATACTGCCTGAATTCTCAAGGCATCTCAATTCATCTACAGTGGGGTGATTTCATTCTAAATTAGTTTGAGGTTGAGAATCTATTTTTGAAGGAAAATGCTAAAATACCTGTCCTGACACATAGAAATCAGGTCTTGAAGTTTGTGACTGGCAGTACTATGGGATAAGGGTTTTGCTGAGTGCAGGAGTTATTTTGGCAGTTCTTGATACACTATGTCCTATATCACAGCTTCAGCCTCACATTTCTGTGTTTTTTTCTTTCTATTGTCCTTCCAAGGACAGCTGTCTGATTTAGCAGGAATTTCAGATGGGTCAACTAGGAAACAAACAGCCTGGTAAAAGCAGAACAAGAAATGTGGAGTGAAGGGAAACACTGAATATTTATCTGTGTTGGCTCTGGGATGGTTCCAGATGTCAGTGCTGTGTCAGTGTTGGAGACAGCAGACACCCTGGCCACCACTCTGAGTTGCTCCTTCAGGATTGTCTTCCTTTTCTAGCCCAAAAATTTCCTAGGAAAGAGTGTGGGTTTCTCAACACATTTTCTGAATGAATTGAATGAAATGCTGCAGGTAGCATGATCAGTGTTTCCTAATATCCCTTATAATAACCCTAATATATATAGGAGGAGTGTGGAGTGCATCTGTGTGTGTAACATGGAGGGCTGTCCCCCAAGATGCTGCTGCTAACACTCAATATTGTGGCTATTGCAAATGAGCTGTGTTTTGGCAGATCCAAGGAAAGCTGGTCTTATTTGGCTTACCTTTATTCAACTCTCTGTCAAACGGTCCTTTTCCCTTTATTGTCCCTTAAAGGTAGCTATGAATTTCTCAATTTCTCCTCTCTTAGAGCTTTCTTCTGTCCCTGCTATAAAATATGAAAGTTGTTCATGCAAAATCAATAGCAAACTCCCTGGTGGACCTCAGGGTTATAAAGTCAAATCTCTGCCCGAGAGAGCTACTTTGGTGATTTTGTTCAGTTTTATTCTGAGAGAAGTGAAAAGATATGAGGACTACATGGGACTTTTTGTTAATTAGTACCACAGCTGCAGCAGAGGCTTTCCCTTGGAGGACAGCTTCCTAACAGGCTCAGCTGCCAGTGCTGAGGTGCTGTTCCAGTGACAAATGTTCTTCCACAAGGCTGGGGCCTTTCCCACATTGCCACTCTTGTCCTTTCACCTCTGCCATCCCTCAGGTGTCATCAGTAGTTTTGGTGCAGCTGGGGATTGACACATTCATTAACTGATTTGAAAACTGAAGCCAAGGCATCTTCCTTGATGTTGGCCAAGACTGGAGCCAGGTAGGGGAGCTCACAACAGACACAGGAGAGCAGCCAGCCAGGCTCCCACCTTGAGACAGCCTGTGGGGCAGCTTTGGCTTCAGAAAATTACTTTGTGCCAGCGTGGAGGAGACAAATGCCATGGGCACATGATTGTCAAGATTACCAGCAAAGAGGAGATTCAAGAAGGCACTTAATTTTAGAGTTTCGCAACCTCATCACCCACTCACTGTGCAGAACCAGACAGAAACCCATGGTATTGCACCTGTTGTCAAAATGAGGGCTTGATGTCTTTGGCAGAATCTTGGTAAAGAACTTTGGTCTACAAAGACATCTCTTTCTGACCAGCATCACCTGAAACTCATCTGGGCTCAGCTTCAGCCAAGTGCCCTTTTTGCCATTTTCGTAGATTTAGTGGCATCAGATGATCTCTCTACATCTCTATATTTCTATATCTATATATCTCTATGCCTCTAAGTCTCTATATTTATATAATCACCAGATTTTTAAAGACTATACACGCTCACACATACACATCTATATCATCCCCATCATCTCTAAGTGCTACTTCATGTTGTCATTTCCTAAGGGGTTCCTGTAGGTTTTGATGAGGAGACAGGATACCATGAATATTTTTAGGACTTTAACTCTGAATGTGGCAGTTTTTCACTGGCTTTTTTACCTCAAAGGATCTGTATCAGAGGGTATAGCTCAAATGTTTTTCTCTGAGCCTTTGAGGGGTGCTAGGAGCAATATCAGACAGAGTCTGTGTGCACAGGATAAAACTGAATCAGGGATTGTTCTTTCTTGCTCTTTTTGTATTATGTTAATATTTAACAATAATTCATCAGTGAACTTGCAGAGACTGATATTTTCTTGGAAAGGTTATTGTTTTTACATATTCTGGAGTAGGGAACAATCATCATCAACCAACAAGAAGGGAGCAGTAGTACTTCAGAGAAGACAAAAGTCATCCCCGTCATACAAGAAGAAACCACAGACAGCAGCAGTGAAAGGTTGTCCCCCAACCATCACAAACCCATTTTTATCCCAAGTGTGTGAGGTTTGCAGGTTTATATTGTGAAAGATGTCCAAACTTCGGGGAAAGCATAGCATAGCATAAAAGAGAAACTCCCTGCCCTACCTGTGCCTCTCACAACAGAACTTCCCCAAGAAGATTTTTTTATCAGCCCATGTAGCCAGAGGAAAATAAGGTAAGAACAATCCAGCACCCAGTAGTCTCCAGCTGCAAATGACATTGTGTACCGATTCAGCCAAATAACTTTTAAAGGATTTCAACCAAGGGATGTGGTACCTCACTAAACTGTAAGCTAGAATTTTGCTGATAGAAATAATATTTATGCTATCAGCAATTTTTTTTCTTTCAAAAGGCAGCAGTCCATTACTTTTCTGTGTTGGACAACTCTATTTTAGTTTGAACTTATGCAAAATATTGTAAAAGCATCAATTTCTAGTCCTTTATGGTATATGGGAATTATCACCAACTTCTCAGCATGAACTTGAGTGCTTTTCTCAAGAAATTTTGAAAATCATAGCAACTGGATTTTACCACCTCATGCTATAGGAATATGCCTGGGTTTTAGCAAGTATATGCCTTCAGTTGACTTTATTTTCAACTGTTTTTATTGTCAACTAATTTTATTTTTATTCTTGGATTAAGAGGAAATTATCTGAGAATACAAGCTTCAGTATATGTGATTAGAATTTCTTCTAGTCCTAGATGTAAAAACCTAGCAAGTCTAATAGAGAGCCAATGACCAATACTCAAAGATGCCCAATACCCACAGCTCACCTAAGGAGGAAACAGCAGCTAAACCAGCACTTGTGTCAAAACACTCTTGACATTTCTCCAATGCTATTTGACTACACTTCAAACCAAAAAGCCAGATTTTAAGATTATTCTATACACCATAGTCTCTCTGTAGGAGCTAGATTCTTTTGCTGTCTCCTGAACAAGCCTCTTTGAAGCAAAGGATGACTTTTCCACTGTATTTTGCATGTGACATCCACTTACTCTTTCACATATCCATGTCTATTGTGACACTGAATTATTCAAATGTCTGATTAGGGTTTGGTTGGTTAGAAACAAATTTGCTATAGAGAACACATATACCCTTACAGTCCTGACTAGGTTTGTTGTCCTTCTGAACCCCCTCAGTAGGAGCAATTTTTCCTTTCCCTGCTTCCAGAACACAAGCCAGGTCATGAGAGCTACACACACTGGCTTTGCATCAGCCTGTGGCAACATGCAGGCATTGGTGACTTCCTCCTGCCCCACTTTCTGCAGGGCAAAGCTTTTGGCTCACTGCTGCCTTTTATCTCCAGCTCGGAAAAACAACATGTCATGAAACTGAGTGCAAAGCACAGACTTTGCATAGCTCTAATCTAAGCTATTTCTTCTGACCACTTTTAGAGAAGTTCCTTACCAAGATGTTGTGCTCCTTGCTTGCACAGTGACTTTATGTCATCCTGCTCTAAAGCTGAGGAACACCAAAATAAGCATCCACATATCCACAGTGTACTCATTAATATACTGTAGATCTATTTCAGTTTATAAATGACATGTGCTATACAAGGAGATAAATTTCAAATATGGAGCATGCAGTGTCCCTAACCCTATAAACTGATTTTTACCATGGCCTAGGAAGGACCCTAATAAGGCAATAGAGAAAGTTAGAGAAAGAAGGTAAATATCACAAAAAGAATACAATAACAGAGGAATGCAAATGCTGTGCACCACAACCTATATGAAATATTGATGAGATTCTAGAATAGCTCAATTTAATATAGTGCTGTTTGGATAAACACAGTGGCCCAGGTACCCAAGGTATTTAAAACACAAAAATGCTCTCAAGACCCTGTTCTAATGCCTGTACATATCAGAGCTGAGCAAGACAGTCCAGGCAGGCAGCTGAGACCCATGAAGGAGGGGTATACAGGGCACTGCTGTGAAAGTATATAACCATGTAGCTAAAGCTTAACATCTTACTCCGTGTAACATTTCCTTTAAAATCCATCTCTTTTTCCAGACCACCCAGCTTGTGTCACCCAGCTTGTATTTGTGCTTGGGATAAATGAACAGAGCCATAAAAAAATGAATTTTTGCAAAGAGACTTTAATAGGAGAAATGCTTCCCGTGATGACATCAGACCTTTGCACTCTGTCCTTGCTCTGATCTCCCCAGGTACCCCCAGGCAGACTGGTTTGGCTGTGCCTGTGGCCTGGCTGGCAAGGGAGCCTGGTCTGGATAGCACAAAGGGGCAACTTAGTGCTGTCACCTGTGCATCACAGCAATGTGAGGCAGGAGGCAGAAAACACGACACCCTGCTAGGGAAACTTGGTTAGGTTAAAGCAATTACTTACACTGAAACTGGGCCAGAGAACTTAACCTAAATGCACTTACCACAAATTGCATGGCATTTCAAATACCTGACTATTTAAAATGTCTTGAAATTTGCGCTGATCAGAGCTAGCTAGAAATCCAATGCTACATTTTACTGATTCCTGAATTATTACCGTTGTTCTTAATTGCTCAGAGTTATATACCACTGGATCAGTGCTTCTCTTACATAAACACATGAGCTGTTGCTCCAAAAGCCAGCAGTCACTAAACATCTGGCACTTCTCTGTCTCTGGTTGCAGAGGACAGGGCATTAGGGCCAGTCACAAGGCTGTGGAGAGCATCCAGCTGGTGATGCCTCGGCACCTTAAAGACTTACCTGTGAGGTGGGATCCACTTCATCCAACACTGGCTGGCTGTGTTGGCCGGGTACCCAGCCCAAACCTTTCTCTCTGCAGTCAATAAAGAAGGAGAGACATTCAGAGGGCAGTGTATTTCATCTGTCTCAAACATTATTTCCAGAAAATGAGTCATTTCCCAAAGAATCATTTCTATACTCAGTGACCACAGGAGAAGCCTAAGAGGCCATCCATCCACATTCTGTGCCTTCAGAAGTACTAAAAAAACCCTGCAAGCAACCACAGAAAGATCTGTTGCTAAAGAAAATTATTAAATTTATTCAAACTAAGCCAAGATCTTATAAACTTGATTCACACATGAAGCCAGAGCCTATATAGCTTTTGGATCCTTGGTTGAACTGCAGTAAGATTACAAGAGAAGGGAACTGAAAGACAACATTTTGTAATGGAAAAGTGTTAGTATTAGGTGGTATTAGACAGTGTTAGACACTGTAGAAATGTTGGCATAGCCTGGCAGCCTAATCTTCTATATGCCACATAATTACATGAATGAATCTTTATGTAACTTACACCTGCTGAGAGATAAAAATGTACCTGTGTGGAATTGGTGATGTCTGTAGTTTTGTTCACCCTTTGCTTCCCTGATACATTGAAGACATTACACTGATAATATGCCCCATTAGATGCATACTGTATTCTGCAATGAACTAAACCATACTCATTTTATTTACAGAGAATCATGAGGATATACTATTTTTGTCTGAATAAATAAATAGCAAATGCATGCACAGCACAGTTTTGATGACTGGGACCATAAAGAGGCGTGTTACTGACTGTAACATTTCAATTGTGCTTTTCTTTGTTTTCCACATTAAGTGTTTCATAAAGGGCATTCTAATAAGAGACTATACCTCCTCCAGAGACTCCCTGAGCAAGCTGTGACACACACATTTGCACAGAACTGCACATGTACATCTGAAAATTCAAACATGCTCCCTTTGTCCAGATTAGAAAATGAACTACTAAAAATGTGTCCTGGTAATCTTTTGCAAATCACCACTAATCTTCTTCCCACTGTTTTTGAATACTCTCCTTTGGATTCCTCTGTTGTTAACTATTTGATTAAGGAAATGTAATTCTGTTCTGTCATCACAACTCCTGCTTTATACTTCAAAGAAATGCCTGCATATTTTTCAGTAAAATTATTTTCCACTATTTCACACAGAGTTTTATTTTTCTTTAAAGACTGGGTGAATAGAATGTTCTGTACCAGAATGTACCAGCAAAAGCCATAGACTGCAAAGGTTTCCTTGCTGTTTTAGCAAAGAATAAAAATGTTTATTAAGGAGTTTGTTTTCCACATTTCCCTGAGACAAGAATATAGATTATCAAACTGTTGTTTCAAACTAGTCTCAATCTTTTTTCTTTGTAAAAATAATACATGTATAATATAGAAAATAATACAACTACATGAATAATACAAAAATAATACATGGTCACCTATAAAAAATTCTAGGACATGAAACTTAAAAGTCCTATTTTTTTTCTTTACAGAAGTCTCGTATTATTTTTGTTTATGAGACACTATACCTATGGATTTTTAAGAAACAGGAAATAATCTCTGTGTGATGTTTGAGAGAATGAATTCTTTCTTCATAGCATTCATTGACAGGGAAGCAAATTGCAACAATAGACAGGTAGGAGCAGCCGCACATCCACAAATCCTGGTTCCCATGGGATACATGAGTACCTGTTGGAAGCACAACACAGCCGGGCATGGGCAAGCCAGGAAGGTCCTGGAATGCACTAATGATAACTTCCTACTCCAAGTGACAGAGGAGCTGTTGAGGACAGGACCTGTGCTGTGCTGGACCTTGCTCTCACAAATGGTGAGGAATGTGAGGCTCAGGGGAAGCCTGGGCTGCAGTGACCAGGGAATGTTGGATTTGGGATCCTTAGGGCACTGAGGAGGGTGCGCAGCCAGCTCAGTGCCCTGGACTTCAGGAGAGCAGAATTTGGCCTCTTCAGGGATCTGCTTGGTAAACCCTGAAGGGAAGAGGAGCCCTAGGAAGCTGGCTGATGTTCAAAGATCAGGAGCAATGCATCCCAACAAAAAGGAAGACAGGCAAAAATGCCAGGAGGCCTGTGTGGATGGGCAAGGAGCTCCTGGACAAACTCAAACACAGAAACGAAGCTACAGAGGGTGGAAGCAAGGACAGGTAACATGGGAGGAATACAGAGAAATTCTGCAAGCAGCCAGGGATCAGGTTAGGAAAGCTAAAGCTCTGATAGAATTAAATCTGGCCTGGGATGTCAAGGGTAAGAAGAGAAGCTTCCATAGGTACATGAGTGATAAAAGGAAGACTACGGAATGTGGGCCCTTTCAGGAAGGAAACAGGAGACCTGGTTACCTGGAATGTGGAGAAGACTGAGGTGCTCAATGACTTTTTTGCCTCATTCCTCACCAGCAAGCTCTCCAGTCACACCACTGGAGTTGCAGAAGGCAAAGGCAGGGATTGGGAAAATGAAAATTCACCCACCACAGGAGATCAGGTTTGAGACCATCACAGGAAGCTGAAGGTGCACGAGTCCAGGGGAGCTGATGAGAGACATCTGTGGGTAGAAAACTGGTGGATGAAGTTGCTAAGGCACTTTCCATCATATTTGAGAAGTCATGGAAGTTCAGTGAAACTCCCACTGATTGGAAAAGGGGAAACATAACCCCCATTTTTAAAAAGAGAAGAAAGGAAGACCTAAATAAGTACAGGCTAGTCAGTCTTATCTTTGTGCCTGGCAAGTTCATAAAGCTGATCCTCCTGGCAGTTGTGCTACGGCACACAAAAAATGAGCAGGTTCTTGGCAAAAGTCAGCATGGCTTCACTAAGGGCAAACTGTGCTTGACAAATTTGGTGGCCTTCTGTGATGGAGGTACAGAGGTGGTGGAGGAGGGAAGAGCGGCTGCCAACACCCACCTGGATTTGTGCAAAGCACTTGACACTGCCTGGCATGATGTGCTTGTTTCTAAACTGGAGATTCATGGCTGTGACAGATTATCCATTCAGTGGATAAGGAACTGGCTGGATGGCCACAGTCAAAGCGTCGTGATCAATGGTTCAACATCCACGTGGAGAGCAGTGATGAGTGGTGCTCCTCAGGGGAATACCAGATATTGGCACTTGTTCAACATCTTTGTCAGTGACATGGACAGTGGGATTGAGTGCACTTGCAGTCCAGAAAGCCAAAAATGTCTTCAACTGCATTAAAAAGCAGCATGGGCAGGAGGGCAAGGGGGTATTCTGCCTCTCTGCTCTCATGGGATCCACCCCACAGTGGAGTATAGTGTCTAGCTCTATAGTCCCCAAAATGAGAAGGACATGGACCTGCTGGAACAAGTCCAGAGAAAGCCACAAAGATGACTGGAGAATCGCCCCTATGAAGAAGGGCTGCAAGGCTTGGAGTTGTTCATCCTGGAGGAGAAAAGGCTCCAGGAAACCCTACAGCACCTTCCAGTACCTAATGGCTTACAGGAAAGCTGAAGAGGGACTTTTCACAAGGACATGTAGGGATAGGACAAAGGGGAATGTCTTACTGAAAAAGGTTAAAATTATATATGAGGAAAAAATTATTTGCTGTGAGGATAGTTGTGGATGCCCCATTGCTGGAAGTGGTCACACCCAGGTGGATGTGGCTTTGAGCAGCATGGTCTAGTGGAAGGTGTTCCTCCCCATAGCTGGGCAGTTGGAACTAGATGCTCTTTAAGGTCCCTTCCAGCACAGAGCATTCTCTGATTCTATGAGTTCTGAATTGCTTCTTGTGTTACACAAAAAAATATACTCCAAGATGAAATGTCAGTGCATTACACGATGGACAAGTATCAGAATTTAAAGTATGCCATCTATCCTTAAGAAACGGAGGCAGCAATCCAGCAGTACAGGTATGTGTGTTCACAGTCCTATATGTGAATATTTCTTATGCTTAACAACAAGTGCATGTGTATTTTTCCAGACTGGGGCCATAACCTCTGCTCATTCCCATCAGAGGGGAGTTGCTACCACTCCCTGTCCTGTGCTTCCACACACAGCTTTGTGCCAGGCGTTGCACATTCATGTCTTTCAAGTTCTTAAGATGGGAGGTTAACCAAAATTAAACTGTTCAAATTAAATCAGAGAGGAATGAGAGAAAATTGTTATTTGAAGCTAACAGAAAGTGCAGCTGCAATTTGGAAATGAAATGCAAGTCTAAATAGGAGCAATGAGGGGAGAACACAGGTGTTGCATGTCACCCAGCAATGAAACCCCTCTGTGATATGTGGATTGCAAATTGATTTGGAAAGAGTAAAACTATCTAGACAGGCAAGTACTGAGCAGTAGCATAAATTCATAACTTTTCACCACAAATAATCCTGCAGTTCTTTGTATGTTTAACTGATGAAAATTGGACATCTCAGAATTGGAATCTCTCCATGACAGAACAGTTTAATAGAAGTCCATGCAGTAGCATTACATCTTTGGAAAGATAGAAGCTTGGGGTGAAATCCTGCTTCTAGTGAAAACAAATCTTTCAGCATTGCCTTCCTCTGCGCCCAAATCAGTCCTAGGATCTCATGTTACATTTGTAGGACTGTAGCCACAGCTGTGCAGCAGCCCCTGGATCTGCAGGAGCATGCTGAGCAACAGGAGATGGGGAGAAGACCCCAGGCAACTGGAACTGCACCATCACTCATTTGCAGCCTCACAGGAGAGCCCATCCTGGGTGAGACTGCCCTAAATGAGTTTATTTTGCCACTTTGCATAATTGAGGGTACCCCTGGGTGTGCTGCCCCCAAAGCAGCAGCCTATGGTTTGCTCCTGAGGTTTCTGTTTCCTCTGATTGTCTTCTCCCGGGAAACACATTAAAGCAAACTGCATGGGGAGGCTCTGCAGAAGGGACCACATCAGGCTAAAGAAATGGAAAAGCTGGATTACATTATCCCTAAGTTTTCCAGCAGTAAGGTACATCTGGCTCTTCAGGGGCATCTGGGGAGGGACAGATACTGTCCATGGAGATTTCATTGCCGTGAGTGGAACAGTTCATTAATCATACCACAGAGTCTCTTTTAGCAAATCTGTGGCATGTAAAGTGGCACTGAAAAGGTCACGCTGTTTAATGTAGGATAAATAAAAGTGATCTTATTTTAGTAAAGAGTCAATCATATTTCAGTGTTTTTAAGGCAAAGACTGTGTCAAGTGCCAGCATCTTTGTTAAACAGGTTTTTTTACTATTTTCTATAGCCCGCAGAGAGTAGAAAGTGACCTTGTTTGAAGGAAAAGTACCAATAATATGTCAAAATATTATTAACATCTTTCTCCAATTTCTCAGGTTTTCCTAATCCAAGTGACTGAGTAAACAAAAACCAAAGTGAAGTGAATCAATAAGAGGCAGCTTGATGATAGGAAGTCTAAAACAGAGGAAAAATATTCAAAGTGCAGAAGCAGCAATCCAGTTTGGCCATAGGGTAAATATATATTTATTAACAGAGCTCCACTTTTATATTTATATATTATGATATTATGATATTATGATGATATGATGATATGATGATATTTATTATGATATTATGATATGATATGATATGATATGATATGATATGATGCACTGGGTTGAAATATGCATAAGAGGTAACCAAGAAGGAGTAATTCATTAAAAAATTATCAATTAATTCCTTAGTCTCTTTCAAAAATCCAACTCTATGAGTGAATATTCAAGGTGGAAAATGCAAGGCACATGTGGTACAAAGTTTTAATAAAGTATGGAAATACTTCATTTAGAATGTTCAGCCTAATTATCAGATTGGTGAGGTTGATATACCACATAGAAATTGCTTTTGGTAGTAAGATGCCAAACTGAACAACTCCAGAAAACCAGAACAGATGTTCTCTGGGATAAACAATCTGGGTCATTTCTGTAATTACACATTTGCATGAGTAACAAATTACTTCATAGAATAAAATATTTTTGGTCTGTATTCTTTGTTAATCATTAAACCAAGTGACCTGAGTGGCCCCGATGTGACTTTTTGGCCTTCCTCTTCTCCAATATTCATTTCAGTGACCTCCTTAATCATTCAGGCAACCTTTAAAAGATGAAAAGGGCAAACAAAGCCTACGCAGTTTGTCTGTATGTAACATGAATAATGACAATAATTTTTAAGAAACCAAGAAGAATAATGCTCAACACAACAGGTTAGAAAATGCTCATGTAAAAGTTTTATGAGAGCTGTTTTCTCTCAAAATACACCAAAGTAAATAATGTATGTGGAAAATCAGGCAGTGCAAGAAGCAAAAGAACATTAAAGAAAAAATCCAGACTCTTCTACTTTGAGTATGTTTCCCTCCCACAAGCATACAAATAACACAGCTAATCACAAACTTCCCAGATATGCCATGCATAGATCAGTTTATGTTTTGTCCACATGGACAAACCTCACCATTACATGGATAGGCAAGGTAACAGTGTGCCCTGTAGCAACCAGCAGCAACTTAACTTTCCCAGAAAGTATCTGTGAGAGTCTGAAATCCAATGGGTAGGGGAGCGGGGATGGTGGGAACAGATTGGAAATGAGACAGGTAAAGACAAAATATACAGCTGTGGGAGATATGACAAACATTATTTAATTGCTAAAAGGGTGTTCTTCTGTTTCCTACCAAAAATGTTTTATGTGCTTTGCCTCATGAGATGGGCTCAGATACTAATCCTTTTATAGAAATGCTTGCTCTCATGTTTAGTCAATATGACATTAAAAGATACATTCAAATGTTGCTGGTGTTTGGTTTAGGATAGTTTTCAAAAAGGCCAGCATTCAAAAAGTGGCAACAATATGCATGGTTTCATCTGGAAATATTGGGAAATGTAGGTACTCCAAAATTTGGCCATTTCCAGAAAAGCAAATTTTCTGGCATGAACACTTAAATACAAAAACTTTAAGTAGTTTGTTTTGTAGAAGCTGTAACAACTTGAGAGTTTAAAGAAATAAAATATTTTAAATACTACATATCATATTTAAGCAAAATTTCAAAATTAACAAAAATGTGTTTCATTCTATAAATCTCATTCTTATTTTTTTCTTTTTCTCACACTTCTTGTCCTCAGTGTCACTGGACTAAGTGAAAAGATCAAAATTAAAAGTGGAGGAGGAGGAAGACTTTTCCTTACTTCCCACTGCGGAAAAAGTAAACTTCTCACCAGAAGAGGAGTTAGCCGCTTTTTTAGATTTTTAGTATATTCTTGTTACTGGTAGAAAAATAATATATTTGAAGATTTAAAATGTTGGTTTTATTTATTTAAAGTCTTACTTTTCACTCCTATTTTCATGTGGGGTGGTGAGGTGAGGAGAATAAGGGAACATAAGGATTTGCCATTATTTCAACATAAAAATGTCAAGCATTATAAAAATATCTCCCTGATTTTCTTTTTTTTTTTAGAAGTGGTATTTCCCCACAGAACGCTGATCCTGCAATCCTTTTGAAACATTCTCATTTAAGAGGTCAGACCTTTCAGCTTACACTTCAAACAATTTTAGCTTTCACACATACAAAACGCTCACTGAACTGCCAGGCTTCATGATCGCATCCACAGAAGGCTCCAGGGCCCCGAGGTGAGATCAAGCCGTGAGTTAAACCCTCAGGAGGAGTGCTGTGATCCTGCACCTCCAGCCAGGGGTTCCCACCACTGGGCTTTGTCCTGAGCAGCCCCAGGGTGGGCAGGGGGATGGTGTCCCTGTGTCTGCCCCTGCAGGGCAGCTCCATGGCCAGGGCTGTGCACTGGGGCACCCACCCGGGCTCAAACCCCTCCAGGTTCACCAAGCACACGGCTCCTGCCTGAAGGGACAGCTGTGCCGTGCCATCCCGGGCTTCTGGTCAAACCCCAAAACCCTAAATCACATGGACCCAGGGGCCTGGCTCTGAAGGGATTTGTGGTTGGGTTTTAACCTGGCCTCAAGCAGGGTCTCATCCCCAAGTGAGTGCTGGAAGATTTATGTTGGAAAGCCTCTTCTCCTGCTCTTCTCTTCCTCTTCTGCTGCAGCTTCAGAGGAAGCAAAAGGCCCAAACCCAATCATCAACTAATAGATCTGGCCCCCAGTAACCTAATGAACTCTGAGTGCTCTGGGTGAGCATCTTCAGCAGAGAAAAAAATGGACTCCACCCCCACTCCTTAAATAAGATTTTTAATAATATAAAATGCCTCTGTTAGACATACATTAAAAAACATGAAGAACTGCCTCCACCACAAACACAAATCAGTGTGAAGTATTTTATGAGCTCAGTCATTTTTAGATCAGTGTAAAAATAAAGCTTTATTCTTGGTGAACAGAGCAGCATAAATAACCAAAGTAATTCTTCAGGGAGAAGTCTGAAGATGCAAGCAAAAGAAGCCTGAGAAAAGAAAAGCCACACAAAAACAGAGTTTGTCTTTTTAACATCACATGTTTTAAAGTATTTAAAATATAGAAATAAATATAGCTGTGGTGCACGAGGCAGAAAGGTGCTTTGAAGAAGCTTTCTGCATGTGAACTTTCAAAGATTAGTAAACAGTTATTACAGGGGAGATTTCAGTCTTAACTCCTACCCTTAAAGAAATTAAATCCTTCCAACAACTATCCTCAACGCCTTTCCATAAATTTGCTATAAAAGTCGCACTCCTCCTGAGACTTATGAGGATGTTGTTTGCCTCTGTAGTGCTAAAACCTTTTCTTTCCAAGATGTGCTGGAAATTGATTTCTTCCACAGATTTTGTTTCCATCCACTTCATTCAGTATAGGGAATTAGCAACCTGCCTCAACAGCAGGATTCAAACTGTGCCCACACAGACCTGCAGCACAGCATTGCTGTGGCCACTGTCTGGCCATGAGTTTTGTGTTGGTTTTGACAAGCCTCAGCACTGAAACCTGTCCAGCTTGCTCTGTCTGACCTGCCCTCAGCTTCACTTTAACTTGCTTTAGCTGTAACTGCAGTTTTCCTTCTCACCAGGTGCCTGTGGCTCTTTCGGTTTGTTTTGCTTATTGCTGTATGGCACTGCTGTGGTTTTGTGACTGCACAAGAGTGAGACAGTGTTGCCCTGAGTTCTTAGCCGTCTAATATGTTTACATTCTTTAGTGGAGTCTTCTCTCAAAATTTCATGTAAACTATGTATAATTTTAAAATTATCTATTTTATTTACATATTTCTCCTCTGGGAGGAGTCAATTGACAGATTGTGATTTTTGCCAATGGATTGGAGAGGTGGCAACTTCCTCCTCCAATCCTTGATATTTTCTAGAAATATATATAAACCTAAAACCCAAATAAACTTTCTTCTTCTTCTTCTTCCTAGCATGAACTCGAGTGCAGTCCCATTCTTTCATGTCCTATCGCAACAGACAGAAGGAGAAATTCCATCTTGGTGAGATAGCAGAGGCCCTGGGATGTGCAGATCCCATGTGTGGTGTAGAGGAGTACCAGCACTGGGTGACAGGAGATGGGGCACAGTTTTGGGTCTGGAGACCTCAGAGCTATCAACAACTCACCAGTGTCAGATAAAGAAATGTAGACCTGAGGCTAGACAACATGGATCCTAGGGCAGCAAGTAGAATTAAAGAAACACTGTCTAGCATATTTATAAGGCTCTGCTCTGTCCCTAGCAAATTCAAACCTGATGTAGAGTTCAGATCATTACAGAAAGAGCGAAGATGCAAAAGCATTTTAGATTCCAGGCAAAAATGCACCCAGATAGATCCTAGAGTGAGAAAAATGAAACTATCAAAACGAACATCAAAAGCCTCCTAATGAAGAACTACAGATGCCAAGAGCAATCCATAATCCTGCCAACTCCAATAACTGAGCAAAAGCAGCCACTCACAGGCCTGAAAGGGCTGGGGAAAGGGGGCATTTCACCAGGAGAAAGGGTAGAAACTAAGAAGTCACAGTTTTAGCTGTATTATTATTACTACTACAGTTGCAACCTTTTCTGCATGGACATAGTCTTTTCTTTCTGTAATAGTTGTATGTAGAGTAGTAATGACTTTGGGATTAGACTCCTAGGGTTTCAACTACACTAACAATAAATTTTTGTCTTTATATGTAAGTAGTTTCTGTTTTACCCATAAAAGAAGATACTGAGCATAACAAGTAGCTTCACTAGATCCAAGTCATAAAAATATTACTTGTTAGCAGTAGTGGAACAGCATCTCTTTCTTAGGGGTTAAATATGACAGACTAAACACTCTCAAAGCTTTTGACTTAATACAGCATCAGCTGAAGATTCATTGGCATTTGCCAAAATGAAAGTATATCAAGAGGTCAGATTTTGAGGTGGCATAAGCTGGTTTTGTTTTTCAGCTGTGTGGGAAAAACAGAGCCCTCATTTCAGGCTCCGTTTCTGGGGCACATGGCTTCCTTGAAAACCTGAGGTCTGGCACCATAGTAGCAGTTACTCTGAGGGTAAAATCTTGCTCCATCTGAAGTCAGTGGGAATTTTGCCATTCACTCATTTGTAGTTGAGGTTTCACCCAAGGGAATTTCACCCAAAAGCAAACTCTTTGCCCAAAGAAGCCCAGGAGGAGGGAGATCAGAATGGATCACAGCCAATCTTGAGGCCACTGTTAGGACATCACTTCCTTGCCTTGTGCACAGCTGGAAATGAAAGCATGGACACATCCCATGAAAATTTTATGGTAACAAACAGTAATCTGGAGCTGTTGTCTGTGGGATTATCCATCTGTGGTTCAGAGACACATGTGGGTGCATTAGATCAGCTGATGCTAGTCATAAATATAAAAGAAAAATTATCCCCAACCAAACAAAACTTATCCCAAATAACAAAACGCCCAACCAACAAAAACAAGCAAAAACCCCCAAAACAAAACAAAAAACCTACAAAAAACAAAACCACAAAAAACACAACAAAACCAAACCAAACCAAAAACCACACACACACCAAAAACCCCCCACAAAAACAAAAAACAAACCAACAAGACGCACATCATCACATGCATCTGTTATTCAGAAAATGCAACATTATTAGAGTTATGACAAACTGGAATGCCTGGAAGAGATTTACCACAACAGAAAAAAATCAATTAGGGATGGATGTATACCTCTACATCTTATTAATTTCCTTTAGGTTGTGTGAGTAACTTTTAATTAAGCTTCAGGTTAAAAAGTGTGTATTTGTGTACACATACATGAGGACACTTTATAATGTTGACCATAAACTTAATATTTGCATTCTCATATGAAATTTATCAAGAGAGTTGCTGGCCTATTTCAGTCAACTTATATCATGTAAAGATGTAAGTCTGTAAACCAAGACTGAAGGGACCATGGATGACTTTTTCAAACTGGGTACACTTCATACACAAAAGGAATGTTCTCCTGTTGTCCCTGAGATAACTGGTGGTTTTAGATGGCTTCATGCCAAAGTACCTGGCTCCACGCAGGGCTCTTCTGACTTCTGCTCAAGCACACACATGCCCAGCATTGCTTTTGCTGCTTTGTCACATTAGCCTCTGGATTTGTGCACATGGAATATGGCCTTCATTTACTCAAGCTTAGATTTTCTGAGAAATTAAATGTCTGGATCTGAATTATTCACTATTAGATCATTTTACAGTCTGTTGAGAGACACAGTAATTTTCAGAGGGCAATTCTTCTTCCTCTAAGATATTTAAGACAAATCATACTCTAGAAATGCTTGCTTCTCTTAACTGGGCTTGGAAGGTGCCCAGTCCAGACTGAGATGTCTAAAATTTGCTTACTTAAAGTTAAGCAAGGTGCATCCCTCCCAGAGACTGTAAAGGAGACACACAATGTTTACCAGTTCTTGCCTGTACGTGATTGGAGGGCCATAAAACAATATCATGTGCTATGTGTGACTCAAGATTGATGATTACTGTCAATTGGAACATTTTATATTTTGTATCTATTAAGTTTTAAATTTTATAGACTGCAATCAGATAGTGACTTCAGAAATTAAAACTTTATTTTTTCTCACAGAGGATTCATGGTCCGATTTTTCATTACAAACTTCCAATTTTGTATGAAATTTTTCAATTTTTTAAAAAGATTTTTCTGTGAAAATTTTAAGAAATTAAATTCCAGACAGGGTATATAGTATATTAGAACCATTTCACACATAGTATGAAAATACTCAAGCATCTGAGCCATTCAGTGGAAAACAGATCCCTATGATCAATTACAAATTTAAAACATTATTTTAATTAGTTTTTACATATCCTTTTTGTTTATAAATGTACATATGAATGCTTTCATACTCTAACTCTCCCAATTAACTGTATTAAAGTAAGGATAGAAGAGCCTCAAACCTTTGCAAACATTTGTTCTAATAACATTTTATTGCAGAACATTAATTTTTGAGAAATTTACTATGAAGTCTCTTGCATCAGACACAGGATGATATCCATCACTAAGCTAAATGCCATAAAATCGTCTTTAAATGCAACACTAAGCATAATCTAGTGGGAAAACATCATCTCTGATTGGGAAGCTCATTTTATGAAATCATTCAGGAAAGGGGAGCTGAGCTCTGGACTAACCTCAGGACTACTGCTTCCCTGCCAGATGAGAAATCTTGGGGATGACACATTTGTTCCTGAGGGGAAGGATGCTGCCCCTTTGACAGCCTACCCACCCCACAGCAACTGCATCAGCCTTGCAGGAGGTTATGGCTCCCATCCTCCCTCCAGAGGAAAGGCTGGTGCAGCAAGAAATGAAGGGAAAAATCTCCAGGCTGTGTTTGTGCACAAGAGGCAGCAGCAGACTGACAGGGGCTGGGCTGCTGTGGCTCCCCAGGTGGAGCAGGTGATCCAGCAGGCACATGCACACAGAGATATCACAGAATCATGGAATGGTTGGGTTGGAAGGGATCTTGAGGACCATCTCATTCCAAGCCTCCAGTCACAGGCAGGGACACCTTCCACTAGACCAGGCTGGTCTCACACCTGCACATACAAACACAGACAGACACACAGACCACATGTGTAATACTGCATTTGCCTTCTCCAGAAGTGCATTTTGTTTCTTTCCTTGCTGCCCTTCAAAACCAGTGTAATCAAGGGTAGGCCTCGGACTTCAGTGTGACCAATTGCAGACACTGCAAATCCAAGTGCCATGTGCACCTTGGGGCAACACAGCTCCTCTTGGTTCCAGTCATGACTACAGAATGACTCAACAGTAGCAGGGAGACAAGGATTTCAAAAAGTACAATATCTGGTACCAAACCCAAAGTTTATATCTGGAAGAGGACACAGGCATTTGAGTTTTATTAGCTCAAAGCATCTCTGACCTGGTCCCTGGGCTGTAAATTCACCTGCAGCTGGAGGGCATTTGTTATGCCAGTGGAGTCTTCTGATGTATCTGATGTAGAAGAGCCTGTTTTCTGGTGTATCTGATGTAAAAGAGTTCTCTTTTTGTTGTTGTTCAAAGACCCGACTTCCATAGGAGGCAAAGCACAGTAAATTGGGACAATTGATAAACTCACTTCAGCTGTGACAGAAACATGCTTGTAGATGTACCTTCAATCAGAAGAAATTAAACCAGAAGCTGGTCTCAGATAAAAAAAAAAAAAAA
>VWYP01008157.1:369981-385156 GCA_013400435.1 Pycnonotus jocosus
AAAAAAAAAAGAGAGAGAGAGAGAGAGAGAGAGAGGTATGGAGAGTGTGGCATTTGGCATATAGGAGCGCATTTAATGCATTCCTGATCTTAGATTCAGTCCAAAGAAAATATAAAATGTGTATAATGTGTTGGACCTACCCCTGCCGATACCCCACCCTGCCTGCTGACAGATGCTGAATGAGGCAGAGACCAAATCTGTCCCTCAGGGCTGGCCTGGAGGGTTCCCTGGATACAAGCACCCTCAGAAGTATGAACACTGCTTCTTTGGAGAAATCTAGAAGGTTCATGGCAAATTAGACTGGAACTGGATGATTAGAGGACAGAACCTGGAAATGAAGTGGGGAATTGTTATTTGAGAGGATAGATGTACCTGATGGAACCACTACTCCTTGGGAAAAAAAACAGTTACTTATTCACTGAAAAACAAAACCTCATTTCTGTTGGAGAGCTACTCCTAGTGTAGTACGTATTTTTTTTTTTAACTTTTAAGGTAGAAGTACTTAATCTAGTGTATTTATTAAGCAGCTATTACAGCAATTTCAGTGCAATTGCAGTTAGCAATGGGTTCCATATTAGTTCACAAACAAGGAATGGTATTTGTAAAATAGCATAGTTTGGGGTCCCTGAACTAACAAAAATTGCAGACCAAGCCTATTATGAAGGCATGCAGGAAAGTTAATCAAATGAAGGTGGAATGTAAGTACGCCTAACCTGCAGGTTGATAAACGCCATATGGGTGCTCTTACAGAGGAATAAAATTGCTTTCATTTTCTGCAGCTTAATTCTGTTTAAATTGCTGCAAACTCCAGCCTCTTTATTCTGAGTGAAAACACATGTCCCAGGAGTTTAACATGCTTGAACTTATGCCTGTTAACTTCACCACTTGATTATCCATAACTTTCCCAAGTCTCCCCACCCAAACTTGCTGTGAAAACAAGTTATTGTTCGTACCTATGTACAAAGTGTGTGAGCAGGCACAGCAACACACTCCACACCAGCTGCACTTCAGCCACGTGGGGCCCTTCTAATGGGCAAACGCTCTCTCCCACGTTTGCAAGTGTTTTAAGAAGTTAAACTCCCAAAGGGAAACAGAAAGGGAACCGATTGAAAATCCTCAAAGAAATCTGATTCCTTTCTATGCACTTTTTCTGATTTTGTCTCAGAGGCACTGGGCCCACTTCTTTCTCTTATAGGAAAAAGATGCAAGAATGGCAATGCACATCCATGGCAGATTAAAGCTGCTGTCAAGCCTTAGTAAGAATGCTGCTTTCCAGCCCTCACCTCTACCAAAGCCCTCAGGAAGACAAGCTGCAAGTTGTTCTTCTGCACCTTACCTGTAAAATGTCCTTCACCATTCAGAGAAGTACTTCTCCATATACTGTTGCTGATTTAACTTCAATGTTTAGCATTGCATCATATTTCCTACCATTTAAAAATACGAGAAGTAGTAAAAAGAAAAGAACAAAACAAGAAAACCAGAACAGCAATAAACACAAGCTGATTCATGGCTGAGGTACCAGTCTTTTGGCCAAACTGTCTGGCATGTGTTTGATGTACAGAATGACAAGAAACTTCTCAAACAACTATTTCATTTGTGTGCCTCTAAATAGGATAAGAATATTCAGAAGATGTGCATCACCACTAAATAATTCACTCATTGCAGGCCTTGTTCTATGGAGCATGAAGGCAATACTGCCTTGACCTATTTTGGTGCAGACTGACATCAGATGTGGCTCCCCACCTGTGTCAGGAGCGCCCCTGGCATCACACAAACCACTTCCAAGGCCACAGCCAGGCCACCCCCCTCTTCCTATATGGATGCTAATTGGAATGGCCCAGAAACAGCCCGTTCACAGGCCATTACCTGCAGCTGTTTATGCAGGCATCCACCCCGTGGCTCAGCTCAGGCCACCACTGCCTGCCCGCCCTGACTGACCGCAGGCAGCATTCCAGCATTGCTGACTCTTTGCAGACAAGTGGCTTTGAGAGATGAAGGCAGAGGGAAGGGTGGGCTGTGAAGCTCATGCCCCCGTGTGAGAGTATGTGGTTGGAGAAGATGTGAACAGCAGGGGTAGAGACAATATTCAGGGTCATCACCAGTGATGTCTGTCTGTTTTGGATGTGAGCAGCCCAATTGTACAGCAACAATTTCAGCGTGTCTTTGGGTGACTGCTTAGAAAATAATTTAGAAGTGAATGACATACCACTCTATGACTCGGGTTAATAGATAGCTCCTTATTTTCATTGTTTGTAAAGGAAGTTTTACATTTCCTGTGTAATCTAGAGAAGAAAAAATCCAAACCTACCTCCTTTGGATGAAAAAGTCTAAGCTCCATGGATACTGTTGCTATATACATCTTCATAACTCTGTAACTGGACTCTAGGTTTCCTGTGAAAATAGATTTTGGATGAGAAAATCTGATTGTTTTGGAAGCTCTAGAATTATGCTGAGAAAAATCTGGAATATTAGAATTACATCAAGAATTGTAGAATACAAGAATTATGTCAATAAAATCCCAGAGTGATTTACCTCTTGCTAAATGATTCCCTAAATTTTAATACTAAACTTTGCACTTCCTAGTAAGTTTAGATTATTTAATATGAACATATAAAACATCTTAAACTATGCCAAGATTTTGTGAGTGACCTCAAATTCAATTTCTAAGGAGAAGGAAATATACAGGGAACTTATGCAAGAAAACATGCATACACTTTTGGAACACTCTATAACCAAGAGCCTATAAGGAAAGGCAAATATGTAAAAAAGAGGAGGCAGCTGAGACAAAGCATCAAGATATTTAGCTGATACTAAATACTTTTTTAAAAGTGAGTTCAGAAGTGTTACTTATCTTACTCTGGTATTTTTAGATTTCTTTACATTTCTGATGATCTGGAAAACTTAAAAAACTTAAAATTACTTGAAAACATACTTACTAGCTATTTAATGTATACTTGCTGCATGGTATAACTGATATATTAGGCATGCCAGGGGCAGCAGCCTCTCCCCCTCCCTCTTTGTCCACCACTATGTCAGGGCATCCTCCTGTGGACACCAGCATTTTGTTGTTTCTCAATGTACCAAATATTGTGAGATAAAAATCTCAGGAGTGCCGTGGGACAGTCTTTTGGGAACATTTTTGGGAGTTATGGGCTTTATTTTGGAAATGTCTAAAAGGGAAAAAAAGCCTTGAGGCTGTAAGGCTGAGAGCCAGGAGTCTTAGACTGCCAGCTGTGCAAGCTGCATAGGTTGCTTAGCCTTTGTGTGCCAGATTTTCGACCTCCACAAGAAGAGGAATATAAATATTTCAGATGAATATTACATATTTCCTTGTTTTAATACTCATACTGCTTGAAACCCCTGAGTGAGAGATGCCATATAAGTGTGAAAACAGCGACAAGTGGCTTTGTCAAGCACCAGGACAAATAGAGTAGAAAAGCTTTTAAAAGGCCAATCCCAAGTATGTGCATGTGAATGCATGCAGGAAAAAAAGATCTCAGCTTGCTCAAGACATACATGCACTTCCTGAGAGTTAATGTAAATAAACGGAATTACTCATAGGAATATCATGAAGCAATATAGACTGGAAACAGTTAAATGAGTCTGCCAACTCTATTCTGTGGCAGAAACATAAACTACATGCTGTTTGCATTCAAACATCACATCAAAAGATTAGGGGCATAAATGTGCATATGTAGTAGTGAAAAAATGTTTCTGGAGTACAGGAATAATTATTTACTGGTCAATCCTTCCCCAACACAGCATGTTAAAAGATTAACTTTCCTTTAGTACTTATTGAATTTATGACTGAAAAATGCTAATTTTATGCAATTTTTAACTCTTGTGTACTACAAGTGACTTTAGTTGAGTGCAAAAGTACACAATCCTGTTTTACAGTCTGACAGTTTTCTCTGATGCTTTGAGCTTGTATAAGTAGTCACTTGACTACAAATTATAGCACACTTGACTTTTCACACATAAAGGATAGCTTGAGATATTTTTAAGCTTTATTCAAACTGTGAGCAGTGCACATGCTGGATTAATATCTGTGGAAAATTAACTTTCGAAAAACTCCAGTATTTTCTCACCATAAGTGTTCTCTTTATTTTCTTTTTTCTGAAAACAAAATAAGAGAACATGCAGTCTTGTGGTTATATGACTATTCCCACATTCGATATGTGTTTTTCTGTTGCAGTTGTTACTTTAGAAAGAGCTAATGTGACTGACAGAGCAGAACAATACATCCTATATATAGAACTATATATCTTTTTGTGGGCAGAAACACCATGATGACAAAATAACAAAATTAAAATATGATACAACTTTTGAAAACATTAAAAAATCCATTGCTCTTCTCTTTGACAAGTTTGTCACAAAGGTGAGACTAAAACAAACCTCCAGATTCTCGATATTAATAGGCAGTGATGAACAACAAGGTTCCTGCTCTCTCCTCACGTGCCAGGCTGTTCAGGGGAAAGCAGCACTACTGAAGTCAATACACTCAATTCTCTTCCATATGCTTAATACTTGCTTGATGCTTTGAAGGTAATGGAGTTATTCTGGAGTTAATTGGGTTTAACTCGGAGGAAAATTGCACCCACTAGAATGAGCACTAATACAAAAGGCTTTGGAAGCTGGCCTGCATTGCTGGTCAGAGATTACTAGTGCAGCAGAAAAGGACCTCTTAGAAAACAAGAGAGGCAGGAGGCTGATGCAGAGGAAACTTGCCCACTCTTTTGAATTGGTAGCTGTATCAAACACTGTAGAGGGGAGGCTCTCAGCATCACTCTCCACCAGTTCCAATCAATTTTCTCCTCAGTTCTTCACCACAGAAGTGATGTGTATTATGTAGGATTAACAAAAGAGAACTGTCAAAGTGGTTAGCACAGGTCTGGGATACTGGGATAATGGTTAGAGGGATCAGAATTAGTTAATCATATCTAATGCCTTGAAATTATACATGCAACTGTGCTGAAAAAAAAAAATCAAGAAAATACATTTTATCACATGTTGTTTGAAAATCTGTCCCCAAGTTAAAAGACAACATCAGTTCTAGCTTCTCACAGTAACATTAGATCTGTTGGTCAAAATAGTTTCTATGATCTCAAAGCAAGAGTGATGCCACCAGCTATACCCTAAACTTCTTCCATGGTTACTGAGTGCATTTGCATAGTAATTGGATTTACATTACAGTATGCAAACCCCCATAAAGTGCCCCAAATAAAATTAATTCCTAAGACTTTTATATTCTTCAAATAAATGCATATTAACCAGCAAGGTGTTATCTTTCCCATACTGACTCATTTCCTTCTTCAGGAAGGATCACTGTATAACCCATTGACTTTCTCCATGACTATTGGCAGCTATAAGAAAGATTTCTTGCACTAACAATAAGACAGGTGCCATGGAAATTGGGATACATTCATGTTTCTTTATACATTTGTGGATAATTTAATCTGTAATTACTGTAGATGGCAATTTTCTGTAGAGTGCAGGAGGAAGTGTCAGAGGTAAAACCTGCTCAACATTTTCCCCTGTTGGGCTGTTACTTTCTCTTTCCTGGACTAAAAGGAAAAAATGGGCAGTTGGTAATTTTTCAAATACACCACATGGATTTCATGTGAGATTCATTGCTAGCATTGCCAGCAGGGAGTACCTTTCCTTTTAATATGAACTGTGAACAAAGAACACGCTTTTCGTTGTGCATGTTCTTGCTTGGCAAATAACTGATGCTGGCTGCCAAAAATCTCTCATAAAAACAAAGACACATCATGATAATTTAGGCCATAATGGCCATTTGAACTATCCTAAAATTATCTCTGAAGGCTGAAGAAGCAGTTGCACTTTCTTCTCTACAGACCTTGCCTGTGAAATTACATAAGCAGCTTTTCTCTTCTGTTTGACACCTGAGTGTAACTGCTACCCTGCTACAGCTGCAGGCTGGGTCCAAGCACCTGCAGATATAAACCAAGAGCTTCTGGTGGGCAAGTGAGGACTACAAAGGTTTTTGTCCCTCCCTGTGTCACCAGTTGGCACAGCATGTCATCCATGCCAAATGAGCAGATCTGGTCAAGTGGCCATGGAGTCAGACTGAGCATGATCCCAAAATATTGACTTCACATATGGGCTTTGGGAAGTGTTTTTAGCTGTGGAATCACCATGGGCTTTTCTATTTCTATTGGTTTTCCATTTGTCAAGACTGATAGAACAATATTTTTCATCTGATAATGGCAGGAGACCCAGCCCATGGCTGCCATATGCTGTCTTGGTTCTGAACATTGTTGACTTCCAAAGTGGACAGATGTAATCCAGTCAGCTAAGAAATAACTTCAGCTCTGGAGAGGAGAATGTAAAATTCAGGCTGGTTCAAGAGACAGCAGCTGCAATGAGAATGAAAATGGGCAAATAAATCATTGTGATGTCTGCAGACTCTGACCTGACCTTCATCAGTCCCAACAGCCTCATTCCAGATTATTTGCAAGATGACTTATTTCTAAAAAGCCACATGGTCACATTTGCACAGTAGGCATTCACATCAGCACAATGCATTAGGCAAACTTGGATACAAACTCTGTGCACAGATGCAGGGAAGGCCCTAAACTGGATACAGTCCCATTTTGGGTATGAAACCATATATACTGCAGCAGTGCAAATGTTAACATACACCTCTGCTACTTATCTGCTGCTGAAACGCTACTTGAACAAATCTGGGTATGCTAGTGCAGTGTTCTCTGTGTTGTTCAACATCACAAAAAGAGAGTTTTCTCTGGGATTCTCTCCTTCAGGAGACTGGAAGTCTCACAGTTATCAATATTCTCTGGCTAAAATGCAGGACTCCTCTGTCATTGCCTTCCTACTGTAATAACTTTAATAATAGTAATTAAACTAGATGAATTATGTGCCTTCTCTTCCTTCCCATGTTGTGCAAGAAGAGAACTAAAAATCTATATTAATTAGGTTATATGGTAGACACATTTAACTCTCTAAAACACAGAATACTATGGAGAGGAGCACAATGGAAATGCCTTGGAAAATGGGATTAGATAGGTGTGATACCAGGGTGTCACTGGGATTAATAGAGTTTTTCAAACTGGGGTGGTTAAAGGAATCTGAAATGAGACCATGGTGTGCATTTTCTCTGAGCAATTATTCTCAACTGCAGTTGAGAGCTCTGCCAAAGTTTTCAATCTGTCACTCCTATGTCCTGACTTCCCATTGCTCATCCTTTGACAATTACAGAAACAAAAGCTTCTGGAGATCTCAGGACTGAGGCAGCACCATGACTTGCATCAGACTGTCTGGGTAGGAGGATGGCCAACTTTCTGTTGGGACTTTGAGGCTCTGAAGACAGAGGGAACTAAGAAATGAGAGTAAATGGTTCCATTTTTAGTACTCTATTGACTATTTGTCCCCATTTTACTGCTTTTCCAAGCACAGGTATGGAGGGGCTGGTTGTGGAAAAGTAAGCTGTTGTGATAATTCCAGTTGATTCTAAACTGTTTTGAGACAGAGCTTAGATTACCTTCCCAGGTCACCTCCAGAGCATCACAGGTCAGGCTATATCCCAGGTACAGGGATTATGAGACCAGATGGAGACTATCCAGCCCCCTTTCCGGCGCAGGCTTCTACTGGATGCTGCTTTCAAGACATAGTAGAGCAGAGCATGAACCAAGACATGGCAAGCAATGTCAGAGCCTGGGGTATGAATGCAGGTTTCATCCTTAATTCCCTAGGAGAAAATCTGTCTAGATCCTGGAATATTTCCAGGCATAAGAATGCTTGTGCTACCAAGCTGTTCAAATGCTGCCCAGCACAGCTAACACCCCCCAGACAAGTCCCAAGCTCTGTTGAGGTGTTAACATGGCCAGGAGCCATTCAAGATATGCTGGCTGTGTGCAGCCACTTGGTTTTCAGGTAAAAGCAATTTAATGCTATGGACATAAGCCACTCTGTAGCAGCTGAGACCAGTGTTAGAGAGTGAGATAGGTATTATTAATCCAGCCAAGCTCAATTCATTAGCTCTAGTACAACAAGGAACAAGAAAAATAACAACAAAAAGCTTTTGTTCAGCATTTGAGCATGTTCTGGGAGGAGCTTGCTTTCTTCTCTGATTAATTAGTGTTAACTACTTATGCTTGGCTGAATTCCTACTGAGTCACTTTAGGTATTTCAAACACACCCTGTCCAATCTACCTGCCTTTAAAAAATAGCTGTTTTTCTAAAATCCGTCCATATTTTGGACTTCTTAGCATTGATGATATTCACAATTTCTCATTTATTTCTTCCCAGTTTTAATACTCTGCCATGTCTTCTGGCTTCACTCTTTCTCACTCTTTCTAACCCTCCCTACCCTTATTCTAGCTGTACCTACAGATTGATGCATACTTATATATACTTTCATTTCCTCTTATGCTTCTTGGTTTTCCCAATTTCTTGTAATATTTACTTCTCATTTTTATATTGCTTCCTGTAGTGTATTCCCTGTCACTCCTTTCATATTGCCACCTTTTCATCTTGACCCCTCATTCCTTTCTATATTGATACTTTTCCTTCATTATTTAATTTAATGTTATTTAATACTAAAAAAGTTAGCAGAAATATTCCTTATCCTTCCCTTTGATAATAACAATAGTCCTTTACCTTACCATTGTTTCTTGTGCTTTAACCAGGTCTGGCTGTAACCAGCAGTACAAAAAGAACAATAAGATGGTGATGGTATAGAAAAGTCCAAACCATAGTAATGATGTGTGGTATTGAACACAGTGTGGTATTTAAGTCTAGCATGCACTCTGGTAAAAATTGATCTGCAGGCATTCTCTTGATTTGACAGTTAGACTCTTGAAATTCCCTTTGATTTCAGTGTGACACCATATGGATGAACCTTTAGGTCTATGTGCAGTCTAAACAGACCTCCAGGAAGAATTTGGAGTCCAGGAAAGACAACTCATAGTTGGAGGACCTTAGGTCATAAGTTTCTTTATCTGTAAACATGAAGTTGCATGCATTAAATCTCAAATAACTTCTAATCATAGCCTAATCAGGGCACATCAGGGCATATTTAATTGTAACATCAATAAGCTACTGCACACCAGGAATATTTGAAAATATGTGTTTTTTTTCCTTTTCCTGTCAAATGCATTTAAAAGCAATAAATACTTCCTGAAATTCAGGACTATTTCTATATAAATGGTTAGGTATGAGAAATAAAGCAGACCTGTCAAGTTTCCCTGATCAGTAGGAGCCAGATTATTGCTGTCCAGTTCATCCACAAAAACTGGCTGATATGAAGTCTTCTGGCACTGGAAGATTTATATTCTCTTTAATTTTTTTTTCAGAATAAATACTGTCCAAGCAGGATGAAGCCCGCACAGCACGAACAAAGAACATGCTATATTTAAGAGGTCATGTCTGACTTTGAACATATGGTAATGATTCTTGAAGTCAGAAATAAAATGTAATACTTGTAATATGGCATGTAATACTTTCTGTACTCCACCAAATTACCAAGGAGACAGATTGTGCTTTTCTGAGTATACTGACAAATGTCCCTCCTTATTATGATTTTGCCCTTTTTGTATTACCATATTGTTATTCTTTTTCTTTTGTACTCCAGTGTGCAATTTAGATGACTGCATTCTTTGGCAACATTAAATATTTTCAGGATTGCTTAGAAAATTATCAGATATTTATTATTCTTCAGACAATATGAATTTGTCAGTACAAATATATACCTCAAGGAGAGCCACCCATTGCATTTAGCCAAACCAGCCAACCATTCCAAAGGTAATAAAATGGCATTTCTCACTGGGAATAAAGTATGACATTTCCTTCTAATGAGATTTCCAAGCTGAATCTTATTGGCAGCCATTTTACATTTGTGTTGCTAATAATGTAGGGACCTGAGTAGGAACCTGATGTTAATAATTAGTTGCTGTTTTCATCATCTTTTTCTGTATGATTTTAGCACAGAAGCACACTTCCCTTGGGTTTCTTATTGTTTGGGGCAGGGCATTTGTGTGGCAGTAGTAGAGGTGGAGCCTGAGCCGAGCTAATGAACAAACAGGATCCATGAGCTCGTGCCTGAAAAACAGAAAATAAGAAGGCCCACATAACACAACCTATAAGTATTTGTTTTCACAAAGGAAGAGAAAAATGCTGTTTTGATATGGCTGCTCCCCACATAGCTCTAATTCAGTGGTCAATACTCCTGAAAAACCCTCTGCATTAGCAGGGACATGTCTATTGCCCCTCTACCACTGGCTTGCACCTTCCTCATGGCAGCATCACTCTTTCCCATCTTTCCCTTGGTTGTGAAGCAGCACCAGCTGGAAGAAGCCATGAGATGCAGAAAGACAAGAGCCTCCCACATTTCCAGGGATTCCTCCTCTTTTCAGTGACAAAAGGAACCAGCGACTTCACTCCATATGGAAGGAAATGAGAAGTGGATGGAGTTTGGGCCAGAGAGAACATGATCTGATAAAAGATAATTCCCACCACCACAGGAAAGGTTGGGAGAATTTCTTCAGCAGGCATCAATACAGGAGAACACGCCAGATGGTTGAGGCGGTCCTTCCTGGTAGTCAATACCTATTAAACCTTTGCATGTTCTCCCAAACCTGGGAAAGGAGGAGGTCTCAGCAGGCAATTAATTGAGTCCACTGAGTGAGAGAGGAAGTGGGACTCAAATTGTGTGGTTTCATTTTTTTTTTTTATTTCAAATGAAGAAACCTAATTAAAATTATAGGAATTTCCTGGGGAAATTCTCAGCCTTTTCATTTTTTAAGAGCCTTTGTATTACAAAAGGTGTTTGAAGTCCTTGAATTTTTACCCTTTAGCCACCTTTAATCTAATTTATAATCTCTTAATAGCCTTAATTGAGTTCTGAATGTTTTAAATTATTAAACATCTTTGGGGAATTATGATTTCTATTTCTGATTATACAAAATAATATCAATTGCCCAACAACATCCCCTCCTCCTCATTTATGTCAAATAAAACTACCAGGGATGTAAGGCATATACTTTAAGGCCAGGATATTTGCATTTGAAACACTTTAAAAGACTTGTGTTTTTAAGCAGGCTGAAGAAGATGAGTACTAAGAAATGAGGGAACAGTAAGGTCCCAATGTAGGCCCTAAGTCTTTGGAGGCTCATTGTCTTTTTGTCACCTTTGCTGTATAGATAGGGGCTACCCATGGAGCCATGGCCAGTTGCCAGGGGGCAGTGGGCCATGCAGACCCCCGAGGCACAGGCAAGAGAGCCACCTGCTTGTCTCAGGTGGGATGGGCCTCCTTCCCACCCCCATGCCTTCCCACCTCCCCATGCTCCACTGCCAGGGACAACTGCTCAGATTTAGACCTGTCTCAGTCAGCTTGGGTCTTCAACTGCAACAAAGCCCCTTTGCTCCTCTAAACTGTCTCATCTGCCCCATGTCTACCTTTCTCAGAGGCTTGCTACCTTACTGTGCCTCTGATCATGAACCTTCCTCTTCCTCCTTTGCTTGCCCATGGTCCCTGGAACCAAGGCTATTTGTTATCTCCCTCCCCCTAAACATCTTCTCCCTTTCCCCCTGGAAGATGTCAGCCCTGGCAGGGGCAGTAACCCTCACCCTGCTGAGGCACCAGTGCAGGCACCACTCTGCAGGCAAAAAGGCTCTGGGGAGCAGAGGACACACAGCAGCTCTCCCCATGAGGAGAAAAGCAACTTGCTTTACACCTTGCTGGAAGCTGTGGAATAAAATACTCTCTAGAATGCAGATATGGCATCCAAAGCAGATATTTGCAGTGTGAGCTAGTACCAGTGGAAAAGCTCCATTCTTATCAAATAGAACATAATTTGTAAAAATCAGAAATTTATTTGCTTTCAAAAGACAAATAAACTTTATTAATGTAAATAAAGTATTAGGTTTTTTCCCACTTTGCTTGCTTTAAAAAAAAAATTACTCCAACTGTTTTTATTAGATCTTAGCTTTAGTTACTGTTAATTTGCCTCCACTTGTTTTCATCTCCCCCCTTAAGAAACAGCTTTAATATCTTGCATCAGAAACAACATCTTTTGGGAGCTCAATTTGTTTCCCTAACTTCAGGGCAAGATTTCAGATTATCATTTCTGAGGAACTTGCATGTTTTCTAAACACTCTACCAAAGTTTCTGAGCACAGTTGTGCTTGTAACTCACCATTGATACCCATTGTAGAGTCTGGCTTCATATATATAAACAAATGACTATTCAGTGTACTATTCCAACTAGTGTTAGAACCTGTAACTGGCTGCCACCATTATTCAGGATGAGTAGTGCTCTACTTCAGTTGTCCTATTGATTAAATATGCACAAAAAGTACATTATTAGACAGACTTGAACTATTTACTTGTATTCTTTTTAATCTGTATTGCTATAGCAGCTATGATTGCCAGCTGAGCTCTAGGGAGGTTGTTTTTTTGATAATATACCATGACAGAGAAGCAGTATCTTCTATGAGCTTGCAGTATGAGGTGCTGATCCAGGAGGTATGTGTGTTCAGACTTACCTGTTGAAGCTGTCCATCCATACCCATGGCTGCTCAGAGAATAGGTACCTAAGCATATATGTAGTTTTATACTTCTGAGTTCAGGCTTAGAGTTCAATTTTAAACTTACTCCTGTTCTTTTTATTTTTCTTTCAATATTGAATTTTATTGTGTACTTATATTTACCACCTAATAAAAATATGCTTTACTAACAGGAACATGTATATTTAGAGATATTTCTAAACATAGTAATTTTTATGCACTATATGGATCAGAGTAATTCTAAAAGATGAGTTAAGACATAATTCTGTAGTTTAGTGTCTCTGCAGGAGACTGTCCCATGTGTTTTATGTAAAAGGCCTGACTAATCCAAGTGTGATATCAAGATGAAGGCCACTAAACTGAAATATGAAAACAGCCAAAAGACGTTGGTTAAGGCATTTTGGCTGAAACACTTTAATTTTAGAAGGTCAGCATAAAAAGTCATTCAGCTCTCCTTCTTATTCTAGAAGGAGAGAATAATCATAAAATCAGACAGCAATAAATTTAGAGCAAATTAAAAAAATACTTTTATGTAGCACATGTCCTGACTATAGAATTCATTGCTGTAATAGGTCACCAAGTTAAATACCATAGATGGATAATTTTATCATTACTCCTGAGCCAAGTCCACCCTACCATACTCAAGCCAACAATCTTCAGTGAAACTGAAACAAGATCTAAGTAAAACAGTGGCATTTACCCCAGTATTTATGATATGGCTATGCTCTGTGAGAAGAACAATAAAGGTAATTAGATTCCATGCTCAGGACTTCATCTGTTTACTGAAGTGCAAGAGTGAACTCCCTTTTACCACCCTATAATTTCATAAAACCTCCACAAAGGGGCCTTAAAAGTAATAGATACTGACCATGGGGACAGTCCTGGGTCACAGACGCTTTACTGAAAAACTTGCTGCAGCTACAAATTACGCTGGCAAGGAATCCCAGGGCATGCATAATTATGAATTATAGGACTACATACATATTTACTGAGAACTACTTCCCCTGTCCTCACCTACAAAGAACTTTTCCGCCCAATGAGAATTATTACATGATGACGTTATAAATTACATGCCAGGCTTCAGTCTGATCTTGCATATTTACACTTTTAAACCTTTCAAACTACTGGTTTCTAATTAAAATTATGACATGCTCCTTCAACAACAATAATTCAGTATATAAGAATCCTGCATACCTTTTAAACTTTCCACAAAGAAAAAAGTCAGCCTTAGTTTCCAACTGAGTTTATTGCTTCTGTGGCTTTAAGTAACACAACCTCTCTAGAAACAGACGGCTTCGTCAGTGTGCTGGCAGGAACGACAGAGAAGACACGAGTCTAGAGCTAAATTCGAGGAAAATTACAGTGTGCAAGCCCCAGTTTTCAGTAAAAAGAAGATTCTTCTCAAAGATAAGTACGTATAACCCTTAAAGTGAAAGCCAAGTCTACCTAACACTGGTGGGGAAACTCTTCCGGGGTCTCCAGGGAGAGGTGCTACCAACCCTATGGGTGCTTTACTGCCCCTCATCACTACTGCTTCAGCCTCAAAGTGGGAAAGCTTCTGACGCTGCCCATACAGCACAAAAGAATTGATTCCTTTGCTATTACCTGTTTAGGGCTGAGGGAATCCTTTTTTCCTCACATACAGATATTAAATGTCAGCATCAGCAGTCGCATTCAGCAGCCAACACTGTCAGAGGGAACATCTCGATAGTCATTGCCTCAGCCTTGGCAGGAGAAGCAGGGTGAATGCAAATGCTGGCAAAGCCGTACATCGGCCAACTTACCAGCAGGAAAATATCCTTTAGCACTATCCTCTGCCTGGAGCTCTAGAGAGAGATGCCACCTACTCAGAGCAGAGGCTCCTAGGAAGGGTGACAGAAAAGGGTGCCTCAGCCATCCTAGGAGGAATCCTTCTGCACTTGGGAAGGGTTCCTACCAAAAGACACTGTGCCATAGGGGCCATGGGAATTGCCTTTTTTGGGCTAACTTCCAGGATGATGGATCCTGGGGAGACAGAATGAGGAGAAAATGAACACCTGCAGCAGTGATGACCCGCTGCAGTGATGGTGGATTTTCACACCTGCAGTCTCCATACGTTCGTGGTGCAACCCGCAGGACGGGGAGCGCAGGCGAGCACCCGCGGTGCTCTCTCCATGCTGTAGTCGCCAGGGTGCTACCCCCATCCTGCTGGGCTGACTTCGCTCCAGTTTGCCCCACTGCCGTTCCCTCGGCGTGAGGTGGGCAAAAAACAAGGTGCAGCTCCTCTCCCTCTCCTCTCCCTGCCCGGGCCGCCCGCACACCGCGAGCAAACGTCGCCACCCCACCGGTGCTGCCGGCACGGCTCTCTCAGGGCGCCCGGCGACACCGTCCATCACTGCCGTTTCACTCTCTTTCTCTGTCAAAAAAAAAAAAAAAAAAAAATCCCGCCCACGCAGCGATGCTTAGTTCAGGGGAAATAAAATTCAACAAACCCACACCCCAAACGCCAGCTCGTTGCTGCTGGCTGCGCTCCCCCGCAGGCTCCCCCACCGCCTGGCCCGCCGGGAGCAGGTGCTCGGAGCTGCCACCGCCCCAGACCCCCCTCCCGCCGGCGGCGGCACCTTGCGAGTCATCCCGGCTCCCCCCCCCCC
>VWYP01008157.1:386249-533879 GCA_013400435.1 Pycnonotus jocosus
CGGGGCTCCCCCCGCTGCGGGGAAGCCGCCGTGCCGGGCGAGGGCCTCCTGCAGCCGGGCCGGGGGCTCCGCGCGTCAGGCGGTCACCGTCCCCCTCCCCGGGGGCTACACTTCAAGATCCGTGATTACAGGGATCACGAGCAGTCTGGGCTCCGTGCTGAGTGTGGTTGTTCCGCTGCTCCGCTTCTCCCTCTCGCTCACCTGTCCTCCCCTCGAATAAACGCTGATGGGAATAAAATTTGGACCTTTTGGAAACGCTTTTCTTTTATTCTGTGTGCATGCCATTCTGACATGGCTTTAATGCTGTAATGTGAAAATGTTGTGGGGTTTTTGTTTTTTTTTTTCCCAATATTACCTTTAAGTTAGACTGCAGCTGTGTTTTGAATAAATCACCATCCAGTGTTATGTATCTTTTTATAAAGATAGAATGACCAGACGGGTACAAGTTTTGAACAACTGCTACATTGTGGGAGTTCTTTATAACATGCTATGTGCTACCAATGTGACAGTTTCATCATCCTTAAAATTTCAGGCATATAGCATATGTTTTCAGTTATTCAATCCTGGCATTTATAGCTGGCGAGTTATAATTGTATTTAGTAACATACGTAGTTTTGCAGCTTCGGAAGCTTTCTCACTGTAGAATAATAATCAAAAAGAATGATGTATTATTTCATATCCTTAGAAATTAGTAAATATTAATAAAAAACTTGAAGGAGCTACAGATGATCAGTATTAAGAGCAAATAATTTTCAACTTCAAAATATTTTTTACAGTAATTTAGCTTGCAACATTTTTACTTTAAAGTAAAAATATTATGTAGAACTTTTTTTCTAATCAGTTTCTGAGATGACTTCCCCATAATTTAGGGAATGCATAAAAATAATTAATTTGTACATAATGAATTTTAAACATACCTGAAAATGTAATACATCAAATACTTTTCATAAATGACAGGTGAAGTTCGTTGCATACTCTGCTTTAGTATTACATTACTATAAAATCAGTAATTTGAAAAGAACAGGTTAAATGGTACCATTAGAAATTGTGCTGCTGGATAAGGGTTTGTAGTTAGAAACCTGTGACTAATACTCAGAGCTGTAAATCTTTCAGAAATAATATGTAAACTTTAGGAAAAAAAAAAGTTATTTGAGTTGTGCTCAGTTTCTGGAATACGAATCTTGCTTTTTAGTGTTTAACCTGTTTTTCTTGGTCTGAATGTTTGTTTGTTTCTCTGGAGGACTTTCGTTTTTATGGAGTGAATGCATATATATGTTGCTTCATGCTTCCATTTCTTAATTTTGTATTCTGTGCAGCATGTGAATCTTCACTTAGGTGCTGCAAGGAGATAAAGCACCTGCCTGTGGCTAGCACTCTGGGAGGAAAACCACCTAGGGCAGCCACTCTAGTTTCAAAAGTTGAGCCTGGAAACGAGTATGACCAGTAGTGGGGGGCAGGTTTGCTCCTTCCTGATGGGTCACACCTTGCTGAGTGTGGAGGAAGGATGGTGGTGGATAAGGGCAAGTGGTCTTTGCTGCAACAACTTTGTTCTCCTTACTTATTATGTGTAGTGTTGCAAACATTGGTATTGAAATCCATATGAAAAAATGTTCCTCTAATGCTTTAAGTGCATTGTTTCCTGCAAATTCTGTTTCTGAAAGTCCCCAAAATAGCTTATTTGTGTTTTAAGAGGTACCCAAAACAGTTTGATGAGTGAAACATGAATGTGTCTGTCATGAGAAGTTTGGGAGGAGTGCAGTAGTGGTCTTTGCATTAGTGGTAGTCACGTCTGGCTTGAATAAATTACATTAAACTTCAAGATGTGAGAATATTTTGCTGACTTACTGGGGGTTATTTTACAGAATTACAAATGTTGAACTTGGTTTTAGCCTCTTCCTTGAAGTGGTTGCTATGTCATATGCCTGCTCAGAGCAGCTCTGTAAAGAGAATTCTTCCAAATAGATTTTGATGTTCAAAGCAAAATCTTTCCTGAAAAAGGATTTCCTACTGTTCACCATTGTTTACAGTTATCTTAAAGTAAGGGGAAATGAAACACTTTAGATTTTATTGCTCTCAGTGTTTTTGCGATGGTCTTGTTGGTATGACCTGAACATTTGCAGTAAAAGGCCTCATCTGGAATTCTTTGTTTAAGCAGAAGAATCATTACTTCAGTGGCATTTTGCTCAGAGTAGTGATAAAGTGTTGGGCCTGAAATTATAAAATGTGGGAAATGAACATGGGGAAAGTATTTCCACTCAAAGGGGTTAGATAAAAGTGCCAAGCTCTGGGCTGGATATCTTTATAGGGAACAGGCTCAAGACTGGGTATTCATTGAATAAATGCAGTTTCTCCAGTATCTTGTCAGTTTTTAATTCTTTGACATGCATATTGTCTGTGGATCCCTCTGATGGCCTAATGCCAATGCTGGTGAGCTACAGAGTTGTACCTGGAATTGGTTATACACATAAGTAACTGTCTAAATTTTGACTGTGAAAATGTGTACAAGAAGAAGCTGTGGACTGAAGTACGTTTTAAAACTTTGCAAATGAAGGGGGAAAAGTGAAGGGAGCCTTTGTCAGCATATGATTTTTCTAGGGTTTAAAGGGAACCCAGAAGAGTGACTGTCATAAAGCTGGAAAAAGCATAGATAGATTAGCTCATCTCTCCCACAGGATGGCATATTGTACATGGAAGATAAAATCAGTATTTAAATTGATTCAAACAATGAATTATTGTGCTTTTCATATGTTTAGTACTAATTTCAAAGGTTCTTTTTGGATCAGTGAGATTAAAGTGTGTCAGCCTCCTCCTCTGCCTCGCCTCTGGAAGACGTGTGTGGATTCCCCTGCGGTGTCTCAAGACGTTGACACATTACATAGGCAAGCGTCATGGAACGTCATGGCTTTCACTCACTCAGGAGGGAAAAGTGCCAGATGTATTTTAGATTTCTGAGCCTCTAAGAACACTTAAAGACCCTCAGTTGCTTACCAAACATTAGGGTGTTTTTAACTGAATCTTCTAATCTAACTTCTTTGGTCTGAGGTTATGGATGATTGCTGTATTTTGATAAGGGCTTGGTGCTTTTAACAATATTTTAATTTTAATTCAGTACCAATCTCTCAATGGCAGAATCTGTTCCAAAAGGCAGTCACCTGAAAAAAAATCTAATTCCTTTATCTAACAAACCTTAAATATTTATTTTTTGCTTGCCGAATGACAGCTCATGGGGCTTATATGAGGCCCATACAGCTTAAACTGTTATATCGGTAGTCGTACTCAAGAAGCTGACATCTAAGGCATGGAGTTGCCTTTAAAGGCTTCTAATGCAAGAGATTAGGGGCTTTTTACCTCTATCAAGTCTTCTCTACCAGAGTTCAGAAGGATGCAAATATTTAGAAGGACTGGGGAGAGAGAAGCAGAAATATGAACATGCTAGCAAAGTGAAAGCAGAGTGCAAAAGTTCCCCATCTGTATGACTGAATATTGCATGGATTTGAGAACTGTTTCTATCTGCTCTTTGTGTGCTGAAGTTCGTGTCCATTTTCAGTGGCAGTGTGTTTGCAGAGTCATCATGGGCTGCCAACCACTGTGCTCCACTTGGTGTAGTGGGAATTATGTGTTATTCATCAAGAAAATGCAACAGTTTGTGGGAATGCTCTGGCACTAAATACTCCAATACTTAATGATCATTTAAAAAAAGCATTGCCATGGGGATCCTCCTACTCCTGTTCGTGCATATGCAGAGCCTTAGGACTGCTGTGGCAGCACACAGGTTCTGCTGCAGTTCCTGAACCATTAGTTACCAATAGGGAAGTTCATCAGTGAAGTTACAAATTCTCTCACAGCACTGGGATCTAGCAAATCAGTTTAGGCCTTAAAATAAGTAAGGGTGAATCCTGCATTCAGGGTCACTGTCAGACTGACCTCATTTTTGGCTGTGGCTTTCTCTAAAGACTGACATGGACTGAGTTTAAGGGGGAGCTTTTTCTGGATTGTAGGATGGAGCACCTACTTCATGGTCAACAGGAGGTGTGCTTCCACAAAGCTGGTTTTTTTATTCAGTGCTTTCAATTTTGTCCATCATTTTTAGCTTTTCTTCTAGTGGTCTGTTAAGTTGAAGGTTCTTTCTTATGCTGCTTCCTGCACACTGATTTTGGCAGGGCCCTTAAAAATTGTGAACGTTAGAAATAATGTAGTTATTTCTAAAAAAGTTGTCTCAGGGAAAAAAAAAAGCTGGATGAGAGTATGAAAAACACTTAGATTCTGAAACTTCGATTGCTTGTCAAGTGTGTGTAGGTGACTGATGAGCGTCAGAGTAGTCGTCAACTTAATAATCATTGCTAAGTGCCATATGTGGAATAGATCAGGCATTTTACAGTTTGTCAGCATTAAACCACTATTTGCTTTTTCCAATGCAAAGCAAACTGAAATTTTACCATATCGGAGGGTACCTGTAGTACTCCATTAGCTTTGAAGTGATGCTATTAAATGGATTTATGACTTCTACTGTATGTCTAGCAAAAAAAAAAAAAAAAGCTGTAGAAAAATATGAAATAATGCCATAGCTGGAGTTTAATTTTGATGAACACCTCTTTAATTTATAGATAGTTACTCTGTAAGAAGGTAACAAGAACTTTAGTCAGACAAGGTGGGGGACTTTTTGGAGAGGGGATTTTATACAGAGAAAAGTAGTCAAGAGTCAAACTGCACTATTCCAAACTTTAGTTTTAAGGGCTCCAGCTTTAAAACTGTATTGAAAGCAGTGCTGGAAGATCTCTCTCTCTAGTTTGTTTATTTTTCCTGTGGATCTCTCACTTTTTGCTTGCCCTTCTGACATTAGGAGTTTTAGCAGTATCAATGGCTGCCACATCAATCATACTGATGTGTTTTAGAGCATCTTTCTTTGTGATTAGAAAACCTCTCCTGCCATTGTTTATCAGCAGAAAATGAAACTGCAATCGCAACTGGGATGTGTCAAAGCCTAACAGCCGGGTGTTGCCATAGCAAGGCAATGTTACATAAGCAGCCACTCTGCAAATAATTCATGCAGCCAAATTTTAAACATAACATCAGAATTCAGTGCTAAATTTATGGTCTTTTTAGGAGGGAGCTTTCCTAGGTGAGGTCATCTCGGTTGCTACTGAAATTTATGTGCTTAGTTGTGAAGCTCTTTTAGCACTGCCCATTTACACCTTTATTTTGTTTGAACATATTGTTCTATTTCTGAAACATCTGTTAGTTTAAATATGGCCTCACAATATGTTTTCTCAAGTGGTTTTTTGCAACAGTTCGGTAAAGCTCTGTATTTTGATCTTATTCAAATTTATTTGCACAGCAAAGTGCAAAACCAAGAAATTTACAAATGGCTTTTCTGGTTAATGGGTGTCAAAAATTTTGCAAGGCAGTAATTTAGACCAGATCACTTTTCAGATGAGAGGATTGAAATATATATACAGATGTATTTTTAGAATCTTTGCAAGTAGTTGTCTTTAAGCACTCCAACAATAATAACCCAGGCAGTTTTATCTTCTAAACCCCAAATTGACAAATGGTCTAGCCTTTCTGTCTGATCTGCAGAAGTATAGATAACCATTTAATCTCAGTTAAGTTGTTTTAGCTTTTGATTTTACTGTATTTCCCAGAGTCAAATAGTAATATTTATTACCATTTTCCAGAGGAATAAAGAGAAGCTGTTTCCTGAGAAATTTCTCCCTGTATAGGCTTGTATTGAAAGGTGTGCAATGAGGAGAAAGAGCTAATTCTTCAAGGCTTCCATTCTGTATAACTGCTTTTTTTTTCCCCAAGAAGTTACAATATCCTCATTAAATCATAACTGCACTGGGGATCACCTGTAGCAAGCACTTACCTTCTTCAGGATAACAACTTTGGATTTTTAGATCCAAATAAAGCAAAACAGTACTTTCACACTTTCTGCTTAAATTATTTACTTAATGAACACTTTAAACCTTTGGTTTAGAAGCTGAATAGTTACCAAGACAAATGCTGAAGAATAAGAGTTCCCAAATATTTTGTTAAAAAATCCTGTCTGGAAACACCATGTTGGGAAATTCTGAAAGGCCATATCTTCTTCATTGACCTCTTACAGCTTTTCAAGTGCATTTGCTTTCTCTAAAAAGATGAAGTAAGGACATGGAGATGAGTTGTACTTTTTCAGAAGAAAAAATTTGAGACCCCTGTATTAGTCTCATATTATAAGAAAGCTGCTGCCCCAGGAACCTGCTCTGAGCACTGTCAATTTCTTGTTATGAGATAGGCCTGGCAGGGCAGTTCCTCTTCAATTTAAAATAGTTTACTGTCCAAGAGCAAGCATCTGCTGCTCCTCATGATGTTCCTTTCCTGCAGTTGAAGGATGAAGGGCTGGAAGACACAGATCCGTGGGTCTGGGGCAGCCAAGATCTGGAATGCTTAATGCACATTCACTCGTATACACATTTTTGCCCTCCCTGTGTATGGGGTTCAGCAGATATCTGGGAGACAAAATAAATTTTTCTCTGAGGTTTTCAATGCAAGCATTTCTTTTATGCAAAGGGGGTCCAGCACTGTCTATAGCAAGTAATTTTATAGTACTGGAGGCTTAAAAATCTACCCCATTTTGTGCTACTTATCTGCCAGATAATATTATCTTGAAGAAAATAGTTGTGGATGTCATCTTGTAGGATGTTTGGCATTTCTAGCTTATCCTTTAAGTAGAAATTTAGGGCACTTGGTACCTCATGTGAAGTGGCTAGAACAGTAATTTCAGAGTGTTTGGCCTTACATGATTAACATCTGCTACAGTACCATATGGTGGGAATTTCCAAGTAAACTGTTAATTAATATTGGAGTGCACCAGAGTAAGCCTTAATTAAGCTAAATTCAGCTGAAGTGTATTATTTTAATATAGTCAGATGCAAAGTGCTGTACTTTTGTATTGATACCTTTTTCTGTTGTGTGAAGAAGTGGGAAGAATACTGATGAGAATTATTTGAGCCTTTAAACTGAAGGTTCAAGTAGCTTTTAAAATAAATGGATTAGGACTTAAATCAAGCATCCATTGATTTAAGTGGATCAGGGTCTGTATTTGGCAATGTTGAGTTGTGCTTTGTGAATGGTGTGGTGACTCCTCTGCTGGGATTTTCCCGTGTGGGGTGTGGGTGGTCACAGTGTGTCCAGCAGAGCTGCATGAGCCATTTTCACAGAGCTTCAGATATTGCTGATGGGGCCGTGCCTGTGCACTTGCTCTAGTAGCACTGGTGGAATGATACCTTCCTGTGTGAGCTGGCCAAAATAGTCTGGAGGAGTGTTGGGGTGGCAGCTAAGGTTGTCCATGAGCGTGGGTAATGCTGGGACCTCTCCTTGGCCTCTTATATTTGGAAAGATGAGCATACCCATGTTTAGAGCTGAGCAGCTGGCAGGCTCACCTCTAACGGGCTCTTTCTTCCCACAGGGAATGATTGTCAGCTGTAAAGAAGTTGATAACATTACTGGTTTTGTTGGAGTGTAGAATTTATTTTTAGTTTGGTGAGATCCACCAGTTTCCAGTAGCTACAGCTATAAATGACCTTTTTTTGAATAGGTATTTTTCACTGTTTTCGTGTCCTTCTTTCTCTCCTTTCTCTCCTGATAATCTTCACATCAATAAGAAGGTGAAGAAATCCTTCCTCTTTGTATTGAGGCCAGGTAAATATAGGTGGGATGTGCCAGTGTTGTGTGAGTAATTCACTAGATGGCATTCTTCCCTCTGAGTCAACACTGAAACCCTTCATAGGAATGACAAGCGAACTTAGTCATTTTAGTGAGATGCCAACCTGAAACCTTGACCAGATGTGGTTGCTGAAGGCTTGCTTCATAGTAGTGGGAGAGTTAGATGCAGCATGCTAATTAAATTCCATGTTAATAATTAAAATCCTTGTAACTGGATTCCCCTCATCGATATCCATTACTGACATGTGCCTACCTTACTTTCTTTAATTGCTTTGTAGTTTTGTTGGTTACTTTTGTGTAGTTGATAGTTTGATTCTGAAGTGCATTGCTGTTATCCTTGTTTTGTTTCAGATTTTTCTATTTGAAGAAACATCGGTAGAGGGATCTGTTGAACACAAAGTAGAAGTTGCTCTCTAAACAAACCAGCTTAGGCTGTGTGCACTCAACAGTTGTGGACCTGCACTTGTCCTGCTTTGTGTACACTTTTTAAACACCAAACAAGTAACAATTCTCTTCTTGCTTAGTTTGAGTGGTGTGACTGGAGGCTTTTTTGTGAAATATCCAAAAAGTACCTTCTTGAGTGTTCAGCACTGGCTGACTTTTGGCTGTCTCGTTTATTGTTGCTTTGTCATCATGGATAGAACCATGTGCCATTTCTCTTCAGAGATCAAGAATGGCTCTTTTTGGTAGACTTTATTTTATTAGAGCTTATATGAAAAGAACCCAAACCAAATGTGTTAGTGTGTTTATATTTTGGTAGTCCACTTCTACTTGTGTCCAAAATTTTCTGTAAATGCCAGATGACAAAATGGTCTTTACTGTTTTTCAGGTGGTGTCAATTATTTCAAATGTTGCAGTCTTCAAATATTTTCAAATAAAAATATATGCTAGTTTAACCTAGAATGTGGAGGCCTAATGTTTCTTAAATTTCCTTTAATGTTTTTTTGATGTAGTGTTGAGTATTGTGCCCCACAAGTCCTCTTGAAAATACCAGCAGTCTGTAATTTCACTGTTGGATACTGGACTTCAAAAGTAGATGTAGTTTTGTTGCTTCAGTCATTGTTTCATTGTATGTTTTAAACTATCCAGATCTTAGCTGTTTAATATAGTCTGGGGTCAAAAGCCTGTTTCTGGAGTCCTGGTATCTGAGTCCAAGAGTACAATGTAGTGTGAATAATTTGTCATGCTCTACATGTGGATTTGACAGAGGTTCAGCCTGGAAGCGTAATCATTGTACATAAAAAAATTCTGTGTAAGTGTCAATCTGAACATTTGAAGGACATAGGACAGATTATCATTAGAAAAATAAGACAGGTCTATGACAGGACTCCTCGAGAGAGAGTAAACTAAATTTTGAAAATAACTGGATAGTTCATAGCCTTCAAAGGACTTGTTTCAATTATGGTGCTTTAGCAAACTTCATTTGAGAAAGCATTTGAATGCCTGATGAGTTATGTTGAAGCTGCTGTTTGCAACTATAGAAAGTATAATGTTGTATGTGTAAACATGAATCTTCTGTATTTCCTATGATTATTTTCTTGTTGGTTTGATAGGATGTTTTTGGCTGTGCTTTTTGTTGTTGTGGGGATTTTTTTCATAAATTTGATTTGGTGTTCCTGATAACTACCTTGGCTTGAATAAGACAGCCTGAAGAGTAGTGGCAGTGAAGAAGTGGTAGCCATCTCACAGAATCATAGAATTGTTGGTGTTGGAAGGGACCTCTGGAGATAATCCTGTCCAACCCTCCTGCCAAGGCAGCATCACCTGGACCAGGTGCCACAGGAATGTGTCCAGCTGGGTTTTGGTTGCTTTCAGAGCAGGAGTCTACACAACTTTCTTGGGCAGCCTGTTCCAGTGCTCTGCCACTGTCAATGTAAAGTTTTTCCTCATATTTAGATGGAACTCGCTGTGTTTTAGTTTATGGGCATTGCTTCTTGTCCTGTTGCTAGGCACCATTGAAAACAATCTAGCACTATTTTCTTAGTCCTCATCTCCTTTATGAAAATGTCAGTATTTGAAAATGGTCTTGATGGTTTACACTAGTGCAAGGTCTTAGGAAAAATCAAAACAAGACAAAAATCAGTTTTCTATGAAAATCCCATTTACTGGATAGTATTTGCTAGATGAGCAAAAGACTAAATCTATTGCAGAGGTCTAAAGGTAGCTTCTTTTCAGTTACTAAAATTTTATGAAGTTAGTTTACAAGGAGCTCACCAATATTTTGGTTGATCTGTCTTGGACAGTAAACTCCTTTCCTGTTATTTATTAGGGCATCTAGTTTCTCTCTTGCATCTTATCTGTTGTTGCTCAGCTCTCCGTAAGCTGTGCTGAACTATCCAATTACGAACTGGAGGTAACTAATGCTAATGAGCTATGAATGAGTAAACCTGGACAGACTGGGCAGTTAATGCCTGCCTCTGCTGGCTGCCTGTTTTCAGACTGTAGGGTTTCATGGGTGTTCCTGACACCATTGCCTTCCAAATCGGGGTGCAGTGATGTGCTGTAGGTGGCTACCTGGGCATCCAGCTGCTGTGACTTTGGGAAAGAGGCTTGGGTCTGCAGAACAGTATGTCCTGAATGTTTTTCACCTCTGCAGATCTGAGCAAGTTCCTCTTTAGAGGAATGAGTGCTCTGTGTAATAGAATAACTGAAAATAGAACTTCAATATGTGACAGGTCCCTTCAAAACCCCCAAAATTAATTAAAAGTTGTTTTCTAGTTCAAGAGAAGGTAAAGCTGAATACAAACTTTGCTGCCCAGTCCATTATTAAAAAGATATTTAAAAGACCTTTACTTTACAAAACTTTCATTTTTCAGTTGACAGTGTATTGTAATCTGTGGTGGGAATGGTGACATTTTAGATTCAAAGGGAAAATCTTCTGACTCTTCATCTGCACATGTACAAAGTCAGGCAGGATTTAAAAAGACCTAGAAATTGGAATATATAATTTCAGTAGATTTTTCTCACTTTGTTTGTGGTCAGCAATGCGATGTAGGTAATTGACTTGTATTTATCCTAAGAATTAAAATTGTAAACCCTAAGCCTTCACCCTCTTGTTTTGTGCTCTCAAATACTACAGGGAGTTTCCTGCAGAATACTGTTTTGTTAAATCTTACTAAATCAAACTTAAAAATTACAATGAGACCTTTGAAGGCAAAGATTGATTGTATTGGGGTTTAGCTCAATCAATGGTAAAATTGTTTGTAAAATTAAAAATGTGTCTAATTTTCTTTTGATGGAGTCTTTGAAAGCATTATAGCAGGTCACAAACTTGGAACTCAATGTTTTTGAGTTCAAAGTATCTCCGTAATGTCAAATGTTAGAACTCACTTGAAGGAAAGTGGCTTCCAGATTACAGGAATTCAGAAATTGGCAAATAGATAGAAGTAGCTTTTTGGTTGGCATGATTCTGATATTTAAATCCCAAGAGGTAATTTTTGTTTGCTCTTGGTGGTTTTTTTAAGGATTTTTTTTGTTTGTGGTGGGTTTTTTTGTTTGTTTGTTTTGCTGTTGGGCTTTTTTTTTTTTTTTAATGCTCACTATTTTAAGATTTTTTGGCACTATGGAACTGCTAAAAATAATAAATAGTTTAGTGGTGAAATTATGCCTGAGTGTTGAGAAGAATAAATCCTTGTAGCTTCTATAGAGGAACACACCCTTCTTGAGTGAAATCAAGCATGCTAAGAACAATTGACTTGAACTCTTGTTGAGTTCTTAAATGTGCTTCTTTAAAAGTTATTATTGTATGACAGATGGGGAGTAAGCTAGCTAGGAATTCAGAGAGGTCAGATACGGTCAGGTATAAAGAATTGTCTGCCTGATTGGTTTTTTGGGGATTTTTTACCCTTTTTTTCCCCTTCCCTTAATGACTTTTTGCTGTGACATATGTGACTTAATATTTGAGTTTGCTCTGTGCACTCTAATCCAATTGCTTTGTTTAGTCAAATGAGTGGTTTTTGTTTTATTCTGAATTTTAGCTATTGGTTTTTGCATTAAATGTGCATATTTAATTAGGATATGTTATTAAAGATTAGATTCTCACAATGGGATGTGTGCCAGCTCATGAAATGAAGTCATGCTTGTCAGGAGATAGTAAATAATATGCTTAGGAAGGTTTAAAAGATGTCTTGCAAAACATTAGCTGCTGTAATGAGTGCAAAGTGGCAACAGAACATAAATATCAATTGTTTTTCTCCAGTGGATCCATTTGAATCTGAGTTTTCTTAATTTGAATTAAATTTTCTTTTACCAGTTTAATGAAACAAGCAAGAAGGGGTGTTTGTCTTTTCAGAAACCAGTTTCCCATCTCAGAACAATGGCTTGTTTTGAATTGAAGGGGAACAATCCAGCATTCATGCAAAATCTTGTAATCTCTGTTCACAAAACCACTTTAAGAAATAAGAAACTGCTGTCCAGTGAATCTCCATTTAGTTATAAGGATGTGTCTTGGATTCCCAACTTTGCTTCCAGAACTGTCTTTATTTTCTTCTTCATTTTACCCAGAATCTTTTAATATCGGAGTGCTCTTAAATGCTTTGAGCATCCTGACTGGTTTGCCCAGAGTGGCATTGGCAGCAACCGAATCTAGAGGCAAGGATGTGTCTGTCTCCATCCTAATTTGATCAGACAAAACTTCCTGCAGTCATGCCCTGTGATCTTAAATGCAAGCATCTAATTTCTGTCTTCAAGTGCCTGAGTCTCTCTCCTTGGGCCTGGGCAGACTAAGTCTTCTGCTAATAATATTTGCAGTGGGCTTTCTGCTGATGTTTTTGATGTTGCCCCTGGTGCTTTTGGGAAAAGGAGCAGCTGGCCGAGCCCTTCTTTGGGATGCACCTCCAGCCTGAAGCAGGGGGGAAGATGGGAACCTTATGTTGGAATGCAACTGTATGATGTGGAAAGCAGAGTCTCTTAAGTGGAGAGGAGAAAAAAGTCTACTCTGCATACACACATATTCTTAGTCACTTTTTTCATTATAAAATAATGTATACCCAGTATGCTTGGGTACCATGCTGCCATTTTTGGCCAACACACAAAACATTGGTACTCAATACTGGAGGAACTTAGAATATCCTACAGTTAATTTTGCATGAAGCTCCTATTCCAAGTGTCTGAACAAAATTACAGAAAATGGTTCTTTTTACTGCTGATTTTGTTTTCTCTGTGCTGCTGGACCCCCTTTATTACTGGCATTTCTGAGGAATTACCAGTATTGCAGTAGCAGGAGAAGGGGCTGCTCATCACCTGCTGCTTGGGTGGTAATACTCTGGCTCCTCCAGGGGAGGAGAGAAGGTTTAGTGTCTTATGTCATCTTCAGTTTTGGTGCACTGGAGCATTTCTAACTGACTGTCTGCTTGTTTTAATGAAAGAAATTTGTCTTGTAACAGCTTTATATGCCCAGCTAATTAAACCACTGTTATATTGCTTGCCATGTATCCTGTTTGTTAGGCAGAAATTGTTTGCACTTTGACAGATTCATTTCTTGTTGATATTAGTTTTGTAGGATGCTGCTGTCTCAGACTTGTATAACTTAGAAATAATAAGGCATTTTAAATACTGGCAAGTACAAAGTTTTGTTAATCATTAACACAGAAAAGGTTTTCAGTCTTGTCAACTTCATAAGATACAGTTTGTTCTGCCTGTGTGAATGCCTCTGCCTTATGTGGACACTGAGTTGAGTGCCCTTTAATTTGATACATGAAGCTTGGGAATGTGTTGTAAATAAAGAAATGGTTACAATGCCATAATCTTTTTCTAGTAACCTTCTTTAAAAGGAAAAATGGTCTTTTTTAGTGAAGAGGCAGCATTGGCTATTCTTTCATAGGCACTCAGTGATGGCTGATGTCTTCCAAATTACTTGAGGTCTTTTATGTTTGTTCTGTGGTATCATCATTGCAGAGCTCTCATTTTTTCTGCACAAATCTGAGCATGCACAGGTGGGACTGGAAGACTGCCGTGCTACCTGTCACTCCTGATTTGAGACTGGAGGTCTGAGGAGCTTCACCCATCTGGGAAGCTGCATCAGCTGTTAACACTGAGCCACCTCCTAAACAAACCGTACTTTTCCTCCTATCTTTTGCCAAAAGCTGTGGGATGGATTGAGGATTAGCAACCTCATTAACTTTTGTCCCTGCTGTCAAGCAGTCCCTTGAGAAAGACTTTGGTGGTTGTGATGATGCAGATTCTTTAGCACAGTGAAAAGTAAAAAAGTCATCATTAGTGGGTTAAAATTTCACAGATGAGGTTTCTATTCAGTTTATTGTTGACTGAACAGGTTGGATTAGTTTTGTAAATACAGAAGTCTTAACAATGAAGACCAACCATCCTCACCTGCCCAAAAGTAAGGGATGGGGAAGGCTTAAGTAAGCACCTCTCTTCATCCCCGAGTAAAGAGCATGTTGCAGCCTGAATGGCACCAGAAAAGGTGAATTAAATAATTGTATGGTTTATTTGGAGGAGGAGATCTGGTCACAGTGATAATGGCTCATACTTCTGGCAGAGCAGTAGAAGCCATCACATTTTGCCATCTGGTTCACCATTATTCTGACTTAATGTAGGAGAGAAGAAACTGTTTGTAATTCATAACCCAGTATGTTGAAAGAGGCTTGGTGCCAGAAACCAACTGAATGGGTGCCTCTTGTCTTGGCCTTTGTAAAAAGTAAGCCCTATGTAACTTAGTTTGTCATATGTAAAAAGAGAGAGGCAATGTATGAACAGACAGAAAAAAAGGTACTGCAAATTTTTTGTTTTATAAAGATTATCTGATTATTTTAAGCAATAGGAGACCCTTCAGTATAAAATTCCTGCCTAGCATGACTTATAGGTCTAGTTTGATCTTGCACAGCACATATTACTGTTACATTTATAAGCAAGACACTGGAGAACACATTTGTGTTGATGGAAAATAAACAAATATAGCAGCAAAACCTAGTTCAGAAGTTCTTTGAAGCTTTATGAGAAATATCAAAGCTGTGACAAAATACTGGTGCATGGCGTTGCAGTGGCTATAGGCTGAATCTGCATCCTGTTTATTCCAAGGGCAGGTGGAGCTTCTGTACCCACTGCCCAGTAAATCACCAGTTGTAAGGCAGGCAGGCTGTAATACGACTTCAAGGATTTTTAAAAGTGCTCTAAAGAGAAGTAAGTGTACCAGATAATTTGGTGAGTCTGTACAGTATGTTCATGTGTTTAAAAAAGAAGCTCAAAATATCAGCTGAGGGCCTCAAGAGTACCCACTATTAATAATGATAGTAAATGCTGACATCCTGTTAAGCTCTAGCTTTGCACCAGTATTTGAGATGTTTTTTAAAGGAACATTTTAATGGGTATTTATGGAATTTCTCAAGGAAAATTTGAAATTACATTATCTTACCGTTTGAGACTAAACTGTTTCTGTTTATGAATTTGCGTAAAAGAAATTATGATATTAAAATATCAAGACTGGTAGGAAAAGCATCATGACATCAGAATTACAGAAAACCAAAAGTAACCGATGCAACATGTCTTGTGTAAAGGGTACATTGATTTTCTTGTTTTATTTCCTAATGGTAAAATATGATGACAAATGCTTATGGCATTTACCATAGCCCAGAGGTGGATTACAGGGAAGAGCAGGTGGAGATGTTTTCATACTCTTGGTAGAGGGACAGAAGAAGGTCCTTCTAGCTCTCTCTTTGGCCTTATTGGTGTGGGCACGGAGCTGCCGATGTGGTGGCAGGGTCACGGCTGGAGGTGGCTCTGGTGCTGAGCCACCAGTGGGCCAGGGGGGCATCTCTTACCACAGCCCTGAGCCTCCCTACAGCGTTCCTGGGTTATTGATGTGCTCACCAGGGCGAAATTGCCGGGCATGTGAGACAGGCCTGCGTCCAAAGAAAGGGAGTGATAAGGTCTCACAGTTAGCAAAGAGAATTCTTTGAGGTTGGTTGATCTGTAGAACCAGAGGGAGGGTGGTGGTGGTAATATTGTGGTTTTATTAAAGTTAGGTTCTGAAACTGGTGACTACCCTTGGAGTGTGCGGAGCAGGGGGAAGTGAGAGCCTTCCCAGCGGGTGGGTGTGAGCTGAGACACCTGGTAAGGCAGGTAGAAGACAGTCCTGAAAGGGGACACTCTGCCTCACCAGGGCTTAAGCCACCAGGTCTGTGATGTTCTGATTCTGACTCAAACCAAGCAAAAGAGTCAAGCTTACTCATTGCTCCACTGTGCAGTGAGGTCTGTAACAATTGACAGTTCTGTTACCTTTGAACACTCATTAGCACTTCAGATTAGCTATTAAAGGATATGAAACGTTTAATCACTGTGTCTTTTCTTGTTAGTGGTGGTCACTAGTGGAATGCTTTTTAAAATTTGTAATTAAGTGAAAAAAATATACTTTAGCAATTTTACTTGGGATCCAGCAATTTCAGTCATTGAGATTACTGCCCTGAGGAAACTACATTTTCTTCTCCCTTAAATAATGTTTTTAAACTCTTGAAATAGTAACATGATAATTCTACGTCATGTAGAAGCTGAGAAGATCCCCACTGCCTCCGTATGTTTGGACATTTCTAGTTTGTGGTGCTATGGAGGAACTTTTAGTCATGATTGAAACTGCTGATTTCTCAAATTCCAGAGTCTGCTATTTAATGAAATATAAGCGTGATGCAGCAATTTTCTGTAGCAGTGACACATTCATTGAATTGCTTTTCTCTTCCCTAGTACTAGTTAGCTCTTAAAAAAGCTATTTGGAATAGACTTCTGACTAAGTTTAAAAAGGAGCTCTCTTAATTATAGATTAAAGGAAAATTTATAAGCCTCAGAAATCCTCAAATTACTGAAGCACAGTCTTTTATAATGTTTTCAGCTTGATATTCAAAAGGTTCCAGTAAAATAAAACAGCTAGTTCTTTCAGGGGTCCATAATTATAGGACCTGTTTCTTAAACTGAGATCTATTTCTTTGCACAGAATCAGCATATAATCAAAATAATTTTTATGTAACTACTTGTGTTCTAGAAGTACAGAATATGTGAAAGATGAAAACAAGCATCCATTTTTAATCACATGTTCCAGGGAACTCTGTAGGGAATGCCATGGAAGATAGCAGTGAAACTTTGCTAATCAACTCCTGTGCTTCCCTTTGCTCTTCTAAATAGCCAAGACCTGTCCCAAGCCATGTCAGGAGATGTCTTCACAATGGGTTCATACTGCTGTGATGACTTCTGCCAGCTGTGCTTTTTAGGAGCATGCAGCCAGCTCTGTACCTAGCGGTGCATGGCAAGGCATCCCATGGCATCCCACCCCAAGGGCAGTGGAGGAGGCAGCTGAAATGCTGAGGGAAAGAGAAGATGGGGCTGTGGCTTCCTACAGCTTCTGCCCTGGTTCTGAGGGGAATGGATGGCTGTTCAACATGGGGAGCTCTGGGCAGAGGTCAGGTGGGGTTTGTGTAGGGACAGGGCATGGTCACACTGAAGTCTCCCCCAGATGGAATGGATGCAATGAGGGACTCAAGGTATTCACATTGCAAGGCATGGACAGGAGAGGAAGAGCAGTGGGTTTGTACAGGGAACTTGGGGATGAGAGGGACGTGACTCTTGTGGGTGTTCCTGTTTGCACTGATGAGTTGGGACTAGGCTGAGACATTCTTTTTTCTCTTTGCCTCAGCCACCCATGGAGAAAGAATGAGTGGACTGTAGGTGATGACTGCTGCAGTCAAAGGTCTTGGGAAGAACTGAAATGCAGGAAAGATAGACATTTTTTCCTGTAAATGCTGAATGGTGAAGTTTTCTGTGAAACCTAACCATGAAAAATAACCCTGTTACGTTTTTCCTGCATGCCAATGGGGCATATTTTTCTGTTGGCATTTAGAGGATGCTGAGTCATGAGGACTGGGTTTACAGAAGAAAATCATCTCCTCCTCTCAGGAGCTTAGTTGTCTTCATACAGAGATAGGAAAAACAACCTCTTTGCTGATGTGGCTGAAGTGCAACCTTGGTAAGAAGTGAGGATGGTAAAATTGGAGAGTAAGATGCAAACAAGAAAAGGTCAGTTACTGCTAGAACCAAAAAGGCTTTTGTGGGCTTGACAATACAGAAAACATTTCTTTACAAAATGAAAGAAGGATTGTATATACTACACAGCTTGTAGAATCCTAAAAATACATTCATCCTTGGCAAAGCATCTGAAGGTGTCAGAAACCATAAGATGTAAAAGGCACCTCACAAAGAAACATCTGGGACCCTGATTCTTGAGATTTCAGTGCAGCTTTGGGCTGGAGAGCTTTTTCCTGTAGACAGTATGGTAGGATTTGAGATGCTCTGAAGAGATGAGATGAAGTCCTTGAAATTTGATTATCAGCTGCTAATGTTCAAAACACTTGCACATTTTTTTTCCTGATACATTCTATATGTATTCTATTCTAGCATCTATTCTAATACATTCTGGTTTTCCATTCTATACCATGGAAAATTCTTGAAGACCAAATTAGTAAAAAGTTAGAATTTAGTTACTTTGCCAGTATTAAAGCTAAAAGGAAGGAAAAAGTCAGTAGGCTTTCTGGTTGTATAAAACTGTATGAGAATTAGTTTTGAATATAGTCTGTAATTTTACACTGTTTAGTAAAGTGTGTTTAATGGGAAAGCTTTTTAAAAATATCTTCAAATGCTGATGCTTTTGAGATTTTCACGATATTCTAAGGTAATGACATTATTTTCTGAGAGAGACTGCAAAGGACATACTTAGTCATATATATATATATACATATATATATATATATTCCTTCAATAATATAAAGTAAATATACTAATAATAATACCAATTATTAGGATATGAGTAGCTCCACAACTTTCTGCTAGAACTACAGCTTCAACACCTAAGAAGATGTGCAAACTCACGCTTATGTAAAATATTAGCGTGATCTGCTTTAGTATCAGTAGGTGTATTCACTGTCTTGAACTAAAAATTATGGATGGCCTCAGAAATAAAAGCCATATTTGAGAACTACAGTGTAGCTCTGATATGTGTACCTTGAAAAGCTTGCTCTGGGGATTTTCTGATTTTGACTTTTTTACGTCTGCAGCTTTAATACTGCATTTGTGCTAGCATCTACCATTCAATTTGAATGTAGTTGTTCCTTAGTTATTTCATTGAGGAGTGTATGTTTCTGATTGCCAGTAGCTGTGAAAATAATGTAATCATGAATAGTCCCATAAAGTACTTTTGTACTGGTAAGGATCTCTGTTTTATCTGGGATGAAAGGTTTATTTTCTGAGAAGCTAAAAAAATAGCATTTGTTGTTTTTTATGCCTGTACCCTCATAAACTTTTTCTAGTTGTTCTCATTCAAGGCATTTTAAAAACATTGCTTTCTCATTGCTTTTGTTTAATTGCTTTTAATTGTTTAAAAATGTTTAGGTATTCACAGAGTGGTTTTTGTCCTCAAGATGGGAATAGATTTTGAGAGGATTTAGAAAGTGCAATTGCTACCAGCTGTCTTAGATATACATTTAAGCTTGCTAATTTACTTGGTAAAATTCTTTCAAAACTTAAAAATTTTAGGATCTAATTATTTAAGTTGGGCTGTGAAAGCCTCTAATCTCTGTGTCCAAACTAGCCTTCCTCATCTTGTGCACAGAAAGAAGAGGAGAGGTGATTTGGGATGGAATTTGATAGCATCAGGCCAAACACTGAAAGATTGTTTGCACAGCTGTGCCTAAGCGGTGACCAAACTGTTAAACAACCTAGTGGGGAGAAAATGAATAGAAACTCCTGTTGGCCAGAGGAATGAGTTTCCTGGACAGTGCTCAGGACCTTATGAAGTCATTGTACATGCTGGGTCAAGGCTTTTACCCATATTTTCCCCTTGTGCTTGGGAATACTTCATGCTTTGCTTTTTCATAATAGTATAATTGGCTTAAAGCATCTGAACAAAATTCTGTGCTGACTGACGAATGATGCACTATGGTGTACTTACCTTTAACTTCAATTAGGGAACCTTTCCCTGCCAGTAAACTCATTCACTGATATGAGAGGAGGCAGTGCCTGTATATCTGTCTTGCTTCCTTGCAAATTGTAGATTATGAAACTGGACTACTGAGCAATAATTTAATCAGTGGCATCAGAAGAGCATTAAGCTCCATTAAATGTTGGGTCACCATCAATGTCAGATGAGTATTAAATTATGGCTTGCAACTTAGTAGTACTCATCCAGAAACACAGTGCTTCAGTTCTTGGCAAGCATATAACAGTTTATTATGAAACAGATGCTTCAGAGCTTAACATATGACTGAAGTGTCAAGTTGTATCAGAGAAGAGGGTCCCAGCAGTAATGTGGTGCTCAGACTTTGTGAGACACATGTTAGCGAATCACTCCCTACCTCAAGGATTAGGGTTAAAATTATTTCATTAACAGCATCTCCTGTTGAATGCTTGGAGGTCAAAGCACTAATCTGTCTGCCAAAGACTGGCTTACATGATTCTGTCTGCAAATGGTGGAGGTGCAGTTCTCCTGAAAAGGAGGGAGGATCCCTACAGACTGCTCACAGTTTGAATTTTTATGTGGAATAAATACAATTTTCTCTCTGGTTCTAGCACACCGCAACATCGCCAGCTTGGAATTTGGAAGATGTCTTTGATACCTCTGTTACTAGTCACACATTTTCCGAGTGACATCAGTGAGGTGAAACTCGTAATGCCCTTCTGGATGGCTTTGCTAGTGTCAGCAGCAGCTCTCATGCAGCAGCTCAATCTTTGAGGCTCTTGTCAGTCTGCTGTACAGCTCCTGCCACTTGGGAAAGTTGCATGCTGCAGGAGATGCTGACCTTGGAGCTTTACAGGGAGGGAGAAGGAGGAAAAATGGATGCTTGGATAAAATGGTTTTTCCATTCCTATTTAGGTGCAAAGATTACAAGGAGGAGCTAAAGAAGAGAGGGAGTGGGTTGAGCTGGGAGAGTAACAGATGTGCTGAGGAGAATTTTTGCTGGTGATGGTGCTTGGAAAGGAATAAATGAGAGTGATGCTGATATAAGCAGAGCTCACCTGGTGTTTCTGCAGCCTCTAGCTCAGTAGTAAGATGGATTCTCCAGGTAGGAGTCCAAAGAGGATCTCCTTACCCATCTGCTGAAAATGGCACTTAAGATTCTTGCAAAAATCTTGCATGTGGTTAAGATTTTCCTGTCTGATGGTAACCACAAGTTGCCCACATAGTCTTATTATCACAATATTGTGGCAAGATATTTAAAGGAGTGTTACAGGTTTTTATTTATTAATGGTCACATCACTGGTGCTCAGGTGTTGCCAACTAATTTCTTATTGCTGTGCAGAAGCCATAGTACTTCTTTTGTGGCAGTGGGCTGCAGATGAAAATGCTCCAGTTTCAGCTGAAAATATGACAACTGACTAGAAGGCAGTGGTCTTCAGGGGTGAGTCCTACTAATTGGCTGCAGGAAAGGCTGCCTGAAGTGAATGGAGCAGTGTGTTGCAAAACCACTCCAGTCAAAAGTCTGCAGTGTCCTTCTGCCCTTAGTTTTCACCCTAACATTTGGGGTTCGTTTGCTTGTTAAAAAGTACTGTCCCAAAAATTGGCATGTCCTATATTTTTCTTTTCAAAACTATACCAATAACTTGTTGAAATTTTGATAGTATTGAGTATTATAAAGCATCAGATATTATTTTGATTTTCTACTTGTCTACCTATTACAGTTCTGAAACTGGCTGTTATGCAGAGAACCAGCTCTGAAGGGAGCTTCATCAGAGCAGAACCTGTAATGAGGAGAATTGCATCTTGTCTATATAGACAGTAGAATTGTCATTTCCTCTCTACCAGAGCTTAACTTGATGCATGCTTTATTATTAAATGTCCTGCTATTTCTGAAATAGTTCAAGTTAGGAAAGATATTCTAAAAGAACTGAAAGTTTTAAGGTATTACTGTTTCTTAATGGGGGGATGAAGTAAAACGAAAGCATGAGGATGCATTTGATGCAGTGCAAGATCAGAATATAGCTGATAGATAACATGGTTGAGATTTGGAAATGGTGGTGAAATGTTGTGTTTCATACCTTAGAGAAGTACAGATCATATGGTTCATACTTGGAAATAAAGATGTCCTCTCTTTTTCAAAAAAACTCCCCCACTCTCACTCAGAATGTTATTTTTCAGTGAGTCCAGAGGAGTTTGTGGCAGGTAACAGGGACAGTAATTTCACTTGTTAGCAACAAGTAAGAAGGCATGCAAAGCCAGCCAGAACTAATATCAAACTAGTAATTATTAACTCATTCATGTTTTACAAGTTCTTGAAATTATATCTAGTCAGTCTTTAGTTTGAAGTGTATTTTGAAAGATAAGTATGGAATAGGGAATGCCTCATACAGTAGAAAAATTAATGCATATTAAAAATCTTACTAAACTCAGCAGCGTGAAAATTCAGGTGGTTTTTTCACCTGTTTTGTTTTTGTCTTCTTTTGATATTTTTATTTTCCTGGCTTTTGATTAGGTGTGGATGAGGTGCTAACAAAATACATAGGATTTTTATACTGTTCTCTTATCACTTTTCAATATAAATAATGCTTAAATGGGCAGGAGATAATAGAGCAAGACCAGGAAGTAAACTACAGTTGGCTATCTCCAGCTAGCACAGGAAATGCTAAAGAGAACTTAGCATAAACCTCCTGCTGGTGTCTTGTGGAAACGGGCAGGAATATCTGAAATCGGTACACTTTATCCCATGCCGACTGATACAAGTATGTAGTTCTACCAGCCAGGATTATTGCAGAATAAAGGATGAAGATCACAGAAAGGAAACGCAACCTCAAAATTATGTCAGTGGTAAAATTTCACCTGTTTGGTTTTTTGTTTTTGTTGGGTTTTTTTTTTCCTTTTACCTTATAAGCTGTGGCAACAGTAAACTAGAGCTGCAGTTGAACCTCAGATTCCGTTGATTCCCATGCCTTCCACGTGCCTTGGGGCAAGGCTGTTTGTCAGTACAGCTGAGGGAAATGCAGGAGGACATCACTGTACCATCACTGTACCTTGTGCTGTCTTCTGGAGGGCACTGTACAGGTAGAGCTCTCAGTGGCAGCATGTTTTCTGTGGTGTTCCTGGCCTCTTTCTACGTGAGTTGCTTAGGAGGCTGTGTGGTGTACATCTTCCACTTCCCCACAGACAGTCAATGTTGCCTGCAAGAGTGGAAGGTGCGGGAATTTCAGGTTGTTCCTTGGATTTACCAGCACTAGGCCTCTGAATTGGTGAAGTAAATGTGTCTGTATATATGTCCCCTATAAAATGTTAGTAACACTAAATGGCAGTCTCTTGTACAAATGTATTTGTATTTAATGGAGTACCTAATCCTGTCTTTGGGAAGGAAGTTGAGGGATGTGTTTCATACCGTTAATTCAGTGCTATGCAGTTAATAGCTAAAAATAAATTGTTATTATTTTTGTGTGTGCACATGTTATTTTCCATGCGAATGTTCATTTCCCTTTCCTGAGGACATAACATTGACAAGACTTGAAAGAGACTAATAAGTCACTGTAGATTAATTCAGTCTTTGAAAGGTCTAATTCCTAGTTACAGCTTTTTTGCTCATATGGATAAATTGTACAAGCAAGTCATTATGTAAAATGAGAAACTAACTAAAGTGTAGTTTAGCTTGTCACTTCAACAGATTTTTTTAATTTTAATTTTTTAAATGTATTTACAACCTCAGCAAAACTGACAACATTATTTTGAAAAGTATATTGTTAAAGAAAATAAAAACCCAACAGTTATATTTTGCTGTGATCCGGTTCTGTGGCTTGCACTTCCACTTTACAAGTTTGCAATCCAAGTTGTAGATTTTACATGATAGAATGTATTCTTCACTATTAACGAGTGAGAAGAATAGTGGGGAAGAGCACACATGTAAAGTTATCCTTGCCTATTCTCTTATGTGCAGCTCTCTGCTTTGGATATAGTTTGAAGCAGATTGTGTTAGCCAAGAAGCTTAAAACCAAAATGTTTTTACTTAACATATTTGTGTATATCAGAATGTAATAAAGATGTACTTACAGGACCGTTTGTAAAGTAATTTGAACATATTCTGCTCAATTATGGTTGATGCCATTACGATTCTCTCTTAATTCTAAAATCCTTCCTGAGAGGAGGCAGATATAGAGCCAGTGAATGCTGGATGATCTTGCTGATCGTAGAAGGAAAATCAAATGTAAGGGGAGGAGGAGTAATTTGAAGCATGGATGAAGTCATTGTATAAGCACTCTCAACCAAATCTAGTGTCTTGTCCCTTGTTGCTCCAGAGAAAGGTTCAGTGTAAGTGTAGCAAAACTACAGAATTGCTCCCCTTGCAAAATAAGTTGGTTTGCTTTTAACCATGCTGCTGGGCTGTATAAAAACCACAGACCCTCTGTGAGGACACCACCAAATAAATCTTGAAGCCTTATTTGAACCATTAGCAGATTTCTCCAGTGAGTGGGAGACAGTGTGAAGTACAGAGGTAAAGGAAAGCTTTAACAACTGTTGTATTATTTGTTCAGGGACGCAGTGTTCCAGCTTCTGCCGAAAGGATGCCTTCTGGCATAATAAATTCTTGGCATCAAAGCTGGTTTTCATGGTGAAAAACTCTAATAAAGACAGTGGAGGGATTATCTATTTTGCGTAATAGCATATATATTAGCCTGTGTGAGGGAGGAAGAAGAGGAGGGCCCTTCATGTAATAACAACAGTGTGTTTCAGGTGGCTGCTCCAGAGCCCGCTGTAAAAATACAAACATGGGTAGGCATTTGAAAGAACAGCCAGTACTTATTTACTTACTTGGCTAGTGTCAGGGATGTGCTTGGCTTACATAAACGCCTTCTGACTGTCTAACATATTATAGTTGGTTTTTTCCCTTTAATATATGATTCATTTATATTTTCCAGCGGTGTGGGATGGTTACTGAGACATTGTATGTGAAGTGATGAATATTAGAAGTATAGCTTTCCCTTTCTTCTACAAGACACTCCTACACATATCGAAGTATTTGACCAGTGGTTTTAAATTATAGATGTTTCTTTGTCATGTGCAGGGGGATACACAGCTTTTTCTGCCCACAACTCTAAAACCATCCCCAGTCTCACACTGTGCTGAGTTGTGCGAACTCGTTTTAAAGAGCTTCAAGCCTGGGAATTGCATGGGCGTTGTGAGAAGGAAAAATGAATGGGAGGGAGTTCACTCAGAGTTTGAAGAAACTTTCCTCCTGTCCTGCCTGGTGTGTGCTTGCACATTTGATGGCTTTGTGCTTTCTATAGTTGTATGGTGTGAAGCACAGCTGCAAATAATCATGGGAGACAGTGAAAAGCTATGGAAAATTAAGACTTTCATATCTTAAGTCCTGAGGGAGTATTTCAGACTTAGCCCCTTCTAAACTGTTGAAGAAGCCAATACCACACCTATTCAGACAAAGCCTGCCATCCTTAGGGAATATGGTGGTTGCATTTCAGTACTTACAGTAATACTAGGGAATTTGATAGTTTGTCGTTGTTAACGTGGCACAAAATTGTTTGGGGGAAGGTGCAGCACATTAGTGCAGTTGTGCTCAGAGATGTGCAGCTGTAGCCCAGGGCTGGGACAGATGGAGGGCTGGTTTGCTTTGGTCCTTTCCAGTTCTGGCACTGCTATGTTGGTGGTGTGCTTGAACCTGGTGGTCCTCACTTCAGCCTATTTTAATGTCATCAGTGCTCAGTGCTTGTTAGAGAGATGTGTTGGAGAAGTAATAAAGTCACACACTCTTATTAGATGGACAAGTTTGGTTTTTTTTCCTGTGTAAACTGGTGGTGCAACCTCTTTGTGTGTTGGTACCAGAATATTGCATGTTTCAGGATAAGCTGTGTTTTCATATTACAGAGTTGCTTTGTTGTAGCCTCCAGAAGCTTTAAAGTCAGAAGGACACTGCTGAGGAAAACTTTTTGTTGTGCTCATTCATATGTTGCTTTGCATTGTAGGGGGATCCAATTAGTAATAAAGTTACTCCTTATAGCTGGATGTGTGGTAGCAAATTTTTAGAACATATCAAATCCCTACAAGTGGTTGTGATGAAAACAGCTGTTATACAAGGAGTAATTATAGAAGAGAAAAATAGTAGCATTTGAAATTTTAACATTTAATGAAATACAAATCAAGTAAGTGTTAGTTAACAGTATTTATATCCCTAATTTTATAGTGGTGATTGAAAAATCCCTATATGCTAAGATAGTTGCACTGTATTCTAGTTTACTTGTGATAATTGAAGCAGAAACATGGTACTTTTAGGAAGAAGTTAAGCATTGATTGGACCCAAGGAGATTTCTCTTTCCTGAGGTACTCTGCAAACTAGAATACATGTGAAGAATGAGGAGAATCATTGTGAGAGTATGAAAACTGCAATGTGAAACAGAGTAGAAATAAAAGTAGCTGTTGAGGGATTTGCCTTTATTAGTTAGCCAGCATGAATTTCTTGGGAAAAGAGAAGTATATTGAGCTTCTTGGGTCAGGGCCATGTCTCCTTGCATGTTGCTTTGTTCAGTCTCTAGCACTGTGGGACCCTGAATAAGAGCAGACTGTCTGGATTCTTAAAAATCATAAGCCTGGATCATAAAAATATATTATTACATGTAAAGTGCCAATGTCACTTTTGTCTCTTGCTTTTTGCAGAGCTTTGATGGTACATTCCTGTTGTCAAAGCTACTCCAAAATCATAAGGGCATAGACTTAAGTAAGAAAAAATAATGTAATTTCCTCTTTGAAATTTTAGGGGAGCATTTCATTCAGACTTTATAGTCTTATAATCGTAATAATACTTGGAGAACTTTTTGGAGAACTTCTTGGTTTTGATCAGATATTTCAAATTTATCTCAAGGTGCCTCCCCTATTGGCCTGAACTTCTAACCCTGAACTTAAAAAGCTATCATTTCATACATTTTACTATGAAAGTGAATGCACACTTTCTCATCCCATCCCCACTGGGGCTGTCCTAGGCCCCTGCACTTGGGTGTTGTGTTTATCAGAAGTTAGTGAATGTGTTCCTTTGATTTTGCTTCATTTGAGGGATTCATGATATTTAATGATGCTGTGGGTTGTTTGGCTCCTCTCCCTTCCACTGTCAAAGAGATTTGTGCTGCCATTATCAGCTACACAAACTTTTCACACACTTCAGCATTTCTCATGTGTAAAGGCCACAGCTGTAGTTGAACAATGTGTTCGTTGTAATCCAATAATAAAAGTCCTAAATATAACAATAATTATAACCCATTACATTGAGAACAATATTGATAATCAGGGATACTAATCCTTGAATTTCATAGAAATAAAGCTCGACACTGGTTGTTGCAGTGTTATCCATGTTTTAAGATTTTAAATACTTCGCTAAACTAGTATGTGTTTGTGTAAAGATTAGGCATCACTATACAGATGGGCATAATGGAAGCAAAAAGTACACCCAGAAACACAAATGCTTACATTTATGAACAGCTAAACAAAATGCTGTGAATATTATTCTTGTAATTAACAAGTCTAGCTTGCCATAATAAGCACTGATTATAAGGAGTGTAACAGATTTTATTAAAATAAATTCTACTGGGCACAGCACCCAGTTTGGTCTTGTTTAAGTCATGTTTGTGATTAGTTCTACATGTACATTTTTGGTTTCCCTTGTCTCCTTCTTTAGTTTTCTTTTTTCAATAAAACATTTTAAAAATTGGTCATTGTGAAGTTCTTTGTAAAGTAGAGCTTTTGATGAGCCATGTGTGATCCACACAGTCTTGATATTTCTGCAATTTTCTGGTGAACAAAATTGCCATGTATTGCCAACATGGTCATACAGTTAATATATCCAGTGCAATCCCAAAAAGAGATTGTATCTGTAGGCACAGAAATAGCAGATCCTTCAAAGTTGGATTCCTTGAGCAGGATTTAAATTTTAATTGCAGAATTCATAGTGACATGAGACAGTGCATCTTTCATCTCAGAATTCTGTTTTGATCTATTGCTATCACAGATACACTCTTTTGGGTTCTTGCCCAGTGTAATCCCATCTCCTGGTTTGCTTGTGCTTTTCCATTGACCAACCACAGGTCCTTCTCCTGGCGAGGACCTTAAGAAGAACAAGTCGAGAGAGGCTGAATTTGAATTATGTTGTTGCTTTTTGTGTTCACATCTCTCTTTTGAGTTCTTCATTTTACAAACTTAACACGCTTTTCTGGATGTAGTAGTACCCAATACACCCAAGTGTATATAAAGTGGGGTTTTAAATTGTGTTTCTCTTTCATTATCTAAAATAGTTTTTAGTTAGCAATACCTTTCAGCTAATGTTTTGACTGAACATTTGAAAATTCCTAGTAAAAAGTACACCTAAACTAAACTGCACATAGAAAACATGTAATCTTATACTCTATTCTATGAATACATGTTATGCTTGAAGGAATAATTATTTGGATGTTCTTGGTAATTTTTAATATTTCTCTTTAGTGCTTTTGGAATTTTATTTTACTCTGCTGTAGTCATAGAGAGGGGGAGAAGGGAGTGAGAGGCAGAATAATTCTATAGAGTGAAGGACAGATATGTTTTGCAGTTAGAGGGCATTCACCTCAAATGACAGATAAACAGTGCACAAAATGATTGTCCAGCTCTTTTGCAAATACTGCTGTAATCTAGGTATTTGGCAATTCTTTTTTACATTAATCCAATACCCATTCCCTAATCTGCCTGCAATTAATGTGTTGGGGTTTTTTTTCCCAGTTTCAAATGTATCATAATGTTTTTTCAGTCTGTACTGAGAGCTGCTTCTGGTGGATCACTGAGCATCCTTCCTACAGTGCTCTTCTGCGATGGGACATTATTTTTTGCAGCTATCCTGTTCACAGTAGGCATTTGCCATCCATGACACTTAAAACGTTCTGTTCTTTGCACTGTCTTCTGGCAGTAATAACTGTGACATCTGTTTGTCACATATGAAGCCCAGGAGATGCTGAAGACCCTGGAAGCAGTGAGCATCTCTTCTGTGAACATCCCTTCTGTGGGCAGAGGAAAATTATCTTTGCCTCTCAGGTGGGCAAAGGGCTGGCTTGGCTCACCCCTGGTTTCTGTGGTGACATTAAGACAGAGGGGCACAGAGAGTTCCCAAATGCCCATCTCCCATGTACGGATTGTGGGGAAAAATGGCCTTTCCTAGTCTTGCCTCTCTTGCTCTGGTTCTGGGGACAAAATGTGAATGGGGATAATTGCCTGCTGTGGCCTGCCAGCAGTGTCTGCGCCCAGGAACAGCTCTCTTTGTGGAGGTGAAAGAGAGGGAGTAGTCTTCTGCTGGGTTGCCTTGCTCTTTGGCATAACTAAAGCTTGTATTTTTGTACAATTAAAGTGAATAGGCTAATAGCCTATTTGCCCTGGATTAGTAAAGCCTAGGTGCAAATGCATATGTCTTGGCGAAATGTTTTAGCTTACCGTGAACTTGGCTGAACTTTCAAGTTTGAAACATTTGTAGACTGGTGTGCAATTTCAGTGGTGGTCAGTCCTTAAGAATACTCAGCTTAAATTCAATGCATATTTAATATTGAGCAGGGATAAAACAGCTGTAACTTTTGAGATGTCACTTCCATCATGCTAGTTTAAGTAAAAATATTGTAAATAGTAGTTTGCAATATGGAAAGGAATTGGATAGTGCTACATATATGCACACCCTGTTTGTATTGAATACTAGCTTTGCTTTTTCTGGCTTGGTAAGTTCTGTGTTACAGTCTGTTGCTTGAATTTGTGTTTTTTAGGGTATAAAAGCTGATGGAGTTCAGGTAGTCCTTCTGTTCAGACTGAAAGATAAATTTGTTTGCCTTATATTTAAAGAAAAAAGAAAAGCCCTAGACCTGTTGTATTGTCTTTTTTTTTTTTAAATAAAACTGTGCGCCTTTCCTTCCCATGCAAAATTATTCCATATATTGTTTGTATGTTACTGCTTTTCAGTAAGTGCTATGTTTACAGAACAAGGGCTTGCTCAGGGAAGTTATTAGTTTGTGTCCTCACTCTGATAACCAGGGGAGTAGAAAAATATACTCCCTTGTCAAAGTTTCAACTGTGATAGTTAAACTTGTAATGTTCATCAACTTTTCCTTAACGCAAACTGAAAAGGTGGCTGATGAGGACAGAAGGTCTGTTATTTCCACTGTAGTTTTCCAACCTTGAAGAAAAATTATTTTACTGCCAATTTAGGAAGAATATTTTACCTAGTTACTTCTGGTTTTAGAACTGTATCTGAGCAGCTGATTTTTAATTCAGATCTAGCCATGGAAAAAGCCTATTTTAATATTTTTTTGTCTCTTAGAGGTGGGAGAAAAGACTGTACTGCTTGCAGAGGAGGAGCACACTAAGATCACAGTATCAGAATATATTTTATGGACAGACTTATTTGAGTTACAGTTACCAGAGATGTGCATAGCATGTTAATTACAGGGCAGTTTTTTGGTTAAGCTTGTTTCAAAAGGTGACCTGTTACACTCATCAAGGTAAGACAATACCTCAGAATGATCGTGAAGTTAGGAGACTGTGAGCATGGAAGATTTCTCTGGAGAGTCATGCTGGATCTTGCAGTCTAGTCTCATTCCAGATAATCATGAGTGAAAAAATGAAATTAGGCCTTTCTTGATCAGTTTCTATGATGCTGTTGCAATAAAAGGAATTAAACACATAGAAATCTGTCTGATTTGCGTCTCTGAACTGTCAAAAATTGTTAATGATTTGATGAACTCTGATTAGGCCTGTACATGGTAAAACTCAATGACAAAATTGGGAACTAAAACCAGCTCCAATATGTTCTACTTGCAAAATAAAATTTTCTAGTGAAGTTTTTGTGGGTTTTTTAATGTTTAAAGTATTTAGTCTTCTACACAGTTTCTTTTTGAGGAGGTTTTTTACTTTCTTGCTGTTTTTTATGTATTTAATCCCACAGGTGAGGTACAGCTTGCTTAAAACTTAATGTAAAGAGTTGTTTCTTTTCTGTCAATGCCCAGAATGATCCATCTGTATACATAACACCTCAGGTGTACAACAGCTAACAAAGATGGGCAATGTATCAGCATCTTAAATGGTCTTGTAGGCATGAATCAAACAGGCCAGGTAATGAGTGTATAGTGGGATCTGGACAGCATTGCCAGACTCCATGGTAAGCTGAGGTGGAAAGCATGTGGGGCAGGGGAGTCCTTCTTGAGTAGTTAACATCATTGGAGGTCAGTGTTATTGCTGGAGCTCAAGACCAAGAATATTTCAAGGGAAAAAAAAAAAAAAGGTTATAGTGTATAGTTTCCTTTAAAGAGTAGGTTTAAAAGGAAGAGGACTATCATCATACAGTTTAAGAGGAGTGTCATACTTTACCTCTCTTACTACTAAAACACCTGTGCCTTTACATATAACTGAAAAATCTTGCCATTATTTTAGGTGAGGAGCAGAGTTGTTGAATATGAAACTATAATTTGTGTACTGACATCACAGAACCTGTTTTTTATATACTCTGGGGCCTTACACATCCAGAACATAATCATGAACTTCCTTTGAAGCATCTAGGACTGCTGGGTACTCTACAACCTTAATCTCACCCAGGAATGGCCAGAAACAGAGAGTAGTGCATCAAACTGAGTTATTTGTTGGAGTTGCTGTGGTACAGAGTTGAGTGACGTCCTCTCATATGACAGTGGAGAAGAAGCAGAGCAGCCCTTGGCAGCTAGAAAAACTGCTGGCTATATTGAGATTGGGTGGATTTGGACTTGCAGGAAATTAGAAGACAATATTCTTAAGAAGTTGTTATTTTCATTTAGCTTCCTCTCCAGGCACCTGATGTTTTTTGGTACTTCTTGTCCTGTCCCAAGTTAATGGCATCATCAGCTGGGAACGCTCATTCCCTGCAGCTCCCCTCCTGTTGATTAGAAGACCGCAGTGGCTGTCTGGATGTGTTGTGGCTTTGGGGGCAAAAGGTGTGGGAGAGGAATGCTGCCCTTTTTGAATTAATATTATTATTGTCATTATTATTATCATCATCATCATCTGTGCACAGTTCTGTTTACAAAAAGAAGAGCTGTTCTTTAATTTAGAAATAAAATGACAGAAATAAATCACTTTAAAAGGATGTTTAGGGAATAGGGAGACATATTTGTGGCAAGCTATTCTGAAAATGTCATTCAGTATATGATTAAATTATTTTGTTGTTTCCTGGTTGTAGTTTTTATGAAATTGGTGAGTCAAACAATTGTCAGTAATACTTTTGTTCTCTCAGAGTTCTTTCTCACCCTGTAGGAACTACATGCATCCGTCTAGATTACATCTGAATGACAAAAATACTTTGGTAGCAGGAGGAGGAACACTATTGCCTTTACATAGAATTATCTGTCAGTAACTGTTTATTAAGTGCATCTGTCATGCCTTATTCTGGATTTGTGTCGCTAGTGCCTTAACTGATAATTCATTTTTTGATACCTGATGATGTTAATCCTTCAAGTGTTATTCTCATTCAGCAGTCTATGTAAGCAATATGGGTCTTAAGTTTAGGAGGAGCACTGAGCCTCTCATGCAGATCATCAGTGAAGATTTTAAAAAGGACTGGCCTCAGCACTGAACCCCAAGGAACATCACTTGTGACCAGCCATCAGCTGGATTAACTCCATCCTGAAGCCCAGTCATCCAAGCCAGTTTTATACCCAGCCAAGAGCGCACCCATCCAAGCCATGGATAGCCAGTTTTTCCAGGAAAATGCTGTTGGAAAAGATGTCAAAGACTCTACTGACATCTATGTAGACAATATCACAGCTTTTCTGTCATTTCTAGGTCACCCTGTCACAGAAGGAGCTCAGATTGGTCAAGCACAGAACCTGTCTTTTCTAAATCCATGCTGGCTGGGCCTGATCTCCCAGTTGTCCTGTATTTGCCATGTGATTGCATTCAAGAAGAGCTGTTCCATGACCTTTCCTGGCATGAATTCAGACTGAAAGGTCTGTGGTTGCCCAGATCCTCCTTGCAGCGCTTCTTGGAGGTGGACATCCATCTTGCTGACCTGCAGTCAACTGGGACCTCTCCAGTTAGCCAGGACTGCTGGTATTTGGTGCAAAGTGGCTCAATGAGCACTTCCACTAGCTCCCTCAGTACCCCTGGGTGGATCCCATCTAGCCCCATAGACTTTTGTGTGTCTGAGTAATGTAATTGATCACTGACCATTTCCCCATGGATTATGGAGGCTTCATTCTGCTCCTTGTCCCTGTCTTGTAGCTCAGGGGGCTTGGTCCCTGGAGAGCAACGGTGTTATTCAAGGCTGGGGCAAAGAAGACACTAAGTACCTTAGTCTTTTCTTCATTCTTCACCACTGTGTTTCCCTCCACATCCAGTAAAGGCTGAAGATTCTCTGTGGCTCACCTTTAATTGCTAATGTATTTATAGAAACACTTTTTTATTTTATGGCACTGGCCCAATTAAGTTCTAGCTGGACTTTGGTCTTTCTGATTTTCTCCCTGTATAACCTCATGACATCCCTGTAGTCCTCCTGAGTTTCCTGCCTGTTCTGCAAAAGGTCATAAAATCTCTTTTTTTCCTGAGTTCCAGTCAAACCTCTCTGTCCAGCCAGGCTGGTCATCTTCCCTGACAGCTCAATTTTTACCCTGTCACAGAGTCACAGAATATTTTGAGTTGGAAGGGGCCTGCAAGGATCATTGAGTCCAGCTATTAAGAGAATGGTCTGTACAGGGATCAACGCCCCAACTTTGGTGTATATTAACACCATGCTCTGACCAGCTGAGCTGATCTGAGCAGCTGCCTATGGAGGGGACCTCTCTGGCCCTTTTAAGATTTCTTGCCTGGAGAGTGGCTTGAGCAACTATTTGATTAGAAAGGGCAATGAAATGAAGGCAATAGCTTCAAGTGCTTGATTAACCTCGACCTTTCAGCTTTTTTTGGAGGCAAAAAGTCAGGCAGCAGGCTCTGGAAGGACATGGTTGTAGTCTGCTGGAAGTGGGGACTTTCTCTTGTATCTTGATACTGGAGTGCTTCTTTTACAGTGTGTTTGTGTGTGGTTTAGTTTCATTATGTAAATTCTAGAGGTTAAAGCCCTATGAATATTGTGCTGGTGTAGCAGGGACAGAGTTTGGGTGACTCTTGCCCAAAGGCTGAGCCAGGAACAACAAGCTGGCCTGGTACTGGGGCATCCCTGCTTGCAGCACCAACGTGTTCCTCATGTGAGTCTCTTCTGAGGTATGGCTACACCCTGAAAGGCATGAATGAGAACCAAAAATGCAACAAAACCAGTTTCAGAGAAGCTTTATGTTGTGTACCAGGGCCCTTACAAGGTAACTAGTGCTCAGCAGTCAGATCAATCTTTCTGTTTTCCATGTATCTTCAGATTTTTCAGACATTTTGATTAGCAAGTAAGAATGTTCTTGGTTTTTTCCAGTCTAATGGGCAGGTGTCTTTTCAGTATTAGGGATTATTTGAAGACATTTTTCAGAAAGATTGTATCTCTCAAGAATCGGCAAAATTAATGCATTCAGGGCTTTGTCAAGTCCTGTTGCTTGGTAGCAGTCATGTTGATCCATTGTAAAGTATTCAGACAGAAATGTTAAATGGACCACCAAATACCCAAGAGTCTTACTTACCCTCTTGGTACTTGAGTGCACATTCTGCAGAGCTTCCCTGTACTGCCTGGGCAAAGATTGGTGGGCAAGAGATGGATGATGGATTCTCTCACATTCTGCAGTGCTCTTTGCTCCAGCTGAAAGTGTGTGGTCAGCTGCATGTTGTTGACTCATAATCAAACTGAAAAGGTAGAATACAGATGCCCCCCAAAGCAGGACCTGTACAACCCTGCATTCAGCCATGTCCTGGGCAAATGTGTTGCATGACTTTCTAGCATGTTTTTTGGCACAATGAGCCTGTTTCTGCTCCCTGATTACTGTGTTCTGAGATGTGTAGCCAGGTCTTGACTTGAGTGGCTTTTCATACTCATTTGTGTACTGTCACTCCTTACAGGTTCTCTTTGCAGTGCATTGAGCTGGATCTGCTGCTGCAATTGGGGCCCTATTTTGCAGTGCTACTGCCTGCCTTGTTCTCTAGAGCTCCTTGCAGCTTGTATTAGAGGCTGGCATGGTCAGTGAACTTTCAGGTGACTCAGCAATATGTGGGTGACCTTGGAGTGGGAGAGATGCTGTGGTGTGGCACTGCCACTTTGTGTTTGACTGCGTATTCCATTGTACCCTTTTCTCCCCTCCCCTTCCAGATGTGATGGAGGCATCCCTAACATACCTGTTTATTAGGGGCTGCCAGATTGACATTCATAGCACAGTAAACTACAAGAATTCAGGGCTTTGTCCAGGGTTCAGAGCAGTTGGTATCATCCACAGGTAAAAAAAAAAAGCTGTGGCTGCCGTGGTTCTTTAAATCTTAAGGTTTCTGGGTAACATAAGGTTTTTTAATGTTAAAATACTTCCCTTAAAGATAGGTCAAGAATCCTCTGCTGGCTGAATTTTTGGCCAGTTTTACTTTCTACTAGGGTACAAAATGTTGCTAACTTTTGTCTTCCCTCCTTCTGTCCTTTTGTTGCAGGTCTTGATGATTGCTTACAGCAATATATAAAGAACTTTGAAAGAGAGAAGATTAGTGGTGACCAGCTATTACGAATTACTCATCAGGAACTGGAAGATCTTGGAGTCACACGAATTGGCCATCAGGAGCTTATCTTGGAAGCAGTAGACTTGCTCTGTGCACTGGTAAACTTCTTGGGGCAAATGGGGAGGGTTGAACAGTGTTCACATATTCACACTTTCTGTATTCAAATTGTTAGTCCTAAAGACTTACCTAAGCAGCTCAAGAAACTCTTGATTTGTAATGTATGAACACTTTAGCATTTAAACTAGGGGCAAGATACAGGGGAAAATCTGTTGATAGAATGGTGTTTGTTAAATAAACTGGTATCAGAGATTTAGGACTTTATAGAATAAAAGTTCATCTGAAATCACAAAGAAACTATAGACTGTGTTTTGTTTGGAACATAAAATAGTTATATATGTGAATAGAGTAATGGAGTGTTGGTTGCCCTTTACAAACAAAATGTTTTGATATTAGCCATTCTTTAGGGGTCCTTTCATGGAAATTATGTTTTAGATGGTTTTTTGAGCCTGATGAAACAGAGGTGCTTGTATTTCACAGTAGGAAGGACTAAATACAGAAATAATTATTTTGTGTATAAATAATATATAAATTTTTGATGGAGCATGTGGAAGGATTTTGGTAATGGTCTTTTCAGTCAGGTCATGTCGTGCATAACTAGGATTATCTGCTCATTGAGGGGTGTGGTGCTGACTTCACCCTCCTTAGGAACTTCTAGTGTCTGTAAAGATTAATGATAGGTTGGGCACACTGCATTCTCCACTGTAGAAAGGATTGTGAATAGCTCTGTTAAGATGTACTTCACTGCCTAAGGTGGTGTTTTGTGGGTTTTTAGTACATACTGTTTTTCAAGCCTCAGAAGGAGCTTTTAAGAAAGCTGAATCCTGAGAGAGGCAATCAAAGACGGTAGGCTGAAAGCTCTTCTGAAGGGCTTGCTGGTTCTCTATATGCTGCAGCTTTTCTGAATACCCTGTTGTTGCATTTTTGGGGTATTGTGAAGTGTAATGAAAAAGAGAGAGTGAAAAAAATATACCCAAAAAAGGTTAAAAAAGGGAGAAAGCTTTTCCATATGGGAAAACATTTGATTTTAAACAGAGATTATCTCTTGTAGAATATTGTTTCTAGTAACATTGCAATGTGAGTCAGTGCAAAAAATTAACTCATCAATTTGTTTTATAAATAAGGAAGTTACAATCTTAAGAAAATGCTGCTGATATAGAAGGGGACATAAAGAGTGTTACTCACAAAGTACTCTTCTTATCAGACAGTGCAAAAGAACACAAGAAAGTAAATATTTTAGTTAACTGAGAAGGATAAAGTCTAAGTTAGGGGGAACACCAATGACTTTTTCACAATCACACAGAGAAACAGATTGTGGCTCTTTGAAAAATAAATTTCTTTTATGAAAAAAAACCCCTTGTTTATTAGCTGAATTTTTTTTTCATAAATATGTAATTACAGATATAATCTTTAGACAAACAGACGCAACTTGTCTTTGTAGTTCCTTTATCTTTGGCAAAAATGTATGGAGCTAAGCTGAATATAAAATAAGGAATTTCTAGCAAAGGCTAACACTGCATCTTAAATGCATGCAGCAAGTCTCTCCCTTTCTAGTTCTTGTTGCACATATAGTATTGTCTGCTTTTCTGAGTTTGTCTTAAAGAAAATTGCTAAAACACAGTGGCATGAGTTCAAATCGCAGTTTCTAATTCAAGATGAGGTTTTTGCAGTCTCACAATTGGCTCCCAATGGCTCCTCAGGGATGCAAAATGTTATTGTTATATTGATTTCAGTGGACTTAATTTGAATTTATTTTTCACCAATCAGATAAACCTCTTAGAAAATTTAATTCAGAGGCAATCCATTTGGCTGGACTGGTCCTACACTTGCAGGCTTTTCTTTTTTCTTGTATCCATGAGTGTTTATCCTGGGTAGGGCTTACCTTTTCTTCTGATTTGACTTTGATATTAGCTGTATTGTTTAGGAGAACATTAAGTGTGTGACTGTCCAACATAGGATAGCTGCTAATTCAGATAGTGGCTGTGCAAGTTTTTTTTCTTAATCATGTGATTTTTTTTCTATTTCACTGGAGTTTGACAGAGGTTTCATGATAGAACTTAGCATGAGTTAAAAATATATGATCCAAATGAGTTAACATCTCTTTGTATGCTGGAGATGATGGGTGGCACGATGGGCTATGAATAGTAAAGTTAATTATGCCTTGCAAGCTTAAACCCTGATTGATTTAAAAGTAGTTATTAAAAAACACAAAGGATTGTTGCTTCTGCTTCTCCCCCCTTTCTCTCTGAGTTAGTGAGTGACCACCTGAACAGTTTTTGGCATTGAGGACTGAACTGAGGGGACAGAACCCCTCCCACTGTTCATCTCTGTACTCTAACACAGAGTTGCTGTCACTTAGGAAAGCTTCTGCAAAGCTGATTGCTGATGTGCTTATTCCTGCCACCCCTTACCAATATTTTCTGGTGGGGTAAAATTCTACTTGCAGGTCCCTGGCAGCTGTGGATATGGCAAATAGCAAACTAGCTGCTTGTATTGTGTGCCTATAGTTCACAGGGCTACCTTTCCTCACTGGGGAAGGTGGAGAGCCTGAACAAAAGTATCTGGCTGGCATGGAGAGTGCAGGCAGCCCAGGAGTGGGGCTGTTGAGCTGTGCTGAACACACAAACTGCCACAGTAATAGCTGGGAGCCGGTTATGGTTGATAACACTATTTAAAGGGTGTTCTTCATGAGTTTTTTACAGAAGGTGAGTGGGTGGCTGGCTATGGTCTCTCACATTATTCGCCTCCTGTCATCAGCTTTTGCAACAAATGGATCCTCCAGTATTTGTGAGCTGATCAGAGGACAAATGGTGGCCTGTGCTATCCATCTTTAGTAGAGTCTCTCTTGGCTGCCAGCCTGCCATACTGTGCTCTTGACAGCAGAGCAAGCATTCAGGGGGCGAGATTCATAGGTTTTCTTTTCTTGTGGTGCTTCAGGGAAGGAGGAATAAAGTTTTTGCCCAGCTGCTACCACTGTTACAGGTCAGGCTTCTGGTAATGGTGGGGGTGTACATCCTGCATACCATTGCTGGAGCTGAACATTCTCTGGGAGAGGGCAGGCAATCTAACTCACCTAGTTTGTCTCTTCCCTCTCTCCTTCAGACTGGGAAGGTGGGATCACTTTCAATAGATTATTATGCCTTGGTGCAGCTTTGTGTATTACACAATCCATATGTCAGAAAGGGCCCGATAAAGGAAATGTTCTCTGTGCTTAGAAGAAATAAGTAGTGAGGTCTGTGATGGTATTATAGCTGTTAAGAGTTTGTCACATGTTTTTCAAGATGAGACACGAGAAGCCACCATGATGGATAAATGCTGGCAGCATTACTTTATTTCCAGCAAGACAAATCTCCTGTTCTTGTCTTTCTGTTTAAATTAGGACATGCAGTCACACTGGTGGTGTCAACAGGTAGATTTTTACTTGATGTGGACAGGTATTTTTATTCATACTAACAAAATCACCCAAAACAATTGACAAAACTGGTATTTTTGTCCAGCTCTAGATACAAGAGAAACCACTGAGTTGACTGCCATGTTTCTCCACTATTACCAGGTAATAAAGTATACAGTTGTTCATCAGTTCTAACAATTCCCATTAGGCTCATAGCCTCAACATGATCCTTTTCAGTATGTGTGTGAGGGTGAAGCTAGTCTAACACTGGTTTTCATTTAATCATTAAACAAACACCAGTGGAGCAGACTTCATCCACACACAAAATGTGATGAGCCTTGTTTCTTTGATGGTTGCCTGAAAATCTGAATGAGCAATGCCAGTAGAAAGTAAATCGAGAAAAAAAGGAGTTGATGCTTACGGAAAGAGAAATGCATAATAAAGAACAAATTACTTGGATAATGCCATCAGATCACTATTCCAGTCATCAGGTTTGGAGTGCATCAGGGGATCTTGTAGCTCCTGCTATATGTAACTGGCCTGAGGAAAGCAAAGAAATGACATAATTTTTTTCCCATCATCTGTTTGTCAGGATATGGAGTTTCATTTACCAAAACTGGGTTATGACCATTTTTTCTGAGAAAACACTACGTGCTGCCTGAAATACACAAAGACTGAAGACTGCACAGCCAAACATGGCTTCTTCCATTTTACCACAGTGACTTGATAAATGAGATGCCACATGGAGATTCTTTTTTTCTTTTTGTTTTTCCTCCTCCTAAATATTATGCTTGTTTTGTTTGCATGAAGATTAAATTACTTTAACTTGATTTTGGAAATATTTTTTAAACAGAGATCCTAAAGTAGGAGATGTGTTGTTTTAAGAATATTTGAAAAGCTTCACAAATAATTTTTGGATGCTTTGAAGTTTATTATTAACAAAGTACTTATGAAGTCCCTGTAAATTTGCAAAATAATTCTTCAGGGAATTTTCATTTGTGTAGAATAGAGTTTGGTTAAAAAATAAAGCACATTTTGCTTTAGAGAGCATAGTCTTTTCACTACTAGTATCATGCTAGTTAGTTAAATCTGCTATGGCTGCACAGGAATTTATTGCACACTGTATTTGCATCTGTAAAGCTAGAAGATTGCAGCAGATGAAATAGCATTATTATTTGGCAGAGAAAACATTGGTGTGCATTAACAGCATGAAATTATCATTTACCACTAACACAAAACATTTATATGCAAATGAAGGTAAAAAATAGACCTACTTTACTCATGAATTATTTGATTCCTCTTAAGAATTATGCCTTTTATCTTAATTTCATCTTCCTGCCATTTCTCACACAGAAATACTTTCCTTTGCGCTTATCACTAGTCACATCTTAAAACTGTTTTGTCAGTAACATTGAATATTAGACTTAATCATTATGGTGCTAAATGAGGAATCTTCATTTCAGAACGGAGATTTATATGTACTGAAGTTGGAATTTACTGTTAGTATTCTGAATGCTCATAGCAGAAAAATTACTTACCCTTTTCACTATTGCCCTTTGCAAGTTAAATTTCTGCTTATATATATCATATATCTAATATCATATGCCTCCCTCTCTTCAGCCTGAGCTAACCTAACTGCAGTGCAGGAAATCCTGAAGTCCATCACCAGATCAATAAAGCTAAGGAGATAAAGAGTTTCTGATAGCTCATATAGATCACATTGAAAATGTGTTAGCAAATCTTTTACCCAGAACTGCAGTAAACCCCATGGTGTGTCAAAGGCAGTAAATAGATCTGTATGCAAAGGTTGAACATCCTTCTTCCTACCAGCCTCAAGAATCAGTTATGGATCCTAGATACTTTTTTAATTGTGGGGGAGTTTTGGTTTGGTTTTTTTTTCCCCTCTTTGGACTGCTTGGAGGTTTGGGCAGTCACAAAATGTGTAATACATACCCTGGTTCATAGAGTCGTAGCATGGCTTGTGTTGGGAGGGATATTTATAAAGCTGTAAACCCAAATTAAAAGCAGACTGAATAAAAAGAGCTGTTACAACGTAAAATGTTTTTAAAAGTAGTGTGTTTGTAACAATACTAATTTCCTTTTTGATAAAAAGATTTTAAACTGCGGATTAGCTGTTTAAGAGTTTTGGAAATGCATGTAACTGGATATGGAACTAGTAGTTCAAATTATGGAGAAATAAGAGTATTTGGCAGACTAGGGACAAAATGAGGGACAAAGAAAGTAAAGAAACAAAAAGGTAATGAGCATTTGGTCTTTCAGACCAACAGAGTCTGTTGATTGAATAAGAGAAAGAAGAATAGTTTATATAATTGCTCTATTAGTGCTATAAAGCGTGGCCAGGGCTTGGCTTTTTGATGTGTTTCTTGATTGTGGTGTAGAAAAAGAAGGGCATTTTTAAAGAAAGGAGATGATGATGATTACTATGAATCTTTCCTTGGTTCTGCAAGGCTGGAAGTATCATGCACCTGAGTGTTTTTCTGACTATAAACATTTAGGACAAACATTTACACTCTTTGAAACTGTTTGCCTTTTAATCAGTGTGTTTAATAATTGCAGTAAATGATAAGTGTCATTTGAGCTGTCTGGGGTTTCTGTCCTTATCTGCTTACTCTGTGTTTATGAAATAGATGTGTTAGGATCATGTGTTGTGCACTTCTAAATTACCCCATATGTCAGTGCTATTTGAAGGAGAGATAACCTTAGTGTTGGCATTTCGAGGCACTGGAGGAAGGGCCGTTAGAAATATATGTTGTAGGCAGATCTGATGAGGTATAGAGTTACATAAGGCACCTTCCATATGACAAGCTGTGATATCAGTTGCTAGCAGCTTTGGGCTGGTAAGTTATCTGCCTCATACTTTGTGGGATGTGTTCAGCCAAATGTTTTGGAGAATGAGATTCAGATACATTTTGTTTATTTTTAAAATCACCTTCGGAGGCAAAGGGGGGACTTTTCTTGGTGAATTTTTGTCCACCACAAATTTTCATGTGTGGTTTTGAAATGGCTGCCGTGTACTGTGGTATCCATGTGATGCTGTTTTGATAATTCATTTAAAATCTTCCCCAGGCTTTTCAAGAAATGAGGACCCTGTGAACTTTACTGTTTCCAGGTTGCTTGTTTAAAAGCAAGTAAATAATACATACAGAAAAGACACTCAAGAATTAAGTGTGGAACATGAAAGCACTGAAGGATAGTGAGGAGAAGAGTTAAACTCACCTGAGGTGATTTTAAGTCCATTTCTTAGCAGCCATATGCTATTCTTGCCTAAAACTCCTGCGTTCATCCTGTAAATAGGTGGAAAATGACCTTTTATTGCATTAGAGAGAAAACTTACTATTTCATCCTTGTGATAGTTATCCTTATTACTGAGATATATCAGATGTAATTGAGGAGTTGCACTTCCTTACACGTAATTTATTACTCAGTAAAGCTATCTAGACTATGAAATTTGTCTTTTCAAAAGGTTGCCATTTTTCTTTTCTTCTTTAAAATATATTGTTTGTGTGTGTTACAAAAATATTTACCAAATTAAAATAAACCTTCACCTTAGTTTGTAAGGTCATGGTTGCCTTCTGCAGAAGAGCAGCAGAAATTAATCGATGTAAGCACTGCTATCTGCTCTGCTGTCTGGAGAAGATACTGCTTTTATTTTCTTCTTGCCCACAAGCATCAGTATTACAGTAGCATCTTCAGTTCCCATCTTGTGTCCCTTCAGTAGAAGGTAACGCTGGTCTCTGCATGCCTTCTGCTCCACATGGTTTCCAGCAGTATGGTTTTCATGCCTTTTGTTCCACAAGGATTTCAGCTTTCTGGGCTGAAGAGAAGACACAGTGATTTAGAAAGGTAGGCAGAGAGGCCATGTGCTCATTTCTCTGTCTTGGGAGTGTTTGTAAGAGTTAAACAGTGTCACTGAATTTGATACAACATTTGAGCTTGGAGACATAGAGGTATTCATGGTTGCATGAGGTTGTGCGATTGAGGCAGCTGTTCTGAGGGATTTCTGGATTTGTTAATGGGACTGTGGTTATGTCTGTGTTTCACATTGTACTGTGTTTAGATCTGAGCTTGGCATATTTAGGTAGCTGAGATGGCCTTGCACTTGCAATGGGCAGTATAAAAATACCCTAAACTAAAGTCCTGGCATCTTCTAGACGGTCTGTCTAATCCAGCAGAGATAGTTAGCACTGTTTGAGTTAGGAACACTTTACTTTTCAACCTGTGTTAGCAGTGGCAGATGCGCTTCCCTGCCAGCAAGAATCAAGTGAATTTACCACAGGAAAGAGATGAAGTCTAAATTTTTTTTTTTTTTTTTTAATTGAGGGAAGAAGGAAACACAACTACTGAACATTGATCAAGCTAGTTAAAGTAAATTTTGCTTTACCTCCACATTTGGTTTGTGAGCTCTCTTCCTACCCTTGGGGTGCTGGTGCAAGGATGGGCTGGCAGAGGAACCAGGCTGGCTCTTCTCATAAAAGTACCAAGCAAAACTCATCAGTGGTGATTAGAGCTGCTGCTCCTCGGCATGTGAAGAGAAGAGCTACAATTCCTCACTCAGTCATGTGAAGCCACAGAAAAGTAATTAGCAGGTAAGATGTCTATTAATAGCTCCCACCACCCTTAGTTCAAACACCTGCTGACAAGCTATTACTCTGTGTAGTTCAGCTTCATCAGGTTCTTGTTTTATGATTGCCAGAAGAGACTCCATTGGAGCTGTTTCTGTTGGCGCAGGGTATCTGAAGATGCTCTGTGGCCTCCCATTGAGGAAGTAGATGCCTGGACTTGTGTCACGTCTCGTAATCTCTACAGGCATGCAGAGCTTTCTTTGTGGTTCTTTCAGTGACTGTGAATATATTTTGGCTAATGAAAGCACAACTCGGGTAGTGCTGGCTAAGTGCAGACTGGGGGAAAACAAAGAACTGTCTTCTTTGCCTGCAATTATCTTCTTACAGTGCTTGAAAATAAACGCAGTGCATTTCTAAGAAAACCCTATTGCTAATAGTATATTATTGAATATAAAGTATGATTAAACTTGGCAGTTTTTACTTAAGCAAGCTTTTCCCCAGTAATAGAACACACAGCTCTGGTTGTTTTTAATATGGGCCAGAAATATTAGTGATAAACAAAGTGAGGATTTTGTTAGCTTGGCTGCTGCTTTAGGATCATTCTGCTTAAAGACTTCAGTTAACACAGCTGCCCCAAAATACATTTTGCTTCAGATTTATCTCTGTATTTTCCATCTCTTTATCTGTATGATATTACAGATGGAGGCTTTACTAAAGTCAGTACCATGCTCTTGTAAGACTGAATTTACATGTGGTTTACGCTCAGTGTTTTATGTTAAGAACACTCACAGACATTGGATGAATATGTGTGAACATAGGCTTTGAATCTGTTAATGCTCCCTCTTCCTTCCCTCATATCTGATGGTGCAAATAAGCATCTGAAAAAGAATGTGGCTGTAGGTGGCCATCACGTAGATATTAAGAGGAAGCCACTACGGTTTTGTAGCTGATTTTCTAAAGAAGCATATACATAAATGCAGTCTGTTTCCCTGTTGTAGAAAAAAATGGAGTGTTGTTTTACTTGGTCTGCAGCGTTCAGTATTGCAGATTTTCTCTTCTTCTGGTGCTTTGCTTTCTGGTGGTGCTGGAGGTCTGTTCACTGTCTGCCAGGGCTCCCGCTGAGGTGGGCATGGAATGCCTGCACAGGCTGGGAGCCAGCAGCACCTGTCTGTCTGAGCAGATGAGGTACAGACAAGGTGACAAAGAGGAGATGGAAAAAGAGGGGGACTTGAAATAATCTGAGGTTGTTGAGGATCATTGGGATCCAGCCTTGGCCTCGGTGTGGTCTCCCCTGGCTGTGGGCCCTGTGTGGGGCATGGCTGGGCTGACAAGGAGGTACCAGGGCTCCTGTGGCACCTTCCCCACACCCCCTGCTTTGCCCACCTTAGTTTTGTATTTGGATAATCAGACTTGGCTGGTTAGGTACAGCCTGCTAAATTGTAAACTGTGTTCAGTTTACAATTGAGTGTTTCAGTGTATCAGAAAGAAGGCAGCCCTGTGAGAAGGCCTCTGGCTGGCCTGCAGCCTGTGGTTGTACCCCCCACGTTTGGGGGTGTGAGTGCCGTATTGTTGGGGTTTGCTTGCGGTGGGATTTGCTTTGACTGGTCTTTAAGACATTTTTGGTGATCTATCATTCACCCAGAATATCTTTCATTTGTTTCTTCCCCCATTAATTTTGCCAAAATGAGTTAGATGCGCAAGAAGCAGGATGAGGTAAGAACAAACCTGTTATCTTTTTCAAACATACTCCTACTCACTCCTCAATCCCCATTGTGCTCCCTCAGCCAGACCAAGCACAGGAAGCCGCAGAAAAAAACAGATATATTTTTATCTGATGTTTATCTCTTTACGTTGGACTGATTTAATAAGTTATTAGTTATGAGCCATTTAGCTGCATAATAAAGTACATTTTACTTTTCAATCCCAATTAATTGTTTTCATCTTGTAATTTTTTATTTATAACCTAATGCTATCTGTTGTATAATTGCTTTTTGAATATTTACATGGTGGGAAAGTCACTGCCCAAACATACAGTTTATCTAATTGGGGCTGAGTATGGTGGCAGGGGACAGCATGTGGGTAGTTGAGAAACACGCCTGTAAAACCTTCCTTGCCTCAGGTAGGGATATTCACAGAAGTTCCAGTAATGGTTTATGAAGTGCAAGCTCAGAATATGGTCGGTTCCCACTTAGGCTGAGTTCTAAAGTGCATTCTCTGCTGCAGAAGGATGGTTGTTGGTTGAGTGGCTCCCTCGCAAAGTGTGTTCAGTTTGCAAGCACACACAGCTGGCTGGATGGCAGATGAGCTGTGTGCTGTAGTGTCTCTCTCTCTCTCATGAGCCCCCGTTGGCGTGGGAGTGGATGTTGTGGGAGGGCTGGGGGCTCACTGGGAATGGCCTAGTATAATGTTCCTCCCCTGTGTAGTAAAAGGGGATTAAACTTATTTAGTAGATGGTTTGGATTGGGAGCATGACAACTGCTGTAAATAATCACTACCTCGCACCCTGCCCCCCCAATTCCTATAGAAAAAAGACTAAGGTAAATAAACTTCAGCAGTCCTAAGTTAGCACTGGTGAGGGTACCTCTTCTCCCATCTCTTCTTGTGCACAGACCGGCATGGGAGGAAAGCTGGGGAGGTCACAGTGTTATTAGGAAGTAGAACTTTGTGTGTGTATCTGAGGGGCTTTGTGCATTCTACTTCTTCATTTGTGGTAGGAAATGGTCCATGTTCTGTAACGAGTAGCCTATTTCATTGTCAACTGAACAAGTTGTCAGCACCCCATGCTATCACCCTGTGATGTGGCTAAGGTGAGAACCTTCAAAATTCCATAATTCTCTTAGAGGAGTACTAAACTCAAGTTTGTGAAATTGCTTATTCCTTTGCAAAGGCAAATAAGTCTTTCCTGTAATAACTCTATCACTCTTTGTGTGTGTGAGGAAAACAAATCTTTTATAGAAATGACAAATTGCTAATGGTACTATATTACATTTTAATTGAACATTAAATCAGGGCATTCTCGAGTGCTGTTTTGGTAACATTTGTACCTTGAAGGATTTCCAGCTACTGTGTGTTAGTATTGTTTAATACTGTTTGTTAGTATTTCTGCGTAGTTATTTCTGTCTCTACTGCACAGCTAAGGAACATAATTCAAGAAATTGCCTCTTAAATGGAAACAAAGTTTAGAATTTGATTTTAAATTAGCAAAATAGAGGTTGAGCAGGGCAGCTCTGTGTTCTCTGTCTGGTCTGTGATTGTGGTGGTCCTTTACTGCCAACAAGAATAGAAGCATGCTAATTAACTTAGATCTCTGAAACCAACAAAACCAATTTAGTGTCACACCGTGTGCATACTTCCGCTGGTTGCAAGCCCTGGTGCCAGGTGTATCTCAGGAATTATTGTGAGTATGGACATGGGGTACTGATCCCTAATCATCAGGTCTATGGAGAGAACCCTCTGATCAAGGCTGGGTTGGATGGGGCTTTGAGAAACCTGCTCTAGTGAAAGGTGTCTGTGCATGTGGCAGGGGTGTTAGAACGAGATGATCTTGAAGGTCCTTTGCAACCCACACCATTCTTTGATCTACTGACAGTGATGCACTGCTTTGAATTTTCCAGACTAGGTTTTTTCTTTGAGATGTTTTTCTCAGTACACTTAGAACAAGCTAAAGAATCACTCATAATTTTGCTCTTCTTTTGTTCTCTTTTTATGCACTTCAGAAACAGAACATTCTATACATTTAAAAACTACTGAGTGGGTGTATTTCTGCCTTAATTATTAGGAATGGTTAAGTTTTGAAGTAGAAGATCAGTCTTTCTGTTCTTGGTTCTTCCTGTTCATCTGTAAAGCTAACTTTATTTTCTTTTTCTTTTTTTTTTTTTTCCTTGCAGAACTATGGTTTGGAAACAGAAAATCTAAAAACCCTTTCTCACAAACTGAATGCATCTGCCAAAAATCTGCAGAACTTCATTACTGGGAGGAGGAGGAGTGGTCACTATGATGGAAGGACCAGCCGCAAATTACCGAATGATTTTCTGACATCAGTAGTGGATCTGATTGGAGCAGCTAAAAGTCTTCTGGCTTGGTTGGACAGGTAAAATCTCCCAAATATCTCACAGGTAACACATGGATAAGCTCCAACTTCTTTACAAAATGTAACAGACACTATGGAAGCAGAATTCATTCACATATTCTGAGGGGATGTTTGTACCAATTCTTTTTTTGTTTGTTTGTTTGTTGTTTTTTTTTACGTCAGCATGCAATTCAGATTAGCTTTTCAATACAATATCTCCAAATGTGTTGTGACCCTACACATATATGCAGTAAAGCAACAGGATGACATCATTAGGTTATGTATGTATTTTTTTACTAATACAAAGCAGCAATTTAACCTGCATAAATCAGATTCATTGCTTTGATTCTATCAAAATCACAAAACTGATCATACTTTTCATTATATGGATGTCAATACGTAATTCCAGTGTGTGTGTATGAACATGTATTTTGTGGTTTAGGTTTTTTAAAGAGCAGTGAAATACCTCTGATTTTTTAGAGGTACTGTTGTACACTTTTAGCTAGGAGGTATGTGGGACCAGGACTAAGGTGCTCCTCTTTGCTACATTTGTAGTGACTTTTTCTAACTGTAACAAGGGTAATATGCAAGTATTCAAGATGATTATTGAAATTCCTAAGGTGGTTGAAATTAGTCCATCTGTATGACTTTATATAATGCATCACAGTGAATTTTCATCAGAGAAAACAAAAGGCTTATCTTGATTTACAGATGTATCTTATTTCCAGTAGCTGAAGTTTTGTTCAGAGTATGATCTTCATGTAACTTTCCAAATCCAACAGAATTGTTTGGTTTTACTTCTGTGTGTTTTGTGTTTCATTTTTCTGAGGAAAACTGGCTTCTCTCCCATAAATGATTTTCATATGAATGATTTAGGTGAGGCCTGAATCTTTTCCACTTCTTAAACAGGACTGTACACTCTTTTTTTTTGTTCAAGAGATTGCAGCTACCATTGCTTCTTCTTTTCTACTCCCTCTCTAACCTGTCCCCAAGTTTGAAACTCAGAGTTGGCTCCTAAATTTCTCTTTAGATATTTAACATTAGGTGTGTAGTGCAATCTCATGGAAATAGTTTAGTATTGAGACTTGAAAAATTGGTAGTATATTTTTAGCTTTGTCTCTAACCTGTTAGTACTTGTAATACCTGTAGGCTTCACTTTTTCTGCCTTCAAAATCGTTATTGGCAGAGAGCAGCATATCATACTGTGCTTTAAAACAGAAAGAAGAGTAGAAAAACATGTTCTTTTGCATAGAGTCATCAGTGTTTGCCACTTATTTCTATTTAGAAATAATCTTGTTTGGTTTCTCATTAGAACTGTGGTCATGATTTAAGACTGTTACTAAGTCAAAGTTCTTTTTGGATTTTGGTTGTTTGTTTCATGGGTTTTAGAGTACTTTTTAAATAGTCTGTTATTCAAAAGTAAATTTTGTATATATATACATATATTTAACACACTGAAGAAAAAAATTTTTTGCAACTTAATATGAATTTAATAATTGAAGTTCAGGAAGAAGGTAGTTATTAGTGCTAGAAAACATCTGTATCTCAGGACTGATGTGTCACTGTAGTGCTGTGCACTGCATATACTTTTGCATTTAGCTGAAATGAAGTGACAGCTGATCAGACCCAGGAATTCCAAGAAGTTAAAAATGAGGGCAATTATGGTCCTATCACGCTTTCAGCAAGATTGTCTTGAGTGTCCGAAGAAGTATTCAGATTTCTAGGAAAGTCCCTTCAAAGAAGATCTAAACACCTGGTTCTAAGAAATGTTTTTAAAAAATTTTAAGACTTTTCTGATTTGTGCACGTCTGAGTATTTTGGTAAAGTTCTTCCTAATTTGTGAAGACCCCAAATGAGGATGAAGGTAGGCCAATAACTGCATTTTTCTTAGGAAGTGGGAACATCTGGAGATCAATATGATTTTGCTTTGTGTGTAAGAAAGTATTGGAGCCGATAGGGGGAGATACAAAGATTAAAAAATTGATTAGTAAAAGCAGGGAACATGGACTTAATTTTACTCTCCACACCAGTTACTATCAAATCTGGACTCCAAATCTTGGTTGGTTGGTTGTTTTCTAGTACCAGTTCCATCTCTGGGTTGTGAGAGGGGAGAGCAAATCATTAGGATGGATGAAGTGGCTATTAGGGTTGTCCACCCCACTGTAACAGCCCTGCTGTTACAGGCTGTCCCTATGCAGTGGCTTTTGAGGTCATGTCTGTGAAAAGCAGCTAGCAGCAGCTCCAGCTGGCATAGACATGCAGTGGGTTTTATACATAGGGAATGGTGATGACTCCATACAGGTTGTGCTTCGCTTGTTGCTGTAGTGAGTGCTCTGTTTATGATGTTTATGTGGGACACTTAAGATCTACAAGGACTTTTTTAGGCCTAGCATAATTATCTAAAGGAGTGTGAGAGTTGTGATTTGCTGAATTACATTCACTGTAGTCTTGCAGTGCTACTGTGCAGGGCTGATCCAAGGACACTCTTTGTTCCAGGTCTTTGCCTGGAGCAGTCCTACTTCCAGATGTATGTCAGAAATGGAGTTTTACTGAAAATTAGGGTAGCTTTTATTGCCAGGCTTTAAAAGTCCTTTGGTTTAGATTCATTTATGACCTGGAAAACTTAATAGAGAATTCTATTTTCAAAAGAAGTTGTCTGATGATTTTAAGGAGCATGAAATAACTGCCCAAAAACATGCTGTAAGGAAACTGTCATCACACTGAATACGTTTGAGTCTAATTTTAACTTCCCGTTACCTTCTCAGCCTACAAAATGTATCCTCCTTCAGGAGAATTCATAGCTTTTAAGCCGTTTGTTTTATACTTTTTCCCTAATCTTAAAATTCTTCCAGGTGAATTTCCTGACAAGATCTGTACCTTCTTGAAAAACCGTGAGACTTTTGTGAAAGAGTGATGCGTTTCTACTTGACGCTTAGTGCAATTTAGACAGATGGAAACCCACACTTCAGGCTATAGCAACAAACTACTTACCTGATGTGCAAAGCAACTTGACATTGAAATATTCCCTGTGATACTTCTCAGGAATTACTGTCAATCAGATCTTCTACCTTTCTAGATAAATCACTGGAGTTCTGCTCAGTCTTTACTCCTGTAATTCATGAAAGTTGTATTCTTTGGAATAGTAATATATATCACTTTTCTTTATTGTCCTTCTTCTCTGATGTGTCAGATTGCTGGAAATTCTTCTGCCTTTTATAGGGCTGATTCACTCCGTCCTGGTGAGGAATATTTAAAAATGTGTACATAATTAGGATTACTTTTATAAATTCACTACTGTGGATTTGCACTATAAATGTGTTGCCATTTTGTGGCATAAAGCTTCCAACCTCATAAAAGTATTTTTTTCTGTGCACTAATATGTGCAGTAGTATCTGCACATATAATTGGAATTGAAATTAGGCATCTTTATTTCTGTTAATCCTGGTTAAGATTTCGTTCTCAGAGCACACATTTACAATCCACCTGAAAAACACTTTGTAAAATGTTGCTTTATGTGTGGATGTGTTGGTTTTCAGTGCCTCTACAATTCCTGAATTATGTATGCATTTTCCATCCATGGTTTTCGGGATCTAAAAGCACCATGAATACCTCAAGGATTTTGAGAGCCAAAGCTACTTTTTTCCATCTTTAACAAAATTTTGTTAGAATTTTATGATGTTACTTGCATCTTCAATGACACCGGTGAAAACTTCCCAGTCGTTATCTAGAGGCAAGCGTAAACCGGAAAGCAATGATGTCGTAGGGATCACAGAAAATTCTGAGCCCCAAGTTTAGAGCATTTACCAGTGCTTGTAAGTAGCCTTCTCTCTGGTTAGGACCCAGCCAGGTCTTTTGCTGTACTCTCAGCTCATTCCTCTTCTACTAATTTGCTGATACCTATTGATTGCAGTACTGAAATCGCCATGAGTCCTGAAGGAAGGGTGCTCAGATTCAGCCAATACATTTTCTCCCAGATCTTAGCAGACCTCCTGAAAGACAGACAGAAGGTTGTATCTTCTTCAGAAGCTGGCGCAACTTTGAGTGTTGAGTTTGTCTCCTGATGAGTCAGAAGCTGCTGCAAAGTGAAGACAGCCTTGAGAGCAAAAGGATTTGGACCTCATTGTTCCTCTTCAAGTCCCTCTGTACGTCATATGTTTTTCTTTATGGGACTGCTGGATTTAACAGGTACAGCTTATTACTGAAGAAGAACTGTACTGCTCTTTGTGGAAGAGGAAGGATCCTTAGCAAACCTGAACCAAGGTGACATTTGATGGCAGCTTCATGAGCTCTTCCCATTTCTCTCCTTGCTCTGCCAGCACAGACTTCTGGTGATGTCATCCTCCATGTCGTTTCTGTTTTGATAAGTTCTCTTCGTTCACCTCCACCACACTTCAGTCGTTTTTGCCAACCAAAATTCCTGGAAATCTGTATTTCCTGTAGATTGCACTAAGCAAGAAAAGAATTCTCATTTGTGCTTCTGGGCTTCTTCCTGTGTAGTCTAGTGTTTGGGCCATGTTATCTGAAGCAAGGACTCCTTATACCATGTATCTTATCAATAGAATATTTTGGATCTTAACAATAGGACTAATATCTGTATAAACTATAAACACAGAGAATTGGAGTGAGGAAGAATTGGTTGTTTTTAGGGCTTTACTTGAGTCCTCGTTAAAGAGACACTAAGACAATGTGGTAGTTATTTTTTTCTCTTAATTTAAAAAAATGCCGTCAATTTCCCATGAGATAACTACTACAACATTTTGCGTCTGTTGTTGTGTCACAGATTTTAATGGTCGTGAATTAGGATTTGTCAGGCACCACTGGATTTTTAGTGTACTGTTTGACTCAGCCATCTGTGTGGGCAGAGATTCAATATGTCTTTCACAGCAACTCTTCTGTAGCTCTTGTTTTTCACACTAGCACTATCCTCTTTTTGGAAATAAAAAACTTAAACTGCTGCTGCAGATTACACTGCGGTCTAAGTAGGAGGAACAAAGAGATTTTGTGGAGATAGATTTCTGTATTCAAGACTTCCAGTGCTGTGGCCAGAGGAAAGCTAGCAGGCTGACAAATGTGCATCAGTCTGATTAACTTACCACTGCTGTCTGGACACACAGTACATGAACAAAATGAAAAAAGAAGGTGAACAAAAAACCTAACTGTAAATAGCAAATTTGGTTATATAAGATGTATGGTGAAATTGCTGACAGAAATAACAAAATGTAAATTTCACAGTAAAAGGCCTTTTTGGCAGGTCTAGGTCTGCTTTTAGGGTCATTCACAGAGTAGTGGAGTGTAATTCTATAACTTCTAAACCTCAAGTGGGTAAATTGTTATGGTACAAGCATAAATTGCTACAATTCTGTAAAGCAGTTGTATCCGTACATAAATTCTATTAAATAAGGATAAAATCTGTGCCTGAAGTTAAGGACGTTTGAATGCTTCAGTGCCTGACAGCAGAACAGGGTCTCCAGGCCTTACACCATGAGCTTTTTTTGGTGATGTTTTGGTGTGTCAGAGAAGTGCAGCCTGCAATGATGTAAATGCTCTTGGTTTATGACTGAGCAATTTTAGGTGTTCAGGTTTGGCACATTTTAAGTCTGCATTATATGAAAGCATTGTAGTAGGAGAACACATTCCCCACTCCAAAATGGATGTCCTTCTTTTCAGTATGATTGCATACATTTCCTTCCCTTGTAGGTAGAATGTGTTCAGCTGGGATTCTTTGCCTCAATGGTTTTGGTAAATGAGCTCTTTTGATGTTTATGGTGTGAATATTTTGTTTAAAGTAAAAAGGTGCATTGTTTGTGAGGCCATAACTTCTTACTTACAAAGAAAGTGTTACTGGTTTAGAGTCTCCTTTATAAGAGACTTCATACAGTCCTGTTAGCTGTGTTTGGTTATTACTTGTCCTGACAGGGTAAATCTGCTTTACACACAAGATGGTGGGAATAAACAAATGAAAACCCAGGCAAAAAGAAACAAAAGACTTTAGCTATTCTTTATTCACCACACCAATATTGCACTATCTGTCAACTGGGTTTTAGTCTTAAGCCTTTGAATCTTGCTTCCTTTGTGCATTTCCCTTTTTGCTGGTTTAAATGGTATACCAAACCTGTCAATAAGTGCTGCCTCAGAATGCCATGGTACTTAACTGTATTGTGGTACTTAACTGTATCCTGGAACAGCTGTAAAGGTTTAATAGAGCACTCATTTAAAGAATTCCTTTATCCAGTGTGAATTTTACTGCATTCTTCCCTAATTCTACATAAAGCAGTTCCATTAGAAATACAAATGGAATGTTTGTTTCATGAAAGGCTAAAACTATGAATCTTAGATGGGTTAAGCAGAGTGTATATACAACAGTATTGTGCATTGAGAATTTTATTTGACCTTAATATGTTGTTGTCTTCAAAGACTGAGTTATATTACTGATTTGGTTGCCTCTCTCTTTGAAAGATTTGGGACAATTATGTTTAATCAAAAGGCTGTGAGGATGTTTTCCCTTGTTATGATGCTAAAATAAATATGATGTTGGTTTTAAACCACTCATAGTGTCTATTGTTAAAAAATATCTCAGTACTACAACTAATGAGGAAGTAATGTTAGTTTTTGGTTTGGGTTATGCTTTTACTAACAGCAGTCTGTATTTGTCCAAATTGCAACTTCTTAAAGTGAAATTGTTATTTCTCTGTATTATTTTCCCTTAATGTTATATGAAGACAGATGAGGAGGCTAAAGCACGAGGACAAAAAAGTTGATAATGTAGAAATACTGAGGGTATTCATCTCCTTCAAAAATTTTAAATTGTTTCTGAAGGATTTTTCTTAATGTGCAGTCAGTAGTTGTGACTATTAATAGCTGTTGAATTGTATTATTTCTTAATTCTATGATAGAATTAGCTGTGCTGTGTTAATGTGGCTGGTTTTTCTACCAGTCCTTCAGGGTGGTTTCATTAAGGAACGTTTGATAATATTTTTTTTTCATTCTGAAATATGCTGATACTGCTAAAAATGCTAATTAGGTCTCAGTTCATAAAAGTGTACACACACGCATGTGTGTTGCAGCCTACATAACATGTATATAAACAAATTCACATTTCAGAGGTGTTAGATTATTTATGTCAAACACTGGTTTAGAAAATTGTGAAAAGAACCAGTAGCTTTTTCATGTCTTTCTTAGGAAAACCTTACATCCTATAGATCAGGGCATTGAAGCTGATTGACTTCAGTGTTTAAAAAAAAATAAAAATAAAAGTAAGCACCAATGTTTTTTCCCTGTGGATGAGGTGTTCTGAAGCTCTTCATCTTGCCTTGGTGTCTCATAAGGTAAAGGTTCACAATGTGGTTTTGCACAGTGGAAAATCCAGAGGTTCCCACTTTTCCAACTGTATTCATGATCACAAAATGTCTATGGACTTAATTATCCTTGAAACCTATTTGTGGAAGTGGCTTGAAAATGACTGGTGGCTTCAGATGTTGGAAAGGAGAAGTATGTAGAAAATGTGAGACTAAAGGCAAAAAACCCCCTTGCATATGTTTGCAAAAGCATTCATGTGATTGTGTAAATTTATTTTCTTTATGATATCAGGTGTAGAAGGGTTAGACAAAATGAAAAGGGGAAACCAGCAGAGGTTTTGAATGAGAAATGAGTGGAAAGGGCATTTGGTCAGGTAGGTGTGCTGTGGAGCTGCAAAGAGGTTTTCATGTGGGTATTGCAAAAAAATCACAGTTTTGAAGAAAGAAAAAAAAAAAAAAAAAAAACCAAACCAAGAGAAACAGTAAAAAATGCTCCACAAAAAGGGAAATGTGTATTGGAAATATCTTGGAAATGACTGTGAGAAGTGAGACAATGAGACACTGAGATCAATGTTACAGCAGGAAGTGGGGCAACATGTGGCTCCAGTCCAAGATAGTTCTTTAGTTCTTGTTTAACTTTAAAAACACCGAATTGGACAGTACATGTGTGGAAAATAGCAATTTTTTTCTCAGGGAACTTTCTTCACTGGGGCTGATGAGGTACCTCAGACCTGAAGGTCCAAGGCACTGTGAAAAATGTGGCTTTGAAAGAAAAGCGTAGAAATTGAAAGATGATAGAAATGGCACTGCCAAGCCAATAAATTTTTTTTTTTTTTTTTTTTTTAAGTAGAGGGAAGTTGTCTAATTAAACAGGGAATTTCTTATACTTGGTGCATGTCTTGAGGAGGAAGGTGTTTTAACAGCCAACTAAAGTTATAGTATATGCAGGGTATATTTGCATTTATACAAATGGTTTCATTTGTTTACCGTCAATAATACTGTGTTGTATTAAAACTGTAAACAGTGGGTATATTACCAAAGAAGAGATTTTTTGCCAGATTGGTATTGTATGCTGTCTCATGTAAATCCTGTCAGTGATCCTGACAGGTAGTGAAGTTTCTGTTGCTGTTTTGATTGAAACTTCTGGCATGTTGTTACACTAAGTCTTCCTGGACTTTGCCTACTGAAGTTGAGGCTTGGGATGGAATACCAAAATACATTTCCTTTGGAGGCAGATATTTAGAGAGGCCTTTACCTTTTATCCAACTGCTTATGTGGTAGTGGCTGTGTAATTGTGCATGCATATTGCCTCCAGGGATGTGGTCTGAACTGGGAAGGAGGAGGAAAGGGAATTGCAATTTTACTGGTCCAGGTTGCAGCAATATCCCTGAGAGGCATCTGCAGGAATTGATGCAAGGGAGTTAGTTTAAAAGCAACAGACACATGCAGAGGAGGCAACTGGAGCATCCCTTAGATTTTCTGCAGGAGCAGAGTTTATATAAAACATGGACCTGTATCCTTACCTTTCTAAGTTGTGAGGCACTTCTCCAAATCTTACATCTTAGTCGTTGATTTGTAGTAGTCTTCTCCCTCCTGCTGACACCCTTGATGCCTGCTTGACATGCTGTTGTCGGTAAGCCTTCACTGTGATAACTTCAATGTAACTAAAATGAGTAGTGTCTCAGTCCCTTTGCCTGTTCTTTAAAGTCAACAAAGTTTATTTGGGGCATTTCTAATGATTTTCACTAAGAGTAATGGTGGTAAACAATACCATTCTTTTCCTCATGAACCGTGAAAGCAAACTAAATTACAAAACTATGAGGGAAGATGATGTGGTATTAGAAGCCAAAGCCTACTGTGTGATTTTATTTAGAGAAATGCTGGAGGCTGTGAAATGTCAAATAGATTCTAGTTGTGTAATTTCAGGATCAAATTGTATTAACACCCATACTTAAAGTAAAATAATATCATTTGCTGGTTTGATTCCGTTCATCTTCAATAAAAGTAAGTTCCTACATGAACATGACCTGTTTCAGGTAGATTTCAGAACCTCAACAGTTACAGTTATGGAAGGAAGGGTCAGGCTTTTTGAATATCTTGACTAATGTACTTCTTTAATGCCGATTATCACAGAATCCCCTGAGTTAGAAGGGACCCATCTTGATCATTGAGTCCAACTCCTGGCCAGTTGTTGTGTGCCTGACAGCATTGTCCAAATACTTGAACTCAGTTATGGTTCATAACCAAGCAGTTCAGTTACCTTTCATCCTTTAATATGTTCATATATATATCTTCTAAACTTCAGAAATAATCTCTGGGTGTGCCTGTGGGTTGGCCTGCTCTAGTGTTTACCTACTGTGTGGTTGTTCATATGCTGCAGAAAACTGGACTCTGAATTGTGAGTGTATGTCTGTGTCCAGTAACTTTCATAAAGCACCTTTTGGAACTTACCTTAGCTTCCAATGTCTGTACTTTTAAAAGAATGTACTGGTTTTCTCTCTAGAAAATAAAGGCAGAAAGTGTATGTCATTGTGTGATGTATTATATAAAATTAAAGCTGCTAGACTTAATTATGCACCTCAGAGTTAATTCTGTCTCATGAACCATCAGAACTGGATTGCGAGCCCTGGAGAAGAAAGAGAACTTGAGATGAAACCATCAGAGATAGAGGAGTTCATGTGGGGTTATTAATGGACAATTCCAAATCTGCCTGCACTAAAATTTCAGTAATTCTGTGTTTAGAATTACTGTAATTTAGAAACCTGTTAGTACCAGTAGAACCAGAATCTTTACAGCTATCACTTGGACTTGCTTATAGCAAAGTTCTTTGTACTGAAAATGTTTTTAGGCTTAAGTAAGGAAGGCATAATACCAAGCAGTGCTGTAAAACTCTTCTGGGTATATGCAACTGTGTGTGAAGTGTTGAAAGAAGCCAGTTGGGAAAGGGATTAGTCACCCATCCTAATTTAAAGACAACTACACTACCACCTGAGGTTTTTTTTGTCTGTTTTAGATGTTTGAAGCAGGCGTATTAGGTACAAATGCCATCTTTGTGATGCTAATAATGCCCATATCATCCTCATTTGCAACTGATAAAGTCAAGCTCTTGACTCCTCTTAGAGAAAATAACAGTCCTGCCTAGTATTTGGCTACTTCTTGAATAAAGAATATGGATCACATATATGAGTTTGTAGATTGAGAGGCTTGTCGTACACAAATTAGATGACTGCCAGCTTCAGTAACCAAATCCATTTTAGCAGTGGCTCTAGAAAGCAAGCCAGCTTCCAGGTAGGCAAGCATTTTAAACATCCTAATGTGAAGTTTTTAAAGTACAGGACACATGTAGGTAAGGTCTGTGAATGTTGGATTACACTGTTCACTTAATTTCAAGCACTTCTGACTGTAGCATGGTGTGTGGGCATGTTGGATTGTGCTTCCAGCTTAGGCTTTGCAGCCACTTCTCAGCATTGATGCATCTCTGGATTTAAATGCTAGTTCCCCCTCTAGATAAAGATTCTACTTATTCCAAGTTCCTCTACTACTTCCACTAGATATTAGATCAAATCCCAGGAATCGCAGTGAATCAGCCAAAAGCTTCTCTGATCTCATTCACACACCTTTCAGATCGCAGGAGGAAGTACTGCCTCTGGCTGTCTTTATAAGGGTATTCCCAAACCAATGCAGAAGGCCAGCTGGACTTCTTCTGGGAGAGTAAAGGCAGTCCAGAAATAAACTGTTAGAAATAATGCTTTTATAAATGTAATTTTTGAAAGAGGAACTTAAAAACTGCAAGTGGATATATGCTAGTGCTATTCAACTTTTTTCTTTTTTTTTTCTTTTATTTTTAGATCACCTTTTGCTGCTGTCACAGATTACTCAGTAACAAGAAATAATGTCATACAACTCTGTCTGGAACTAACAACAATAGTACAACAGGTATGAGACAGTCTGCTTAGCAGTTTATTTTTTTCCTGAACTGTAAATGGCTATTACCTTTTCCCCACAATTTTGTTTTACATTGGCTATATTATTGTCCAACGAAAATAAGGGAATGCTAGTCATCAGTAAGTGCTTTTTAAAAATTCTGTTTTCTGGTTTTATTGAACTAGTTTGTGTTGTTCTGTGTATATGGCTCTGCATATCGCAGCAGTAATATTCATCTTGGGTGCTCTAGTATAATTTAATCAGTATAAAATGAGATATCTAATTGACAGTTTGTATATTTAATTTCTCATATTTTGTCTTTTAGTTTTAATTACCTGTCTGGTTCAAAAGATCTGTATATATTGGACTTCAGTAATCCACTCTTTCATAAAGTTCATATCATCTAGACACCTGTTGACACATGTTCCCATGGGGGGGTTAGAATATTTTGACTATATTTTTGTACATCCTACCTTCAAGAAATCCAGAAGTAGTTACTGAGAAGCACTTGCTTAATGAGCTTCACTGGGGAGTGCAAACCTGAGAACCTTCTCCACCCTTCCGTGTGTGGGTTAGGTCTGTCTCTATGTTTGTCTGTTGTTCTGCTGAACTGTAAAGTCTGTTTGCTGCCAGGCAAAAGTTTGAGGGATTGTTTGTGCCTGAGAAGGTAGAGTGGACAAAAAGTGAGAGAGTGGGCTAGGCAGGAGCACTGAGGAGACTTTTTCTGGTTTTCTCACAAGCATCACTCCAAACTAAGCAGAACTAAACTTCTGATCCAGCTTCCCAAAATGGTCATTTTCCACAGTAGCTGTGCATCACTGTCTTTAGATAGTTTGTAGATGAGGGAAAGAGCCACCTGATCAATTTTCATGTGTCCCCTATTAATGAGAAAGTGGGTAAAGTAGCAACCACAGCAGTATTTCCCATGAATTAAGTCAATATCAATTCATCTTACAAATTCATCCCTATCCCTGATACTGCTAATTCACTATGGCGTAGGTTAATATTTCTCCATGTATATTTTTCAGTGTGAATGAGAGTAAATGTTACTATTTAATACCTTTGGAGAATAGCGTTTTTACCTTCTCCAAAAACAACACATTTCTGCAATCAGAAAGCAGCTCATGAATCAATACTTTGAAGTCAAAAGGAACATTTATGTGCCTAAATTTAAGCATGTACTGAAATTGAATTGGGCTGTATTCAGAAGAGCAATAATGAAAAATTCCATTAGTAGTCTCAAACACATGTGATTTGAGCTCTACTTAAAACAAATGCATTCCAATGTAGCATTTCAAAATGTCTTAGCTGCTGGTTTTTTATATGCTCACTGAACAGACTGAGAATCCTCATTGTGCTTTTTTCTCATGGTTGTAAATGAAATCTTTCAATATCACCTCATCAGGTATTTTTTCCCTCTCAGAATCTTGTTTTCTTCTGTATGCAAAGTATTTTATAGTACCTTACTAGCTTACTTATTTTTTGTGAAAAATCTACAGAAGGCAATATTGCAGTTTTTCTTTTTTTAACAGTACTGAACAGCTTCTTACAATGCTTAAGTGTTTATAAAACCTATACAGTCTGTACATTTTTTTAATATCTTTGAACTTTTTAAAGACTTTTGTAAAATTTAAAAATAGCACTTCAGTAGCTGAGTTCCATCAGGATTTTTTTTTTCATTGTTCAAGTTACAGTCAATGTTGAGATTTATTAACCAAAGCCAAAAAACCAGTTCTTTAGTCAAAATGAAGAATAAAAAGCACTAAACTTAAGGTGGCTTTCTTGAACTAATTTGCACATTTTGAAGCTAATTATAATATCGTGTTTCTTCACAGAATTAAATGGTGCTGGGTTGTGTCTGCCTCATTATCAGAGCTAAATGAATAATGGGACAAAATGACAGCATTGCATCACTCTTTTATAAGGGTGAAGTCTAAGAAAGCCTATTGAGTTTCTGTGTTTTAACCTATAAATAATTAGAAAAGTTGGAGTTAGAGGCAGATTTTGGAATAAAATGTGGGATGATACATGCTTTGTTTTAACTGTTAAGTTTCCTATGTGTGTTGTACATTGCCTAAAGCCTGACAGGCCAGTATGCAGTGGATATTTGCCAGTGAGAGCAGGTCCCTCTGACCACTGCAAGTTATTACTGTAGCCTGCACTAATTGTCTGCTTCTATGCAGCTGCTTTATTTTGGCTTAGATATTTTTGGCTTAGGTATGAGACTGTTGTGATTTTTGCTACCATTTCCTTGCACTCTCTTTCTCTCCTACACATATCTGCCCCTCTGTAGGAACTGAAGGCTGAGCCTAAGATTTAGATTAGATTTGTGTCGACAGAATTGTTCCAGTCACAAATGCATATCAGGAAGAGCATGAGGGAATGTCTGGGTGGTGTTCGTGAAAGTCTTGCTGTTGACTTATGTAGTTGGATTATTCAGCTTCAGAAGGTGCCAAGAACTGGTCCTTTTGAGTGTGCTCATTTTGGTTTAGTAAGGTAGCAGTAGTTACACCGATAACTTAAAGGAACAGAAGATTTCTTGCTTTCTTAGGCAATCTGTAGATAGCTTTTGTTATCATTCTCAATGCTCTTATTCCTCAGGAATTCATTAAGGTTTCACTTCAGAAGCTTTCTCCTTTAGAATTGAAACCCTGAAAATCTTGTGAATATCTGCAAAGTCTAATTTTATATTGACTTTGTAAGTTACCAGACAGTTAAAGAAAACTTTGCTCCTGAACACACTACTTCTTTTATTAGTCTTGAACAGTGATCATTAGTAGCCCTCATCACATGTTTTTTACTTTCCTTAATCAGCTTTCACAATGATTTGTGGTGTTTATTTAGTTTTAAAACCACCGATGTTTATCTTGCAGCTTTAGTGTCTTGTGGGATTTACTCAGGAGTATGCTCCAGTAGAAGCATAGCTGTAGGCCTGTAAATACTCCTTTGGAAAAGCTTCACAGCATTTAATTCTCTGCCTAAAGACCTCTTTGAAGAGCTGTGGTGGAGGCAATGCTGTGTGACCAGGGTGGAGGTGGAGAGCAGTCACTTGGCTGACATGGATCTGTCTTACATTGTTGTCACAGAGCACACTTCTGACAGCAGCTGTCTCACAGCAACTTCTGGAGGTAACCTCGGATTTTGGATGACACAGGGTGAGAACCTGGGTGATACAGTTTGGGAGGGGACAGCCAGGGTTGAAGACAGCAAAGAGACACCAAGATAATGCTACACAAAGGCACTGTCTGGACTTTGTAGGCACCTGTGATTTTGAGCTAAAAGCTATGCTATAGAGCACACAGAAGTGCTCTGTGCACTGCTTCAGCTGAGAGGTTTGGAACTTTTTTCCCCATTTAAAGGCATTTGAGATACGAAAAAGAAAGCATCCGTATATCCTTTGCCCAATGGATGCACTCCCCATCCCTGGGGATATTTCTGTTGGGCTTTTAGCCATGGCTGTTTTTCACATAAAAGATGTTGAAAAGGATCACAGACTATTTCTTGAGCAATGCAGTATTTTTTATGGCATTGTGGGTTTTGTAATCAGACGCCTGTAAACTCAAAAGAGGAATGTTTCAAATGTTAAGTTTGACTGAGAAATCTAAGTTCAAGCTTGTTTTCCAGTTAAAAGGATAAAATGGAAATTTACTTTCTTAGCTCCCCTGTTCTGACTTAGAATCCAAATGCAGTAATATAAAGTGGTTCTATTCACTTGTTAAGGACAATATCAAATTCATAAATGAAGAAGAATAATTAATATCCTGAGTGCCACTCTTACAAATTATCTCTCGTATAATCTTTTCTTTCCAAATTCCTCACTTTTGTTTTTAAATCCTAGTTATTAAGGACTTTAGGGACTCACTAAATATAGCTTAAAATTTTAAAATTTCAGGTTACACCAAATTGCTAATTATCTCAGGAATCTTTAGCTAATAAAATGGTTTTAATAGTTTAATGGTGTGAAGCTTGGATTGGATCATCACTAAAGCTGCTTTGTGCCACTAGATTGTAGGGATTTTCAAAGCAACACATGTTTGCTGGGGACAGTTGCATATTAAATTTTAAAGTTTTTTATCTACATTTTTAGCATTATTCTTTCCACCCCAACTTTATTACCAAAGGCTAAACTTTGTTGGCCTGCTGTGGTAATAATCCCTTCCTTTCCCCCTTCTTTAGATAAAAATACTTCATATGAGGAGGCCAGACTCTTAAAGTTTTTTCTATATATGCATAGCACACTGTTTATACAAAATGCCCCATTTTTGATAAGTGTTCAAGTAAGGGGTAAGTGTACAAGTAGGTAGCTAGATAGATGTGGGGGAAAGTTAAAACTAAATAGGTCCCCTTGAAAACAATTCACAGGCAATATCTGCCTATATATATGAAATCAAAAGGGTCTTCATATGAGAGTATTAACTCATTGTAAGTGATGCTGGCAGGAATACTCAGGCTCACCTTGTATCCTTCAAGTGCTGCTGTTATGCAAGATTTTCTGTTGTATAGGTTCCAACGTGGTTGAAATTCTGAATGTTTCAGAATACATATTGATCTGTGCAGTTGTTCTCTTCACTTTTAAAAGTCAATGTGTAATGCATAGAATGTACATATAGTCAGAAATAGAAGCTAAAGGACTGTGGGGAGCACCAAACTATTGTTTGTTTACAAGAAGCTATATCAAAGTACTTTCAATTTATGCTCTTTAGCAATGTTTTTCTCTTTTTCATAGTACAGTAGCTTATTTCTCTTAAAACACACTTTTATGGAAAATTTCAGATGTAATTTGATGTAATTTAATGTAATGTAAAAAGTGCCTAAGGTACTTAGTATTGATGACTTTTTTGATTCTGGTAGTTTGGTTTTGCTATTTGATTATACAGGTTTTTTTTCTTCTTGAAATGGCTTACTTGTATATATGTTCTTCTTTGATGTAAGTTTTGAAGTGCTTTTTGAAATGGAATTAGGTGTGGAATAGATGAAATATTAAAATGTCAATAATAGTCTGTTGGGATGAACCTCTACTAGAATTAATTTGATGACTCATTAGTTGTCACTGAGATAGATACTGTAAAGAGGTATGGGGTTTTCTTCCCAAAGCTGTGTACTGCTGTGTATGTCTGTGATGTGACATTTTCAAAGTAACTTATGAAGCTGCCACCCTGAAAAGGTGAATTTGTTTTCTTTTCCATTGTCAGAGAAAGTAATTTCTTTTCCTAGGGGATGGAAGAGAAAAAAGACCAAAAAAAAGACCCCCAAAACCCACTAAAATACTCTATGTTGCTTAGTATGTAAAAAACTTAGTGACCAGAAAGCAAAATCAAGTTGGTATTGACATGTTTTGTTATTTTTAGGCTTGGGGTTTTTTTTTGCTTGCTTTTCTTCCAGATTAATGATTGTCAGTCTCTGAACATGGGGGAAAAGCAAAACACAAAGCAGAATAATTTGTGACAAAAGGGTAGTCTTTTTGACAGGGCATATGTTGGTAAACCAGTGCAGCTGTTAAATTTTTCCAAGAAAGGAGCTTGAGTGAGTCAGGGTGACAGTGAAGGAGTCAGGGACTGTGGAACCCACTCATGGAACCATGTACAGAAAGCAGAAACTTGGTGAAAACCGAGATAAAGTGTAGACAGGAAAGAAAATATGGTTTTATATCTCATATTTCCTTTAAACAAAGGCTTCTTTTATTAGAGTGACATGGGGACTGTGTCCATGCACACTGAGAGGCATCAGTCTCCATCTGAATAGGCGCACACAGAGGATGTGTCATGCTCACTGTGTAATTCTTTAAAAGTGGTAAATTTCATTATTATGATAATTGATGATGATGTATTGATTCATTGATTATGATTATGATTATTATGATGATGTATTGTGTTGGTCATATCAGTAAATGTGAAGCCTGAGACTGTATTTCTTTCACTTTGGAAACTGATATTCCTTCCCAGAGGCGGGGCAGTCTCTGTAACCAGGTACAGTGAAGCAAAATTCCAGTTCAGCACAGTGAGTTACAGAAACCATGCGTTGCTAAGTAGCTAGTAAGAGCCTTAAGCATAGATAAGTGTAGTGTCCATCTTTATTTCAGGATTATGTATGTGTTTGTTTGCTTAAATCCATTACAAATACATACATTGCAGATAATGCAATATGAAACATTGAGGTTGTAGCTGAGCCTGGAATGCTGTCTGCCTAAATATTATTATTTTTTCCAGTTCAATTAATTTGATTTTTTCTATTGGCAAAATAACCACCTAGACAAATATAGAACATGAAATATTTTGCTGCAATTGCATTTTTAAAACCAGAATTATTTATCATGACAATACTAGAGGAAAAGCAGAACTGAAAAGTTAAGAAGTTATTTACCTCTAAATTGTCTTGGAAGTGACATTGAAAACTTAAGAACTGCACAATACATTGTGCTTCAAGGTCTATTTTGCATGCCAATAATAAAATAGTTTTGAATGCATGAGGCTTATTTAGAGGTGTGGGAAATATTTTGACTTTGGTTTTTTCCCTTTGGATGGACGATTTTCTTCATCAATTCCAGTCGCTCATCTGTTGATAGTTTCAGTGGATTCTTTTTTTTTTTTTTTGCCTGCTGAGAATGTCACCAAGTAGAGAAATCATCTGAGCAGCTAAAATTTGATTTAGACCATGTAAGCACTTGAATTCTGCAGGATATATGAGCAAGTATCAGTGATTTTAGTTGCTGGCGAAATACTGGCTGTCATTTCAGACTGACTCATTGTAGGAACAAGGAAGAGGTGTAACTCTCTGTATGCAAAGTAAGAATTAATATGTGACCAGATCCCTAAGGAAAGCAACATGATGTCTTTTACAGAAGGGAGAAATAATTGGAAATGGAAAATTACTTCAGAAAGATAGAATAAAAGAGCTTAGTGTACCCATTGCATCTCTCTTAATCCAGCAAGCAATTTTTCCCAGTAGTTACTTGTTCTGTGGGTGATTTATGTAAGTTGTATTAAATTTCTACATTAAGTATTCTGTTACTATGGTGATAGGTGCCACTCCACACAGATTGTTTAAATAAAATTAAAGCAATTCTTTGTACTTAGTAAGCTGGGTAATTGCTATTAGTTTGTACACAAGGGTTATGAACTTAGAGTACTGCAGGTTTATTGCATTTTCAGGGAAAGGCCCTAGACTTCTAAAATGTGTGGAGGTTGCATAAGAAATATCTTTTTATGTAGCATTTATTTAATAGCTTGCATTGTATTTTTCCAATAGAGATTTTTTCCTTCTCTTCTTACTGTGGTGCCTGCTCACCATTTTGCTTTCTCCCACCTCTCTCAGTTCTTATACACGTTTCCAATGGGGGAGGACAGAGTGGGTTCTGCAGGTTCAAATGAGTTCTGGCTTCAGTGTGGAGGGAAAGGGAATGAATTAGAATGAGCATGCTACAGACCCCGTGGCAAGAAACTGCAAGAAATGAATAACTGTAGCATAAGTGAGAAGGAAAGCAAATATTTCTGAACGGCAGTGGGAATAAAATCGACAGGATTTGTGTGGGAAGCGAAGAGGAGTTGAAAATGGCACCCAGGTTGTGAGCTTGTGGGACATAAGGTGGTGGAGCTGTTGACAGAGATAGGGAAAGAAAGGGGGAACAGGGAGCGTTTGGGAAGAAACGTGATTTCAGCTCTTCAGCATCCTGTGTTAGGGCTGGTGGCAAATGTCCAGAAGGAGATTCTGAACTGCGAATGTGAACAGAAGGGCTGAGAGATCTGTGACTCATCCGCACAGAGATGATAATTAAAGCAGCATGATTTTAGGAGGCTGCTGAGCAATAGGGAGGAGGTTGCAGAAAAGAGGAGAGTTGAGGATAGAGCTCCCTGAGACTGTTGCAGTTGAAACAGCCATAATGGGAGACCTTTTGAGCAATCCAGTGGAAAGAAAGTCATAGAAATTGCATATTTTGGGATGGTTACTTAGAAATACAGTGTAGATTTTAACAGTGTCTGTGTGATTTTAAAAATTAATTTTGTGTGGCAGCAGCCAAGGGTTACCTGTGCAAGCACTGAGTGTTGTATAGCTTAGAGCAGCTTGCTATTGCATTTTAGTTAGGTAAGAGACAGAAGAAAGGTATTTCCTTTCCCCCTCTCTCTGTTCCAAACATTTGTAATTTTCAGTGTTCCTGAGGCCCTTACCTTTTGTATCCGATGACCTGCTAGACCTCTTAAAATATAAGATGTGGCAAAGCACATCGGGAAACTGCTGACTGTGTCATGCTCTTATTTCTTAGCATGTTGCCAGAGGAAAACGTTACCTGCTTACCAGCTTCTGTAGCTTTTGGGACATTTAAGTTTTTATGTGCCTTGTCCTTTTAAGGGGTGGTTGGAGGAGAGGGTTGAATGAAGCTGTATATCTGCCAGTTTGTATTCTATTACTCCAGTAATTACCCAGACATACCTGTAAATCACAGTCTAAGCAGGGTTCCACAATATCCACCAGTTTTCTGATCATTGTGCTCTGGAGAACTCAGCATTTTTTCATAGCCAACCATATCCAGGGCTGCTTCAAAAGCAGGTTGAGGGAGGTGATTCCCCCACTCTGTTCTTGTGAGACCCCACCTGCAGTGCTGCATCCAGCTCTGGGGCCCCCACGTAAGAGGGATGTGGATCTGTTGGAATGACTCCAGAGGACATCATGAAGATGATCAGAGGGCTGGAGTGCCTCTGCTACGAAGACAGGCCAAGTGAGCTGGGGATGTTCAGCCTGGAGAAGAGAATGCTCCAGGGAGACCTTATAGCACCTTCCAGTGCCTAAAGAGGGCTACAAAAGAGCTGGAGAGGGATGTTTCACAAGAGCATGTAGTGATAGGATAAGGGGGAATGGCTTTAAACTGAAAGAGGTCAGTTTTAGATTAGATATTGGGAAAAAATTTTCAATGTGACAGCACAGGTTGTCAGAGGACTTACGGATGTCCAGTCCCTGGCAGTATTCAAGTCCAGGCTGAATGGAGCCCTAAGCAACCTGCTTTGGTGGGTGCTATCCCTGCTCATGACAGTGGTATAGGAACTAGACGATCTTTAGAGTCCCTTCCAGCCCAAACCATTCTAGCATATCATTCAAGTCTACTGTTTCAAAGCTGTCATTGTTTATTACTGCCATCAGCTGTATTAGATATAATTTCCATGTATTTTCTAATTAGTGAAAGGCTGAATGAACTCAACCTGTCTTACTCTTGTACCTGTTTGGAAACTGTACCAGTGTCTTTGTCTGTGACAAGGGATAAAGGATGATAATGAATGAAAGTACACTGAAGGTTATAAAACTCTTGCCACCTTCATGTGTTGGCCAAGCTTTAGATTTTGTCATCATTCTTGTTGAGAACTTCTGTGAGAACCTTCAGTAATGATTCCAGCAAACCTGTCTTGTGGCTCTCTTGCTATGGCTGAATTGGGCAGAATTCAAACCAAATGAGCCCTTCAAGAGCCAATGGCTTAAATTCCCCAGACCTACTGACAGTCAAACTGGTGCCTTGAGGCCAGAACAACTTATTTTGCAGTACTGAGACTGAAGGGGCTGGAAGGTATGAACTGGGCATTCTCAAGTTAATTATTTTTTATTGTTGCTAAGTAGCAAGACAGATCATCCATTTGACTTACACTGCTATTAAAATATTCAGTTACAGTTTTAATCAATTTGAGAAGCAAAGGGATTTAAAGGATGGTTTGGCTTAATTCCAACCAATGGCTACACTGCTCAACAGAGTTTTTTTTATGCCAAAGGTTTGGCAATTTGTGAGAGTCTGAACTCTCTTTTAAGCAATCATGTAATTCATTATTTTTGTTACAAATAGAAAACTGGAGTTGCATGGCTTAGAATATTTTGCATGACTTGAAAAACAATGGTGACAACAATTCTATCAGATGTGTTTTTAAGCAGTATGTAAAATATAACTAGTGCCCTCTTAAAACTGGACATGGAAGATGAGTGGGATTTCTCATGCATTTTCCAGGTAATCTTACTACCATTTTAAAAATGGTGTTCCTAACACAATTACCTACATTTTTATCTGCAACATATTGGAAGAAACAGTGCAATATTCACAAATGTACACATGTATATTGACTTCCTGTAAATTCGGTTGGACTGCAGAGAAAAATAAATGAAGAAATAAGTGAAGAAGCTCCACTGCAAGCATCATAAAAGCTACCCAGCTTGCAATGATTTCATGGCAAGCTCTTGCTCTTCATGAGTTGCTCCAGTTGAATGGATCACACAGCCTGCTTTTTTAGGCAATGCTACTATCATATGAATTTACAAAGGACGTTTTTGGGTCAGTATGTTACCTGACAATTGTGGAATTTGGGTTTGTTTCTGAAAATCATGTAGTCTGCTTCTGTATCAATTCTGCCTAGGAATTTGTCTTGCCATATAGAAAAAAAATAAATGAGGATGACTACATATACATGAGCAACTAAGACATTCTGCTGAACAAGAAAATACAGTGAGAGGACTCCCTGCCATCTCTTGGGTACTCTGAGATTTAATGCATATATTTCTGCATTTCTCCCTTTTTGTATCCGTTAACTATTTCTATGTATATAGTTCATTTTCTGAACTAGCATAATTTTATTCTGAAGTAAAGTTATGGAGTTGACAGGAAGTTAAGACTGTCAAGAAGAGTACAGTGCATCAGCTGCCTGGAATACATGGCAAAACCATGAATAATAATAATAGTTGTAGTAGTGGTAATAATGATGGAAAGTTTTAAGATTATAGCCTGCAAGTATCCTGAGAGAACTGTTTGACAGGTAATTGCAATAGGTAATTTGACAGGTTGCCAACTTGGACTTGTAAACCATATCATATAGATGGAAAAATAGAAATGTTTTCTGCAAAATATTTACCCCACAGTTATAATTCTGGAAAACTGCATGAACATTTTTCATTTGTGGGACATGGAAGCAGTAAAGTAAGTTGGCAGGTTGTGTGTATCTCAGTTCTTCACATTTTGATTTGAGATTTAATCAATGTGGGTGAAAAGAAAAAGAACAAGAAAAGTACTAGTGTACTTTGATGATTGTGTTTCCCACTTCTGTGACATACTAAGACAGTTGTTTAAAAAGGTGGTAATACTGAGAATAGAAGGAAAAAAAGAAGGAAAAATAAAGCATCAGAAACACTGCTTTTGAAAACAAAAAAAGTCCCCACGTATTTGTATTTTATATATGCTGTCTCATGTCTGATTTGTTCCAGCAATGTCTGGGGTGGGATGGGTGAGATGTGTACATTTTGCAGTGTTGTCACCAGTCAGTGCTGTCTGAGTCAGTGGGTTTGATTTGAACATCCTTAGCAATTATTGCTTACAACATAATGGTAGGTTCTGTACAGATACAACTTAAAACTTTTTTTTGTAGAGGCCATGTGAAGTTTTGGTTATGAAGGTCAGAACTTCTGGAAGAAATAAGCAATGCCTCTCAGTTACAGTGTAGTGTAGGTCTTGCTAGTCTTAAAATTAGGTTTTGAAATTGTACTGGGATTGAAAATGCAGAACCCTCTCCTTGATTTGTGTGGTTTCATCTTGCTGTTTTTATCTTCCTCTCTTGTTGCCTTTTTTTTTTTTTTTTTTTCTCCCAAGTTTTGGAGCTCTTGTTTCTCTTTTTTTTAGGATTTTAGCCTAGTTCCAGCTTGATGACAAAGGTCTCTTTTGCCATTTTTATGCACAATTCAGAGCTGGAAAGAGTGATCATGAAGATCTGATATTAGTCATAAAGTTGTTCCATTGTATTTGCCGTTTATTTCTCTCTTTTTCTTGTGGGTAATACTCTACCATTTTTGTCCCTGAGACTACTATTGGCCAGTATTTGACTACATCTTCAGAAAATGTAAATTAACAAAACTTCTTTTCTTCCTTTATTAATGATGTGTGTCATTAATGTTTTAGAAAATAATACACAATTAGAAGATAACCTTATGGTGTTTCAGATGAAGTTTTGGTTGGTTGGTTGAATATATATACAAAGTTCAAAGAATAAACAGGTAGAAGTAACATATCTCCTCCTTGCTGTAACTGTGCCTTTCGGTTCAGGGATAGTCACAGTATTGGTTTAACTCAGTGAATAGCAAATTTTTAGCTTGTGTAGGAGTAAAGCTTGGTTGCAGATTTTTGTGTGTATTCCTGCTTTTCTAAAGTAGGAAAAAGTTGATGTTAAACTTGCATATGATCTGTTTTTTACCTTAATTGCAATGTTTTGATACCTTAGTTAAACAGATATTAAAGAAAATCTTTCACGAGTAAAATATAGGCTTGTATGGAAGAAAAAGACTTTCTCCAGGTGTGGGTGGTATGCTACTAAGAATAAAAATTTATTTCTAATTGCATAGTTAGAGACTTTTTTATAGTTCTCAAGTGCTTTAAGCTCTTTTAGGTGAAGTGAAGTGGGTATGAAAAAGCAATAACTGTAAATGGTAAAGGCCCCCAGTAATAAGCAGTCAGCCTGCCATTCCCAAGGCGTGTTTGTGGAGAGTGGGCACAGTTCTCTTCAGCCCTTGCTTAAAGGTAAAGCACAAGGCAGCAACGGGGAAATAAACCATTCCCTATGAGAGAAAGTGGCGTGTGGCTGTTGCTCCTGGGCTGGTTCAGAAGCAGACTCAGCCCTTGGCTGCAGGAAGTGGAAACAAGCTACAGGGACCAGCTTGGTGACCTTTTCCTTGGTTTCTTTGAATCCTAGACTTCAGGGCTGCTCTGGGGTATGCTGTCATGGTTCTTGACATTCCTGCACATTTCCCAGAGTTCATGCTTGAATTGTGTTTAGTTGGATGTCATTCATGTATGGAAAATGTGTATTTTGGAGTTGTTTTTTGTACCTAGGCATTGTATTTGCTGTCCTGCAGTCTTTCTGTCTTTTATAGTTTACTGAACTGTTAATTTTTCTCTTACCTGAATGTGAAGATGTAGTATCAACAATCTGCTGTTGCTATGTGATGAACTTGTTAAGCAATTCCTCCACTCAGACCCTGGATTTGTAGGGAATTGTGTGTTGAGATGGGAAATTTGTTCCAGCAATGTGAATTCAGAGTGAATTTATTCATAGACTGGATGCCTGAGAAGTTTTCCACTTGTTTTACTGTTTTTCGGTGGATCAAAATATTATAATTTTTCACATACAGTTTTGGTTTCCCAGAAAAAAAAGCATATTTCTTTAGCTTCCTTCATGATTGTTGGGGAGTTTCAATTCAAGGACTTAGCAGTATTTCTCTGTTATTCACTGCTTTTTGTTTGTAATAAACCCCTACAGCATTTGAGGATCCAGGATCCTTCTTCCCTTAGTAACGAGACTTCTCAGACAGTATCCTCTTTAAACTGAATGTTTAAACTTATAGTAAACCAATGAAATTATCTCTGCTTCAAAACACTTTTTTCCCTTTAATATAAATGTTGCAATCTCTTCCTGCTATTTTTGCAAAATGATTCATAAGTAACCATGCAGAAAATAGATGTATCCAGATTGAAAATGTTACATGCCCTCCCACATATAACAATGAAATGTGTGTTTTGCTACTAAGATTGCAAATACTTCATTGATGTCTGCATATAATTAAATGTGTTATATTTTCTTTCCGGCTATTCTTACTGGCAAATGTTTCCTGAATGCCAACAGCTGTTATTAGGAAAATGCTCCCAGATCAACCTGCTACTTCTGCATAGGTGCCTTTACATAAAGCTTAAGAACACATTGGCTTTTCTTGCCTGAGTAACACTTGAAGTGTTTCATGGATTAAAAGTTCTTTTTTTAAAAAACAGTTGCATGTAAAAAGGTTGGTTCTCTAGCAGGGTAAATTGATTTTAAAACAAGATCTGAAACATAAAAACTTAGTCACATTTTTCATGTGGTTTGGTAGATAGGATATAAAGTATCTGTTCTAAGCAGAGCTTGCACTAATTACATCAGAGTTACAGCACCTGAATGAACTTAAGAATGGTTCTTTCACTGATGTTGATTGTTTATCATGTGCTCTCTGCCTTGGTAATTCCATTTCCTATATCCTCTGAGATTCTGGCCTGTCAGAAAAACTTCTGCATTCCCAGGTTCCGATCTGTTGGTCTTGCTTCTGGAAGCTGCCTCATGCTGCATGAGGCAACGAGAGTGCACATGCAGTCCCAGCAGGCTGTGTGTGCCTCAGGTTTCCTGTGTGCTTTGCATGGCATGTTTCCTCCTCCCTCCTGTTCAGGGTGTGTTATAAACAATCAACTCCTCTTCCCCCTCCACCAAGGTTTTCCTTGCCTTCTTCAGCAGTGTGCAAAAACGTCAGTTCAGCTCAGCAAGAATTGTTCATCTCAGTCACTTCAGGCTGTTGCTGGTATCTGTTCTCCATTGTTACCATTAGAAGCAGGTCATTTTTGTACGTGCTCAGGGATGGCTGTGGATGGTGGAAGGCACTTGTGTGGTAGACATGTGACTAAGTAGTACCTGCCAAAAGCATGGAAAGTGGAGAGACTGTTGTCTGTCTCAAGGAAAGAAGCAACTAGAACTAGTGAATAGATATGAACACTTACCAATGTTTCCTTTCCTTTCAGTGTTAGCTTCACACTTTCTTTCCACTCTAAGTCTTTGAAATGTTTTGTTTCATCCTAAGGACTTTTCAATTCAGATGAATTTTTTTAAGGATAAATCAAGGAAGGGAAAATGATTGGACCAATTTAACCTGCTTTTTCTACTTTACTTTTTCAGGATTGCACAGTATATGAAACAGAGAACAAAATCCTTCATGTGGTGAGTACTATTTGGATTTCTGATAACGCAATTTGTACAGACCACATAGAATTTAAGAGCTATGTGTTTTGTGCTTTTTGTATGCAGTCCCAATTTGATAACTAAATAGACTGAGTATGGCAGAGTGAATTTGTGGAGCTACTTGTGAATAGGTCAAGAGCTTTTGAAAGGGTTTGTGTTTGTCTGGCTCAGGCCCATCTGTTATTTGTAAACCATGAATAGAAGAGTGATCTTTCAAAAAGCCAGTTTTTGGAGAGAGAGATGGTTGCTAAGCTTCTATGAAATCATTTAGGTTTGTGTTAATGATATAACTTAATTGATACAGCTTTGTTCCTCATAGGAACCTGGAGATAGCCTAATTATAGGAAAATTAATGCAATGTGTCCTTTTGAATTCTCAGCATAAGTACAATGGTCTCTTTTGAGAATCTTTAGTGTTATTTATGGTAAATAAAGCAGATGAAAGTTATCAGGGCATCAGAAAACATGAGGAGTTTGAAAAGCTAGTGCATAGAAAGTCAAAAGCTTGAGTAAACCTTTTCTGAGAGCTGCACCCAAATTTTAGGTGTTTAATTGTGTTTCGTGTTGTGGCTGAGCTTTAGCAAGTATTAAGTTAACCAGCTTGTTTCTAAAAGTTAGAAGTGAAGATAATCTCTTTAAGGGTGAGTAATGAATTAGTTTAATTTATTGCACATTCAGATAGGTTTGGGTATCTTACTGTTCTTATTACCAGAGCTTAAGCCCGAAAATACTGCATTTCTTTAGGTGAGCTTCACAGTAAATGTTGAAATACTTCTTTTTTGTTATTTATTTTATTCATAGTGTACCCATATGAAATGCTTGGCAGACTGAATTCTGTAAGGTTTTTATGTTTTGGTTTCACAGTGATGTGGAATAAAAAGTCTCCTTGTATTTTAAAATTTCACTGACATTTTTTCAGGTGTGAGAGATAAAGAATTAGCAAATTTAGTGAGGCTGACATCGTCATCTATGCTAGGTCAACCTTCGCAAGTATTTAAGTAATAAAGTCTTTTATTACATAATCTTGTCTAATTTTGAAGTGCTATGAGTTTGAAATCTGTATATATAGCCTGGTTTTCAAAGCATGCTTGTTGTCTTCTGTAAGAGCTGAGAGTTCTGGAATCTTCTATATACACTATATACCTTTTACAAATTGGCAGAAAGGATTGTAAAGGTAACTGCGAGTTTAGAACTGAGAAAATATCACTTTATGCAGTCATCAACAGACAATTTTGAAGAAACTAAGAGGGATTAATTTAAGATACATGAGTGCACAAAATTGAGACAAGTTTCAAAAGTTATCTTACATCATTCAGACTTCTGTAGGTTTGTCTTTTTAGTCTGCAGTAACTTCATTGTGGTCACAGGTGGACATAGGTATAAGTGTACCTTCTGTGATCACTGCTCAAACTTGAAAGGAAACATGAGCGTGAACAGAGTACTGAATGTCTTAGTGAAGCCGTGGGTTAAAAATGATCCTACATGAATTATGCATGACTACATATATTGCGTGTAACTTCGATAATTTCTGACCATGTTGCATATGAGCTGATCAGTGGGATTTGATGGAGGAAAGGCTGACCAAAAACATTGGGGAAAGAGGTAAATCTGTGACTAAATAATTAAAGGATGGCATTTGAGATCATATTTTCAGTTTGAAAGGTAGTTTTACATGGGCAGGTGAAAAGGTTGATGATAGAAGTGGAATTGAAAGCAGTCACAGTTCCTTCTAACCCTTTCCCTTGGAAAACAGAAAAAGATGTTGTGGGTTTAGCCCATTAGACAATCTGAAGGGAGCCATCCAACAGTAAAAATAAGGTTCTCTGATACAAAAAGAATAGCAGTAGATTGTGGAAAAGACATAGAAGGAACCTTGAGTAAGAAATACTGGAAGAGCTATGAAAGATTGAGAGAACATGTGCACAGATATTGTAGGAGAGGGAGTAAATTCTCTCTTTTAAAATTCCAAGATCACACTATTCCAAGTCCATTTGCAGAGTTCATTTCTCATCTGAAGTGACGTTTGACCAGTATCCCCTCCAGCTGCCTTCCAATGATCAGATGAATTCAAACCTGTAGGCTCATCCCATGTAATTTCATGTATCACTTTCTCTTCATGACACAAGGAAACGAGTTTCTCAAAAAAAGGAAAAGGAGATGATTATCAATTAGCATTTCATGCAATTAGCATAAGGAAATCCTTATTGCAAGGTGTTGTTCATGCTAAAGATTGAAGTCAGATTTTAAGAGATCTTTCTTACATAAGTAAAAGAGAACTAGAGCTACAAAAATGGAAAAAACCCATAACTTAAAGGACAATTATGTACTCTTACTTGTCAGGACACCAAGATATTTACCACCTTAGAGCAGACTGTTGGATCAAAGTAGTAGATTTTTGTGTTCTGGGTTGAACATCTCCATTGTCCATGGAACAAAAAGGGTTTTTTTTTGTTTTTTGTTTTTGACTCATGCTGTGGTTCAGGGCTGGAGCTCTGTAAGCACAGATCTCCAGTGGAGATGCTGCCCTGTTTTCCCTGGAGTGAGCCTGCTTTGTGCCAAATTGGGGAGCCAAGAGGATGTGTGACCATCCTTTTGCCATTGAACTGCATACAGGGAAACCTCCAAAGTTAACCCCTTACTGAGTCTTCATGGCTTCCTCTAAAACACGGTGAGGTAGGCAAGATCCTCAAAAAAATGACTGATTGGTCTGCTTTAATTAGGTAAGGCCAAAAATTAGTTCATGTGCTCATATTCTAACAGCACTAATTTTTTTTGAAAAGCAAATGAATGCCTCTTTCTTTCAGAAGTGCCAATGTGGGTGTACATTTGAAGATTGCTGAATCACCTTGTCCACAGATACCATGTTCCAATGTCAGTTAATGTATGTTAGCACTTCTTTGCTTTTCAGGATTTTAATTTTAAGAAATGGTATTTTGTGGAAGCTGTATAGTTTCAGCTTTTATGCGAGGAAGAAATATTTTTGTTTGCTCCAAACAATTTGAGTTTCAAATGCTTTAAAAAGCATTTTGATTGTCACTTACAGTATTAGGTTAGGCAGTAAACTCATCTGAGTTATTCAAGTAAACAAATAAAATGTATCTAAAGGAAAAAGGTCTGATTGAAAAATTATGAAGTTTTAAGATGAAATAACCTACTTGAACTTGTTTGTTTCTTCTAAATGGAGTTTCAAAGTGTGTCTGGGGAAAAATGTCTTTTCTATAATTTTTTGTCCTAGAGTTGTAGGAGTGTTGAAAAAATTAATTTAAAGACAACTATATTTCTTAAAGTTTTGGGATTTTTTCCTGTGACTTTGTTCACATAAACACTTGATTTCTGTGGAATAAAAAACGTAAAACCACACAGGAATAACATGTTGGGTTTTGCTCATTAAAATTCTGAAATATTCATGAATAAAGAGAAATGCTTCATATTTCCGCCACTTCATTTCTCAATATGATTTTTCCAGGTTAGTTTTCACTAAGTAAGCAATGTAATAAATAAATAGTTAATTATATTAATAATAATTTTTGGGTATAAATAGAAAGGAAGTAGCACTAGAAAATAATACCAACAGAAGTAGATGGCATTAGAAACTATTAATTCCAGAATAGGCGTAATAATACACGGGGCCTGAATTGGAAAGGATGAGCCATAGGTGTGGTGCTGGCTTCAAAACTGAAAATTAGTGTGCTCTTGCTAGTTCATATTTAGAATCTTTATATTGATTTAACTTGAGATGATAAAGTATTTGGAAAACAACTCAACTTAAACAGGTATCAGTTTATATCTGCTTATTTGGGGAATTATATATTAATCATTGCAAAATTCTGACTGGAGGTTTAAAATACTTGAAGAATAATTTGTTGATTCCATCCAGCTGTTCAAGGCTATATTTGATGGAAATACTCAGTTCAGATTAATCCATGTGAAGCAGTAGAGTATTAAAGGGAGAGCAAAGCTAGAAGAACTAATTATGGAAAGTAGAAGCCAGGCTTCAGTCAGATGAATAATAAGTTTTAACTGAAAAATTTTAATAATTTTTCTTTTAACTTTTTTTAGTCTAATTCCATAAGAAAAGAAGACTTTTTTAAGGAGTTTTCACTTTTCTAAAATTAGGCTGTATTTCCTGCAAACAAAAAATACAATTTTTTTGAGTTGGAAAACTGTAGGAAGTGATCTGAAGAGGGAAGCTAATATTCAGAAGTTTTTTCAAAAGCAAATGAGCTATGTAAATTTAAAAAGAGTTACTAAGTTGAAAAAGAGAAAACAAGCAATGGATCAGAACGTTCTTTCTTTCCAAGAGCCTTTTTTAAACTATGGTGATGATAATTTGCTCCTGCCCACTGTATTTGAATATTTGTTATAGAAGTATAATGAACCAAAAATACATTGTCAAAAATATCATTTTTATAGTATTAAAAAAAAAAGTAACCACCTTCTGCCTTTCAAGAGTCTACCTTGTAAATTGAACTGAACAAGCTTCAGTTTAATAGAAGCTTCTCTTTTTGCAGCCAAAAGCAAAGTAGTTCACCATTTAAACTTCATATATGCACCAGGGCATGTTCAGGCCCACTTGGTTTTAAGACTGATGGAGTTACAGATATGTTCTGTGCAATGTAACAATTGTTTTGGACTAAAATTAATTGGTTAATAATTATTTGGTGTTGCTTTAATTAATTAATTAGACTTCATTCATCTTGGACAGCTGTAACTAACTAAACAGACAAGCTTAACATTAACATGGACATTTTTTCTTACTGTTAGTCTTGAAAGTCCCTGTGTCTTACTGGTATTCTATTCCTCATTCAAGTGCCATAGATGAGGGTGCTGATGAGGGAGGCTGGTTCTTTTCTTGTCCTTAGTCCTGGGAACATGTTCAATGCAGGATGTTTCAGTATTGCAAATATTTGGCAAAATAGATTTTAAACTTGGTCAGTAGCCTGGATAAAATGAAGGACAGGGACAAACCTAAGTCTGTTTGCTTGATCAGAAATGCTTGGTGACCCTAGAGCTGCCCAAGTTGGACAGACAGTGGAGGGACAGGTTGAAGAAAGGCTCCTGAAGCTGTCCAGAGATACTTCACTGTGCTGCAGATGTTTTCCCAGCACAAACTGAAGTAGCCACAGAGAATGGGAACAGATGCAAATCTAATTCAGTCACCTTTAAGTCCCCATTCTCCTGGCTGAAAGAAGGAGCAATTGTGGAAAAGCTGTTAGAAATTGGTACCTTACAGTCCAAAAATACAGGTAGAAACTAAGCATTATCTGTCATTCTTCATGCTCTGAGGCATAAAGAATTTGCCTACTGAGGGAAACATAATGTTTCCCTTTGAATTCTACCAAACAACAAGGTGCTGTGTGGTGATATTTTCTGTTCTCCTTTGATTCATTTAGCTTTGCACATAAAGACTGTGGTACAGCTTCAGTCTGCAATTACAAGTGTGTCACTTGAATAGAGAGGAGAATTTATTACTGAAGTGCTCAGTGATGAGTTACTGCAAAAGAGAACTGAAATCGTTGCTTTAAGGCTTATAGAGAACAGGGACCATGTGACAAAAGGAGAAAATGTAATTATCTGTTGGTTTCTCTCAGTTAATCTTTTGTAAGTTGTTTTTTTTTTTTTTGGCCTGGACAAATCCTTTTTGTATGTGTAGATACCTTGCAGACTGGGAGCTGAGTGCAGCTTGAAGAAGGCTGGGGATTTTTAAAGCCTGCTGATTTTTGTGGGAGCAATTGGATCCTCAGCTTCCTGTATGTCTTATTGTAACTAATACCGCATTGCAGCAGGCAGTCAACACTTACAAAGGATAAAGATCCTGATCTTTTTAACAATGTTTTCATAATCAGAAGTGTAGTTTTACAAAGCATTCAAAGGTAACGATTATTAGAGAGAAAAGATGACTACTATCTGATTCTGGAAGTAAAACACATGTCAGTGGTGCAGATTGTCCTGAATAATTCTGCTGAGATATAATGTGTTCATAAATTGTTAGGAACAAAATGAGTAGAAGTGGTGCAATGTCAGAGTGCTTTGCCACGTGACAACGTCCTTTCCTTGGAAGGCCCTGATCCACTGAATAGGTCCAAGGTCTTTTTCCATATGGATGCCTAAGGGGAAGGAAGCATGCTCCTGGTGAAAAGACTGTTTTGTTTGTATACCAATTTATGCTGATTAGCATATTATCAACATGAACTGTGAATGAGATGTTCCTGAGAGTAAAGGCAAGGAAAAATGCATTATTTTGTCTGTGTCAGCCTTTGGACATGTACCCTGCCTTTGCAGCAGGCAGAGAATATCTGCTGTGTAAGTGTATGCAGACAAGTGCAGAGTTCATGAAAATTTGTCTTTAACATAAGCCAGATAGATACCTGATCCTACTTACAGTCCAACTCTTTAATCAAGGAATATTTAATGAAAATATTAAAGTGTATAATAGTTTATAGGGCTAATGTGCTGTTGGGCTGCAGTGGAATATCTAAGAAAGCTGTGAGACCTAAAAGGCAGTAGTCTTTTAGAAATGCATTGAAGCATATGGTAGATTTTTTTATCTTAGCAACTTGGTGATTTTGGCACGCAGTATTCCCAGAGCTCCTCTTGGGCAATATTCACACCACCTTGTTTTAGGATTGCAACCAATGTAACTGTACTGATCACCATGGGAATTACTGTACCCCTCTCATGGGGAGGCAGAGGGAGAGCAGCTACTCCAAGGGGCTATTGAATGCCTCTCAGCTTAGGCTTCTGCTTCATGCCGTGCTAGACTTGCCTGACTGCTCTCCCCATCATCTGTCAAGGCAGCTGGGAACATGTTTTTTAATGAGAAGACACATTGGTGAAATGTCATACCTTGTCTTAGGTGGTAGGAATACTTTTCTGTGTGGTTTGGCATCTCTCTGCAATGCAACAGTTGAAAATTGGAGAAAAAAAATTCACTGTAAACAGAAGTTTCTCTGAAATTGCTAAGAACTCCATATATTTGATGGGTTTAGAGGAGATTAATAGGGAGAATAGGTGGATGAATACAAGTCTAAAGAGATACGAAAAATTCAGTTTTCATCTGCAGGGAATAATTTATGATGTGGTCTCTTCACTTTGCACAAATAGCTGAGTGGTCTGTAATTTTTTTTAAAAAATTTCAATAATTTTCAGTGCAGTTCCAAGATGAAAATAGAAATAACATGCCAACACTATTTAAAAACACAAATAAACAGAAATCTAAGCTTTCATTCTTACTATGTAATTTTATATAATTTTACCTTTTAAAAAGTCAGCTCAAAGCCATTTTCATGTGTCCAAAAGCCATTAAAGAAGCCCATATTTCAATAAAGTTCTCTTTTTCACTTTTTTGTACTTCAGGTAAAGCGCAAACCATTCTTAACCTCATTTTATATATTTCTTGATGTCCTTTGTTCAGTATTGATTCTGCATCATGAAAAAGTAGAAGGGTGGTGTGTGGCTATGCTTGAAGATGGTGTTTTTCTGGAAGAAGGTCATGTTGATAATACAAATTCTGTTATATTTTCCATCTGATTCTGATTTGCTTATTCACCCTGCAACATTTTTGCTCAATTCAAAAAACAATCCATATACAAACCTAAACTTTCAACTGTTTGCAATTACTTTAAAGAGGAGAAAAATGTGTTGGCCTGTAACAGGATTAAGATGTCATTGTCATCGGTTGTTTTTGGTTTTTTGTGGGTTTTGGGTTGTTTTGGGAGAGGGGTTGGGGGTTTTTTGTTTTCTTTTTTTGGTTTTGTTTTTTTGTTTGTTTGTTTGTTTTAGATTTTGTTTTGTTTTTTGATTTCAATCACTTCTTTCTGTCTTTTTACGTAAGATATTTGTAGTTTGCCATTTGGAATTACAGTGGTGATTTGGTAGGAGGTTATATCCAGCTTTACATTTCTTTTCCATTACACTGTTGCAGATTTTTTTTATTGTGAGAACTATACTTTGGAATCTTGGAAGATTGATTGATGCAACAGTTGTGTGCAGTTGTGTTTCAGTCATTTGAGGAGACTGCTTAGCTTTCATCTTTCAAATTTCAGAGCAGTTAAGCTCATTCTTAATTGCTTTTGGAGATGCCCACAGTTTTGAGACCAGAGGAATGTCCTAATCCCTGAATTTGCTGACAAATGATTCATTGGATACCTGAACAGTTGCTGACAGAGGACTTTCTGGAAAGCATTGAAACTCTCAAAAATCACTTTCTTACAGAGAATGATAGGAAAGCCTCACAGCCTTCCTCCTTCTGAGAAGAGGTTGTTCAGGGAGTTGAGAGATCAGGAGATAAAACAGTACCAATTTCACAGCCTCTGCTGCTTTAGAATTTTTTCCTGTCTTACTGCAGAGGCTGCCAACATTAACTGGTTTAAAAGTTATCCCATTGTGAAGTGGTGATTTATTGTAATCTCCATGTCTGCAGTAGTAAATCATGTTTGGCAGCTGTAGAACATGAGAAACCCAGACCAAAGACAATTAGCATGTTTTATTATATAGAATAAACTTCAGAGTTAATGAGAGTTACCTGTCATCATTAAGAGCCTGATTTTCCTCTGTGCTGAACAGCTGCACATTCAGTGGAAATTAGTGGGCTTTGAGGCACTTATTATCTTTGCAAAAGATGTGAGTAGGGTGGGGGTTGGGGCTCACCCCACACTGCCTGTGTGCCTGAGCAGGGGATCTATCCATGGAAGTGCATGGGAACCCGTCTCTATCTCTGCTCAGATACAAAAGCATTTGTCTTTCTGCTCTGGTGCTGTTAGCTCAGGGTCATCAGCAGATAATGTATTTTGTATTGTATTGCTGCCTGAGGCCTTTCCCCCTCTGCCTTGTATGTGCTTGAAAAATACGATGATTTAAACTGTGTATTGACATTTGAATAGTTAGCAGTGATATGCTCATTGGAACGTTTTCTTCTATTTTTTCTTTCCTAGTGTAAAACTCTCTCTGGCGTCTGTGATCACATTATCTCGCTCTCCTCTGATCCACTGGTTTCCCAGTCTGCCCATCTTGAAGTGATCCAGCTTACAAACATCAAGCCAAGTGAAGGGCTGGTAAGAAGTACGCAGTTAATCAAACTCATCATCCAGGATGAGAAAGTGATTTTTCTTTTTAATAAATTGATGAATATGACATGAGTAGGAAAATGAGTAGGACATTTTAGCCTTTTGTGTTTTAAAGTTTGAAAACAGTTTGATTCCTCATGCTAGTTTGGTTTCTCATGCAGCTGGGCCAACAGGGAAGTATTTTTTAAAGCTGACTGAAGTATGCAGAGTTCAGTGAACAGGGAGAAATGAGTAAGACATTCTTGCCATTTATACCAGGTTCTGAAAAATGGTTCAGATTGTTCTAGGATCTTGAAGTCTGAAGGGACTTAAATTACTAAGATCAACTCAACCAAGAAGTTTGCGTGGGCTTATGCACAAAACCTGTCAGATTCTGGAAAATGTTTCATAGTATCTCAGGGATATAAAGCTATTTTATGAGTTACTCCAGGGCTTCACAGCACTACTGATAAGTAACTCATCGAATTTTACTGCAAGAATTCTGCATTCTTAATTAGGTGCTTCTTGTAAAGGCTCTTAATGCAGCCATCCTATGTTTGTTGTTCAAGAGCTGACCATTGATCCCTTGTTTACTCAAGTATCCAACACCCACTGCATGGTAAAAACCAACACTGGTAACAATTCCAGATGTATGACTTTACATCATTAATAATATCTGTTCCCATAATTTTTGGAGGTGGAAAAGGAGGTGTTCCGAATACAGTTAAACATTTTCTGTCTAGAGAAATAGCTTTTGCAGCTTCTGCCCAAGCTTATTCTCATTCCACATTCTTGAATAGTCTTGAAGGAGGACTGCTCTACTCTTTGCAGCAGGTTTTTGAAGTTGTCTGGATGTTGTAGTTTTGGAGAATATTTTGGTTTGCAGGTTGGTTGTTGCTGGGTTTTGGGTTGATTTGTTTTTCTTGGCAAAGTTGGTATGCCAAGTTATTTAGAGCAATTGTACACTAAATTAATTTTCCATTCTTTTGGAAAATTGTAATTAAAATTTGAGAAAAACCCCAAGCACTTGGATGAGTAGACATGGCCCCATCCCTTGTTTTAGTCTGCAATTTGTTTTCCCTTCCTCTTCTGGCTTTCTTTTTTACCTCTGAATCCATTTTAAACTTATCGTTCAGGATTTCAGCTTCTCATGGATTCTCTCCCTCTCTTTCCTTCCCTTTCCCCTGTAATTTTAACTCTTCCACCACCTCACTGCAGTAAAACTTTTGAAACCCTTTCTTCTATTGTAATGAGAAAATCTTCTTCCTCTTGTTCTTAATCACCTTTCTATGAGTGCTGTCCATTTTTATCTGAACTTGAAATTTTTTTTTCTTTCTGTCTTGTGACTGGTTTTTCTTTTCTTTTTTCCCCTTCATTTAAGTCTTTGTGTAGGTTGGCATGAACTCCCAAGGGCTGAAAAATGTTGAATGGTATTTTTGTAAATAAGAGTGTGTTTCATGGGTCTGTTCCTGCTGGGTAGCTGATGAGAGAATCTCTTTCCCTCTCTGTGTCTCTGTTTTATACCCTCTGTCTGTCTTGTCTGTTTAAACTGGAAACTCTTCAAGGCAGGGCTTTTTCTTTTTATGTATTTGTGAACCAATTTAGCAGGATCTTGATGTTATTGTCATAAAAATAATTATATGTATTTTTTTAAAAAAGGAAAATCACAACCATAGAGTATACAAGCCTTAGAAGGATACAATGCCATCTTGGCACAGTCATATTTTTTTTCCCCTCGTCCTTGCTTGTGTGCCACTATTGTGTTGCCTCGGCTTTGTGCCATCTCCTCTAGACTGTGAGCTCTCCAGAGCAGGCACCAAGGATTGTGAAAATCATCCCCATCCCTTTGTAACAGCGCCAGTCTTGCCAACAGATCACCTTTGTCATGTGATTTTTAGGGCTTTATATTCTTTTGGGTTCTTGGGCTTTTGTTTGTTTGCTTTTTAAACTAATACTTTTGAGTTAAGACATGGTGAATGCACATCAGTGCTGCCCCACTCAGTGCTGGGGCTGTCAGTTTGAGAACTGATGGTGGAGATCGGAGTTATGAATATTCTCTGCACATCAGAAATGCTGGGACAAATGTGAAGCTCAATAATTTCTGGACCTTCTTCCAGAATTTGTGCAATGATGGAGGTGGAAAAATGGTTTATTGTCAACTTTCCTATAGATTTTTGACCCACATGACTGTTCTGTTCTGGCTTTACCAATCACTAAATGAAATGGTCTATAAAAGTGGAAGGACTTCAGGCAGAAGAAAAAGACAAGGATGGCTACTAACTGGGAAGCATTTTGTCACTTATAAACAGACTATCTACCATCTCAAATTCAACAGCTAAGAAGCTAAAGTAAATCTGGGAGAGAAAAAGGAAAGGAGATGAGAAGGAAATTAAAAGGTTGGAAAACAATGCTGTTTCCCTAAACTCATGGTAAATATATGATGGAATTAAGAAAACGCTTGAAGCTTTTACAACTTAAAGAAGATTGGCATGATCAGGATATTTTAATCAGCACAAATAGTTACTTCACTGTGTTTGGTTTTTTTGTGTGGAACCGTAAGTATTTGTCAGAGGTAAATGTAAATTTTCAGACTAATACCTGGATGTAGAAGAAGCAAGTAAGCTTGTTACCATGTCTTATGACTGAATAACTTTTCAAGCAACTAAACCTGTCAAGCAGAAAATGCTGTTGGGGTATGATATGGAGAACCTCTTGTGTGCTGAGTAAAACAATGTTATGGATGAGATTTGGTATTGGTTTTGTTGTTTGGGTTTTTTCCCTTTTTTGTTTTCCCTCTATCTTTGTCTCTTGTGACTGGCTGCATTCATTCTCCAGTGAGTGCTGCTGGGGGAAGAGATAAAACCTGCAGTGGCCGTGCAGCAAGGATGAAAAGGGTTCATGGTAGAAAGTTATTTAAAAAGCCTTAAAATGGATTAATGTGGTCAACTTTGCAATCACCAACATGGTCCTGTGTGTAATCTTTCTCTTTTTTCTTTTTTTTTTATTTCTTTGAGGACTTGCAAGTTTCATCTGTATCAGTAAGCAGAATTTAATTCTATATGTTTTTACATTACTAATATACAAAGAGACAAAACTGACTAGCTTAAGTAGTATGTTTTACCAGGAAACAGACTTTAAAATGTTGCTGCTTTACTGAAAACAGTGAGTGTATTTAGACAAAAAGCAGAAAACCAAGTTTTTCTTGGATAGTTTTTCTGCAACAGTCACTTTCTACTTTATTTTTAATATAGAACAGAATATCAGAGAACTGTAGCAAAGGTTAATCTTGAATTTCAGTTGTTTCCTGTTCATCTCATCACTTTCATCCCAGTCAGGTAAGTGACTGTGATATGATTTCAGGGGTTCAGAAATGCAAATGTAAATAGATCAGAACATGAGAGTGATTGTTCAGGGTTCCTTTTTGCCTGCTGAAGCAAACACAAAAGAAGCTTGTAATGTAAAAACTTGCTCATAAAATGCAAGTTAGTGTGGCAGCTGATTAAAGTGTACTGCTCACTCCCTTTCCATGATTCCAGTGTATTACTATTCCTGATATTTCTTCTGAATTTTTTAGTTCGAAATACTGGAAGAGCTGGGAAAGAGTTACGAAAAGCATTCTCATTCAGAACAACAGTCAGAGCTGTTTGGGGTTAAAGAGGCCTGTGCAACTTTGGAGGGCTCCATGAAAATGGAGTGAAAGTAAAAATTCAGTTACATGTGTGATAAAATGAAATTAGTGTCTTCTTTCCTTTTCCATCTGCCATTGCATAAAATATCGAGAAACATGTTATATATTTATATACATAAAATATGTTAGAAATATATCACATTCTGTTTTCATTCTTGAAAAAATATAAACGAAAACAATGAAAGGGAAAAAAAACCCACAAAAAGTCTCTTTTCTAACCCTTAACTTAATCACTGAGATAAATTGTAATGATTGGTTTGAAATGAGAGCTCTACCCATAACTGATCGGGACAATCTCTCATGTGATTAAGCATGAGTTATTTGTTTTTTAATCTAAGCATATATTTATTTCTGATGAGTAGGTTAGTTAGTTTATGGTTATTTTAGTAATATAAACTGAATTGTCTTTCATTTTTCTGGTGTAACTGATTCTTGTAAATTCTTAAGGACTTACCTTTGAATACCTAAGACTGTATCTACCAATTTTTTTCAGTGCAAATAGACAGAGCACACACTGATCTCCCCTGTATTCTTGATTGCTAAAAGTACTATTGATATTGTGCAGCCACAAGGAGGCAGAGAGAGGAAAACTTGTAAATGTCTGTGGTATTCTTATTTCCATTCCAGATCAAACAGCTGTAAGCCAGAAATGTTCTCTTCTCTTCTCTGTACCATTTCCCATATATTGTTCACTTAAAACAAGGAGTGGAGAAACATGGGTGAAAAGGAGTCATTTTTGTGTTGCAAAATGCTACCTCTCTTCATTTGAAAGCTGCTTTATATCAAGAATTATGTTGGCTCTTGTAAAATTAATGTGACATGGTACTAATATAGCATTTAATAATTTTGCAGATGTAGAATAAATACAATCTAGGGTGGATATTTTTCAGCTTCCTTCGTCCCTCTCTTTCTTAATGTGTGCAAAATCTTGATCCTAGCCTTTAAAGAACATTCTGCAAAAGTTCTTTCTCCTCTTTTGCATTTTCAAAGTCTTCTAAATTTATCAAAAGGCTATATTGGATATCAGTTGTCCTCTGGAATGTTAGCACACTTGGATGAACTTACTATCCTTGGGAGCAATGCTTTGCACAAAACTAAACACCGTGTAACCATTAAGTGTGAGATTTTCCCGTGGCTCTTACCCTGATGTTTAGGGTTGAAAGCAATAACTCACTGTGAATAAAAATAAAAATGTGGCTTTCTTCAGAAATTTCTCTCTTTGGGGACCTGACTCAAAGTTCCCGTCACCATAGTCGCTGATTTTAGCTCTTGCTGTATTGTAGGGTGTGTGGCCCAGTGACTTAGATGGGGAACCTGAGAGGGATTGAGGCCCTGATCTGTGGTGGTTTGAGGGTAATTCTGTGTACGAAGGAACAGTTACCAATATATCTCAGCCTCTTGTGTGGCTCATTCTGCTTCCTGTAAGATGTCTGTATCTTAGTGTTAAGATGTATGTATATTATTAGTGTTTCCCTACCTCACAGGGGTGTTGTGAGGATAAATGTATGAAAAAAAACATTCTGTATTTGAGTTAATCAAAAGCTGTGTGATGGAGCCAATCAATGGACAAATTGCTGATGGTACATGGAAGAGCTGGAAGTTGAAGGATGATGTCAGGGTGTTTCTGACCATGCAGTAATAAGTAGGTTCTGGATTTTTTGCCTTCTACCTGTGGCAGCTGAACATGATAACTGGTTTGATGCGATTAACGCTATGTAATTGTTCACAAAAAATTCACTTTTGAGCCTGTATCCAGAGAAACACAGGAAGTCCCTGGCTCATTTTACTGGGGATATTGTCCACTTTGTTAATTTAGGTGTACTTCCTCATATCTGCTACCAAAAATCTGCCAGTTTGGTCCCAATGTGGATCAGTCCAACTCGATATGTCTTCTTTGCCTCTTTACCATACTTACTCACCAGTGAGTGCACCGGGCTCCTCAGCTAGGAACAGACTTCTCTGTGGCACTCTGATTAAAAAGAGAAAAAGTAGGTTATGGAGTACTCAGGCACTGAATGTTTACCTGCTTTCTGTAAAAGTGGTTGAGGGAAAGGAGATTCCTCAAAAATTGTTGAATGCTCAGTATATGCCAATTATCTCTCCTTTCTCCTTCTCAGTGTCACAGTGGATGCTGCTAAAATGTTTGAATTAAGGCTTGGTGAAAAGACATATTTGAGATACTGTCTTGGACTACCCATGCAGGAACTTCTGTCTGTTCATAAGCTATCCCTTCTTTTTCATATTTTTTTAAAGAAGTGGGGTAGCTAACAAAGTTGATGTTAAATTTTTTATCATTGAGTTTTATAGCTGAAATGTTCATTGGGATGAGTGAGGTTATGAGAAGATCTTACAGCCATTTTGCAGGCACTATTCCAAGCACTGGTTAGCAGTTTGAAAGTTGTGTTTGCAGCATCGCCTACTCCAGATCTTTTAAAATTCAATCTAGTTTTCAAAGCAAAATGGACATATTGAACATACTAAGGCAATTTGTATTTCTGGGGCTTTTTGTAAGGCATTGTTCTATTTGTAGTTGAAGGAGTCTATTAAAAAAACTGGGGAGTATTTATGGACATAACTGTGGTAAACATTTTAGTTTTCTATTGCAAATTAGGGCCATAATTATTTGTGTGTTCTTGAAGTTTATAAAAAAGCACTTCTTAGGCAAAGACAAATTCTTCATGGCATGCATTGAAGTCCAAAAATCTTAAAGAAAGCAAAAAGAAAAGAGGGATTCTTTGAGATATGCAAGTTTTGTTTGGATGGTGATGGTTTGTGAAACACTTTAAAAATTCTTTCCCATGATGTCTTTTTCTTAGGGTATGTACATTAAGTCAACATATGATGGTCTTCATGTAATTACTGGAACAACAGAAAATGTAAGTATTGTTAATACTGTATGTTCAGGCCTGGAAGCCTTTCTGACCTTACCTGTGGTTAATGCTTTCCCTTTGCTATAAACTACATTTTGCTTGCAAACTTGTGCTGGTTGGCTGTTAAGGACCAATGGCATGTTGGACAGCAGAGATGCTTGTGCTTGTTTACCTCAGAATTGAAAGAGTTGTTCCCAGTTAAGGACCTAGAGAATCAGTCTTGATTTGTTCTTGCAAGACACGTAAAATGCTCTAATTGATCAAGACAGGAAGCAGCTGTCTTGGAGTTACTTTGCTCTGTGAATAAAAGATAAATGTCTATATTATATTGAGGCTGTTATGCTGAAGTTTGCTGCAGTGTTAGACAAACAGCTTTTATATTTTCCATCTATCAAGCTTCATTTTTTTAATAAATGAGTGCATGGAAGTGGACGTCCCTTCACATTGACAAATAACCATGTATTTCTGCATGAACTTCTGAGTAATGCCTATGGAAAGGAACACTTATTAGCAGCGTTAAAGGCATTAAAGAGCAAGTAAAACATAACAGACTACTTTTCAAAAGCCTTTGAAATACAACCTCCTTCCCTTGTACACTATATTTAGGGAACTGGCTGTCTGTTAGGAGTTGAGCAAAATTATAATTTTGGGGGGAAAGGCTTCTATCCATGATCTACAATTAATGTGGAACAATCACTAAACAACACTGAACTGTTCCATAATGGTTTAGGCAATTCCTTTCAAAGATTTTGATGGCATTTTCTTAAAATGAAGCTGTCAGAAATGTTTGTTTTGTCATGCTGCTGTGTCATCCTGTGGGAAGTGCAAACTACCTACATGACATTTACAGCTGCTCCATGGGATCTGCAGTGAGGTTCTGTTAACATCTCAATAAAACAGGATTATTATTTTCATCCTTTCTAGGAGCTGCAATCTGATAGTCTTTTTCCTTTCTGTTTTCTGCTGTGGGCAGGATATCCATGGGTCATAACCAATAGTTAATAGCTGTTGAATTTGTGTGAATGCCACCTGTCATGGAATGAAAAAAACCCCAGGAATTTCAAGGAAAATTAAAATTCTAGAGGGTCAGGCCTACAGCTACAGACATCATTAGTGAAATTAGTAAAAGTAAACAAACCAAATAGAACTACAATTGAGCTTCATCTAGAATATATATGAGATAAAGAGAACAATTTTTACAGTAGAATCTCTAAAATTAAAGAAGGAACAATTTCTTTCCATAACTTGCTAATGGATTTAATTTCCCAGGGGCAAAGATAAAAATAAAATCCTAATGCATTCCCTCAAAACTCTTATCTTTTGTGATTCATGAATATAATTTAAAGCTATGTCAGGAAGCTTCAGTCATGATGACTCTTCTGCTTTTTTTACTGACTCTTTCACTCACTGTGACACCCTGGAGGTGCTCACAGCAGACCAAGAAACTGCACTCTGTTGTCAAGGGGAGAAGTTGCTGTGTGTTAAAGCAATTGTGAAAATGAGTAGTGCTTTAGAGAAAGAAGGATGTCTTCTGCTTTTACGAACACAATTTCTAGCTGCTTTCTTACACACACGCACACACAAAGAGTTTTGATTTTGGTGGATGGGAGGAGTAAGATCTAAGCAGCATGGCCAGAATAAGATCACAGTCATGCACATGTGATCTGACCTGCTGGCCTTAACATGTTTACTCCTTTGCAGTACAGTTTAACTTCTAGGAAACAGGAGTCCAAATGCTCTTGCATTTGAACAAAACACTATGTCCTTTTCATTTCCAAGTCTTCTCTCCCAGGTGAGACAGTAACAGAATTTTCTGTCTGAATGATCCTGGAGAAAAACATGTGTCTGTATTAAACACAGTGCCATGGTAGTGCTCTCCACATTAATGTAAGAGAGTAGTTTTGTAATGACAGTTCTGCTTTTTCTGGCTGGCTTTTGAGGTGTTTGATGTCCAGCTGCAAAGCTCGTTAGAGTTTGGATCTTGCTGTTCAGCATTAGGAGTCATCTCCCCCATCACATTGGCCATGCAGATCAAAGCAGCTTGTACTGAGAGAGAGAGCAGTGTTCCTCACAGGTCACTGCCCTGTAAGGCCTTCTCTCTGGTGACCCTGTAGCATTAGAGCAAGCTGAGCTTTTCTGTTCATGTCTTCTGTCTTTTGTTTGGAAGTAACAATCTGGAGGGTGTTTTGGTCAAACAAGATTTTAGTTTTCTTGTTGGGTAGCTCATCTAGACCATGCTGGAGAGATTCTTTTAATTCACAAACCAAATGTGTGCTTCAAATAAAACCATTTTGTCCTTTGGTTTTCCAGTAAAAAGGAGCATTTTTCTAGAGTAATAGCATGCAGTGCTTCTCCAGCAGGAATGTGGCTTTGAAGGGGATGCTCCCAGTGTCACCACTTACTGTGGTCTGGTTGGCTTTGTATGGTGCCCTTAGATCACAGGGAAGAGAGATTTTCAGAAGAAAGAGTACCAAAAGCTCCACAGTGGGCGTTCAGCAATTGTGCTCCAGGGGCTCTAAATTGGACTTTCAGACAGTGTGGGTATACCAGGGTAATAGAAAAAAGACAACATTTAGCCTAAAGGACAAAACTAAATGTATTCTAAAGAATAAATCTAAGCAGATTCTGAATAGCTTTTAGTTATTGATGTGTGAGCCTCAGTGACAGGTGCTTCCATCTCTTCAACTCCCTATTGAACTGAATTACCAGCTAATGAAGATACAGTTGTGATGTGGCACACTTTGTTCCTCCTAGTAGGACTTCATGAGTGGATTCTGTGCTTAATGATCAGCATATACATCTAAAAAAGAAAGACGTTACTGATTCTCCTCTGTTTTGCTTAAATAACCATGATAAAAGATACTGTTTTATAGCAAGGTCTGTTTTTTACTGGAGGGGAAAAAGTATAAGGAACAGTAGTTACAACCCCTTCATAAGACCACAGCCTTGACATTATCTTCATATATGATTTTTACCTCACCTTGTGTTTGAGGCATAATTGCAATGAGGCTTTTTTTAACGTAGACTATTCTAGTTTGAAGATTCTCAGACCATGTTTTAATGGTTTGGTAAACTTGACCTATTCTGTCAAGATGTAAGTTGCAAATGCTGAAGACAGTGTAAAGCAAAGGATGTATCGTAATAAAGTCCTGAAGAGTTCAAGGGTAATGATGCAGAATTCACTTGCATTTGCATTTTAAAAGTCTTAGGTATAACTACATCTGAGCTAAAAGAGCTGTATTACATAGGAGGATTATAGAGGTCTGAATGAGTAAGTGTGAGTAGTGAAATGGCAGACAGAAGACAGATTATTAGGACATAATCTCCAGTGTTAAAATTTTTCCCGAAGTCACTCGGCCAATGCTTTTATTGCTTAAATAGCACCAAAATGTCAAGGCTGGTGTTCTTTATATTAGTAAAATGACATTCTTACCAGCCCAGTTTGATTTAGGATGTTCTGTGCAACGTCTGCTAGGACTGAGTCATGAGTCACCCTTCTTTCAGCTTCTCATGTCTCTTGGATATCTTTCATTTGTACACTGTCCCTAACTGAGGCCATGAATTATGTGCAATTGAACTGGAAAGTCATGGCTTAGCTGTGGGACGTGTGTTTTGAATGGGGATGTAGCACATAGGTTATTACAAAATGTCTGCTTTTCAGGCCTGGAGCATTTTCTTCAGATGACCTGTTATCTCACCTGAAAATTAAATTAATTTCACTCCTTAACATAAAATTTGTAGCAGGTTTTTTTGGAAATCTGCCCCTGAGCAGTATGTTTCCTTTGGGTTCTTTTTTCAAACTGTGAGTCTTTACCTTCTACTGTGGAGTCAACTAAGTGCCTTCTGGCAACCACAGTATTGTGAGAAAAATTAAAGTGTGACTCTGAAAAATGGAAGAAATTTATTTCCCTTTAAACTTAGAGGTATTCACCTCAGAAAAAGTTGGTCTAATGTAAAGAGAGAAGGGAAAAAATTTTGGGGTCTTCACTTTATGGAAGAGGCACTTTTTTGTTGTAGTTTATATATATATATATATATTGTTGTTGTTGTTGCTACTGAGATTTTTTTTGAGGGAAAAGCAAAAAGCTACCTTGCTTTTTAGAAAGTGTGATCACTATAGAATTTTGATGATGGTTGTATTTCTTCCATCTTAATGATGTTCCAAAACCAAAGTTACCGGTAACTTATGTGCGCTTCCTAGGTTGTACCTAACCCAACCTTCTCTTCTTGTGTGCTCTTTACAGAACAGTAATTTACTAAAGCTCTCTGCGACATATTGAAATGTTGTAGAATAAAAAGACAATTTTATGAAATTTGTTCTTGAAGAATTGCCAGTTAGGCTTGGTAGGTTCAAGAGTCAGCCAAAGATTGGCTTTTGAGACTTAAGAGATGTCCAGCAGATTAAAGCGTCCTTTTGTCAGGATGAAATTCTAACGAAATCCTTAGGACTCAGTTATCATATACATTCATACTTTTCTTTTTCTTTTGTAATTTTATTGTGTAGAATAGTGCATATAATTTTTCTCCAATAAGAACAAACTGATTTACTAAATATTTCTTTAATTCTTTATTTCACAGTAGAATGTCTATCAATCTGATTTACATAGCTTAGCAATCATGCTGCTGAAAGAGAGATGATGACTGGTAAGACCTGTATTCTTGATCATCTCTTTTATTTTAAATTCAGTCACCTGCAGATCGGTGCAAGAAAATCCATGCTGGGGATGAAGTGATTCAAGTTAACCACCAAACTGTGGTATGTATAACTATGTTCTGTGTCAATTGGAGATAGACATGTTGGGGCACATTAGCATGTGTAGAGAAGAATTGTGTAGAAAAATGTATTTCTATAAATCATTATTTCTTCTAACATCTACATTTTCCTTTTCTCTTTTGAAACCACATAGTTCTGAAGTCTTGCTAAACCTTGATCATCTGAGTATTACAGGAGATACCAAGTTAGGCTAAATATCTGTGTCTTGGGAGATGTTTTAGACTGTTTTCCACTTGCCCATGCACTCTTAATAAACAGGTGGTTTAAGTGTAATGGAAATTTTGGGTTGAAGGGATGCATGGAGTTGGAAATATTGTGCCTTTGTGGATTTAAGATCAAGGATACTTCCTGGAAGCTGGAAAATTTACTACTTTCCGAACATACCAGAAAGTGTAGAGTGTGGTTTTTAAGAAGACGAGCATGTGAAATTCCCATAGGAGTACCTAGGGTGATTGACTTAAAGACAGATTTTAAACTTGGAAACTTAAAATTAAAGAAACCTTTCAGATATGATAGTCAAGAAAATGAATACCTTGCAAATTGCCCTTTGTGGGAACAGATACTCATTAGTGCCAGGTGATTTTATTTAGGACTGGTGAATTGTTAAAATCAATCCACCTTTTCTAAGGTAAGGCTTTGTAAGAGAAAAGACAGACTTACAGTATAGGAAGCAGCTATTCTTTTTACAAAGTATGAAGTTTCTTGAGAGTAGTGAAAGTCAATATATGTATTTCTATAAATCAGTGCAGCAGCCATTTGTTAAAAGTTGTGTTTTGTCATTGGGGGCTCCACTTCCAGCTTTAGGCCACTGTACCTCATGTCAGCTCCTCTGCATAGATTAGGGTAGTATTTCACTATACCCTCCAGTTAAGTTTGAAATCAAATATACTCTACATATGTGGACCTTAACAGATGAGAAGCTGTATTTTGAGCTATGGAATGTAATTTGATAAATCTGAGCAGGTTATGGTGAATACTGTTTTGGCCATACAGCTTCTTTAAAGATGTGATATCCCATGATTACTTTTCATGTACAGTTAATGACTAATTTCTCTGTTTTTCTATACTGAGGGAGCTTATGACAGCAATTTAATTTGAAAATCATTTTAGAGCATTATTATTTTGGCTATTAAAATGTATACACATGCTGAAGAAGCACATCATTAGACATTCAGTACTGGCTAGCTAGTTTTCCCAAAAATTTCTGATGGTGCTGTAAAGTTGCCTTGTCAGCTTGAAAATTTCCAGTTGGTTAGGTATTTATTCTAGTTTTCTTAGCACATCTACACTGCATTTATTTGATGGAAAGATCAGATTCTTAACCCTAACACTAACAGTAATGTTTTGGCTAGCCTCAAGATGAGCTTTCTTACCTACCTGGGTGGAATATTTAATGTAGGATTTGAGTGTCCTTGCTTTTGCATAAGTGAAGTCTTTTCAGAGGCACAGGAAAAAAGTAATTGTATTTCTAGGGAAAAGGACCATAGAGAGCTAAGACAAACTTAGTTTGAAATGGTGAATATGTGTAGTAATAGACTAAACCACACATTTACTTATGCTTTTCTTTGTTGTATCAACAATATAATTGAAGTACTTTTCATCGTTGATATTGTATACACTATATACAAGTAACTTTCTTGTGTTCTAGTGTTAATTTTCCACAGTGAAAGTCAACTAAGATTTTCTTAAAAATGTGGTAGTACCTCCCATATTACCTTTGCAAAAGTACACTACATTGACTCTTCAATTTATAAAACCCAAATATTTAATTTTTCTATAGATTCTGCAAAATTTGACAAGAGTTTAAGTAAATCCTTTTGTACTCCAGCCCCTGTCATGAGGAATTTACTGTTGTTCAGTTCTAGGAATCTGTCATCCTGGGAAGAGGTATTATTTCTTATGGTGATTCTTGCTTAGGAGATAAATAATTCTGAAGATACTACATTTTGGTTTTAGTGTTTATTGATTTTTTTTTTTCACACTTGATATACTGCTCTCCAGCTGCAAATAGAGGACAACTTGCTCCCTGTAACTTATCATACATATCATATGTAACTCATCATACTTACATCACTAGTATTGACCATAGAAATAACTGACTAAATTTTTTAAATTTCTAATTCTAAAGCTGTAGGGAAGTGTTGTTCACATGTAGCTGTTATTAAGGTCATGTCTTGTAAATGAAGACTCAAAATGTAAAAAAACACCCAACTTTAATTTCTTTCAGAGAAAACTCCTTTTTAAAAAAAAAAAAAAATTCTTCAGTTATTTCAGTGCATTTTTCTGCCAAATAGGAGTCAGTCTGCTTTTGTACTTTATATTTTGAAGAGTAAATACAAATATGATGAAGAGAAGTTCCATACAATTGGTTTAAAAATCCAACTTGTTAGATAATACTTTTTACAAGAATCACATTGTAATTACTATGAAAAGGCTGCTTTTTCAGAAAGCAGCTTTGAAAGCCCACTGGCTTTCAAATAAGCAGCATGACAAAGTAGGAGAATGTTTAAGTGATTTATACTGATTTTTGTAACGTGTGTCCTCATACTGGGTGTCATACAGTTTTAAATTGTCTGTTGACATCCTCTGCTTGCAGCGATGCTTAGTCTTTGTAGTATTTCATTTGGAAATGAAATCAAAGAATTTCAAGTGATCATTTTGATTGTTTGCTGTTTGGTAGAAAACATGCATAACGAGATTATTCCACTTGTTGCTGGTAGGGTGTTGGGACTGTTTGAATCTTCTAAATTAAAAAAATAAAAATTGATTAGCCTAAAGTTAGTGAAAAGTTAATGTTCAGAAAATTGTCCTTTAAATAGTGGTTTCTTAAGGTTAAATAGTTATGTGAATCTTGTCTGTCAGTTTTGCCTTACAGGACAGATCTATTCTTCAATAGCTCTGCAACTAAGGGTCATAACTCCCTCCAACATGAGAAGGTCGTGGACCTGTTGGATCAAGTCCAGAGGAGATCACAAAGATGATCCCAGGGCTGGAACACCTTTCATATGAGAACATGCTGAGAAGAGCTGGGGTTGTTCTGCCTAGAGGAGAAAAGGCTTTGGGGAGATTTTGTAGCACCTTCCAGTAACTAAAGGGGCTGCAAGAGAGCTGGAGAGGGACTTTTAATATGGGCCTTTATTGGTAGGGCAAGAAGAATAGCTTTAAACTGAAAGAGGGCAAGTTTAGATTAGGTGTTGGAAAGAAATTCTTTGCTGGGAGGCTTGTAAAGGACTGGAAAAAGTTACTCAGAGAAGCTGTAGATACCCCATCCCTGGGAGTGTTCAAGGTCAGGTTGGACAGGGCTTTGTGGGGATGTCTCTGCCCATGGCAAGGGAGTGTGACACTAGGTGGCCTTTAAGGTCCCTCCCAACCCAAATGATTCTGTGATTCTATGACTCTTCTATTAAGATTCAAAGGATTTAGACAATGTCTTCTCCTAAACCTCCCTGCAAATCCCAACCTTAATCTTCTCTAAAAGCCCGTGTATCTAAAATATTTCCAATGTAAACAAACAAGCAAAAACGCTTTCCTCACTTGGATATTTCAGAATTTGCACTGTACTACAGTACTCATGTTTCTGCCCCTATATAATTGAAGAGCCTGTTTTGGCTCAAGATAGTCCGTTTTTTTAACCAACTGAAAGTGCAGGACCACTATATTAGTGCTATATTAGTGCAGGACACTATATTAGTGCTTAAATGAATTAATACACTCCACAATATTCTTTCTGGCTTACATCAGTGATAAAACAATGGAGAAAATACTCCAAGCACAAAACGGGGATGTACAGACTCAGGATGGTGTAGGATTCCTGATTAACAGTCTGTTCTTGTGCAATATTTTCATTATTTTGGAGGCATATTTGGCACATTGCATATACTTTGAATACAAGTATGATATGACTGATGGATTGAATACATAGTTGATGTGACATGATAGACTAGTGGTTTCCCAAAATTTGTTAGCTAAAACTCATCAGAATTTATGTAAATATTGATGATGGGAAAAAATAGGTGACAATGGTCAGTTATCAATCTGTTGCATGTAGAAGCTGATAGGTTTAATGTATTTAACACCTAAAAGTTGCAATTGTTTCTTTTGGCATCTTGTAGTAGGCAACACTTAGCTTTTATACAACAGATTCCTTACTGTGGAAACTCCAGTGTGCCAAACCAAGTCCACATAATTGACCCACAGGAACTCTTTTTATATTTACAGTACAAAAACTTAGAGGAGATTTTGCTAAAGTTCCTCTGAAGCACAACAGATATGTTTCCAAGATCATACCTTGTTTTGTTGGAAGGGTGTACACTTAAAAGCATGATGCCTTTATATATACTCATGCTAACTTAAATATTTGTTTAGGAAAATGAAAGATTTTTAAGTTTTACTGTACAGTTAGTGAGGAGAGTTCAACTTCCTCAGAGTGTCTTAGGATTTGTTGGGAGAGGGTAAATTCCAGTTCATAGGAAATACTGAACTTGGGGTGCATGTGAATCTCTGGAGTGTATGCATCAAAAGTGGAGTTTGCAGTAGATGGCTTCTTATTTTGGGTGGAAAACCAAACCAAACAAAACACCTCTAAGTAAAAAAAACAATGTTATAAATATTTATTTGTTTTTTCTGCATTGTTTCAGATCCAGCTAGGCTTATGTGAACACAGGTATTTCACTTAAGGCCTTATTAACTTGGCTTTTAATGAGGCAGTATTTTTAAAGAGGCTTAGTGGAGAAGTGGGCTGGAATAGTACCAGGGAGGGGTGAGCTGGGTCATTCCAAGCTTTTAACGTAAGTATTTGACACCTTATACAACTTCCATTAACAACATCTTTATTTAAAACAGTGTTTTTATTTTCTTATGACGCTTGACTTGAACAAAAAAAATCAGTGCAGCAAGATCATAAAAGTTCAAGAGAAATAAGATTTTTGTTCAGTTTCCTTCTATTGCTGTCATGTATGTGCCTTTATGGAGGAGGAGATAGAGGAACAGCTCCCAAATCATGCTTTTAATCCTTTCAGGATCCTTGGACTTTCTCTGTTTATAAAAGTTTAGTAAATGTTAGCACAAATATTTAGTTTTAAAGGTGGGTGGGATTTACATTTAAAAGCTTTTTAGGGCTATCCAGAAATGTTCATGGAAGTCTTTATGGAAATAACCTAGGGCTCTATTGTAAACTCTTTGTAGGTTCCCAGGATAAGGGGTCCATACTTCTTAGCAATTGTAGTCTGTTCTTCAACCACCTTCTCAAAATTTTAGTATCATTCCTTATCCTGTTTTTACAATCTCTGTAAGTATTGTGTAGAACTGAGAAAGGAACTAAATTGTCATGTCCCCTTCAAAAGAAAAAATACTTCTGTCAGTTTTCCTTTACCATGGAATTTGTGTTGAGACTATATGATGTTATTTATGTTATCTTTTATACACACATGTGCAGTTGCCCACAAATATATTATTTTATATTGCGTATGTCAGGGAAGTGTGGCATTGCAGAAATGAAGTGTGTGAGGGAACATGATCTTTCATCTCCCCATGGGAACAAGTGCTGGATGCTCTTGTCCATGGAATCTCTTTCCAGTTGATCCCTGGGGGTTGTTTGGAGTTGATGTGTGGAACACACACCACTTTGATGAGCACAGGCTCATTCTTATGTGAATAGGGTGGTGTGCCAGTGTGGGCATCCAGTTGCACTTCCACGTCTGGCAGGACAGAACAGCTAACAAACAAGTTGTTGGCACATCTATGTTAGACCACTATAAGCTTTGGCCAGCCCATGCTGCTTCACGTGTTTGCCAAACTTTAAATAATTTTCCTTATTAAATTTTCACACTTAAGCACACCTGTGTCATGTTCCAGTGGAATTTCAGTTGCAGCAGAAAGCTGCTGCTGCCACTCAGCAGCTACCTGCCTCCTAGATGATTACAGAACTAAACCATGTCAGTTTTTCTACTTTAATTTAAAGTCAACCCACTTGTCTCAGGTGAAAGCATTAAACCTGGTTGACTGTGCCTAAGAATGGAAAGGGAGCACTGTCAGTGTCATTTGTAAACCACAAATGTTTATGGGAACTGCTCCTTACTGCCTCTGTCTTTGTGAGTGGTACATTTGATCCTGTAGCCTGGGCACTGGCATCCTACATCCAGTGTGCTCTTGGTTCTGTGCTCCAGAGCACCTGATCCCTACCCTCTGCTGCAGTTTGGTGCACTAGAACATGGGCTGGGCATGGTAAATCTCATCTGTGGCATTGGTATGGAACTGATGGAGCTGTAAACAGTCAAGCACTGACAGGTTGACATTGCTGTACAACTCCTTTCAGAAAGTTCTTTCAAGAAAAGGTTGATGCAACAAGAGATGCTCATCATCTCATACGACTGGGACATGGCTTCAGTACCCATACACTGTATTTCTAGAAGTATTCCCTGCCAGCTGATTGTGGTTTTGGTCACCAAATCCATTTGCTATGTTCTACATATCACTCAAAACCAGAGTTTTTTTATTCTGTCCTGGCTGTAACCCAGAATGGACAACTCTACTCCTATTGAGCCCTGATACTTTACTTGTGTGATTATATGAAGATACAGGAACAACATTCAACAGACAACATTAATATTGAGTTCTTGAATTATTTTTTTGGGGGGGAAAAAGTTCTTTTGTAATTGAGTGCCTAGACTGCTCTGTACAGCTGCTGCTTGGAAATACAGACCTGGGCTGACTTTCAGGCACCAAAGCATCTTTTGAAAGCAGCGTAATTGTAGTAAGAAATCCTCTGCAGACACCAGTTGACTTTTTCTGTGAGTGTCACTGGTGGGCATTCATAGTGTCACCATTGGCAATAGCCAAGTTTCTGAGTCCATATCCAAGTCTAGTATTTTTGTATAAACCATACTTAGGACTACACTCCTGAGGATGTGTTTGCTAAAAACTGCTGCAGTATTCCATGGAGTATTTTTGTGACCTAGTTGATAAATTCATCTTTCTGCACAGAACACACTGGAAAATTATACATTTTAATAGTTTTATTTTTTAGAGGGTTTTTTCTCTTTTGCTTTTTTTCCCCCACATGGTAGCATTTCCATGGGAAAAACATCCTCTAAGTGGTGCTGTAAATGGTATTAATATTTTCAACATAAATATTGGAAGACAATATGCTGCCAAAATATTTTTGCATATATATTCCTGATAATAATTATTTTCATATTCTCAGTAGTTGCTACTGGCTACAAATCTTGGTACAATTTGTATTTGCAGACAGTTTAAATTAAAATTTTAACAGTATGTTCTCTACAGTGAGAATACTGTAAATTCTGCAGTTTAAATGGTTATTTCAGAATATATAATTAGAGTATATTTTTTATGCCAGGTAGCAGATACTAAGTAGAATTAGATTTTTCTATTGTTAACTTTTGATGCCTGTAGAACAGAATACAGATTATATTACCCTTTTGGTCTCATAAGAACAGGTTAAAAAGGCTTACTGTTAATGTGTGTTCAGGTATGTGCATTTGCTAAGGAAGGCAGGTATTACTCTGCTGCTTATAATTTCCTTTTAACTTTTTACTGAAAATTGAAGTACACTATAGAAAAGATGACGGAAGCTTAAGGAGGGATGTCTTCAGTGTTGTGCATATTAACAGAACTGACATTACAGTTGTGCACAGCCTGGACCACATATGACTTAGGATGGAATAATTTTGAATACACTTGTGCTTTGTGCAGGTAGCAGCTGTGTTCGTGATACAGCTGATCTTCAGGTTCCAGCCTGATCTGTTGCGTAAGCTGTTGTTTTACTCTGATGAAATTAGGAGGTGACTGTGAGGAAATGTAAGACAGTGATAGTTGTTGTAAAAATAGATCAAAACAGTAAGAAAAGCAAATTCATGCTGTGCTGCATGGGAGGAAAAATTAAAGCAAGGGAAATTCTTATGATTTGAGTAGATGTACTCTGAATATGTAAGTTTTTTATTCAAGAAAAGCTCAGTACTGGATTAAAACAATTCAGTGGCTTGAACAGAGTACATAGTCTGTGGCTGATTAGTTTAATAGAAGTAAAATGGAAAAAAAACCCACCTCTGTTATGACTAAATAATTACTGCTTTTTAATGAAAATTTCTTTTAACTCCATATCCCTGTCTTTCCTTTAGCTAAGTGATGCTGCATAAGTTTGCAGCTCTCTTACAGGCTTATTTTGGATTTGGATTTTTTTTCCTGTTTGCTTGGTCATTAGTGACCTTAAGGGTTTCTATTTTTTTTTTTCATAATTTCTTTGTACAGAATTTATTTTTGCTATATGAATTCAGTCTCAAGAAACATCTGCTTCAAGGATAACAGCACTGTTTAGCTGAAGGGTAGTTGGGGATCTCAAGTAGTTTATTTATACACTGAAAAGCTGGGGGGTGTCAAAGACTGTTGGAATTACTGAGTCACTAGAAAAATTCTAAAATATTAAGTTTTATTTATGTAAATCTAATCTAACAAAATCTAAGGAAAAAAATGTGTATGCATGTATGTTTACATGTATTTATTGTTTTAATTCCAGGACAAGCATTTGGGAAATTTAAATATGAGACTGTGCAATGCACACATACATAAGTCAAATTCCAATTGTGAGATGAAGCACAGGGCCACAAGAACGAGTTCCTGTAGGGCAAACATGGCTGGGGGTTAATACTGCAGGGTCACTCCTGAGGAGCACATTCCTTATGCCACATGAAATGTGGAGAACTTGGCTATTCCTGTCCCCTGAGGAAGGGGGAAGCCATCCACATCCATACTGCGGCTTAATCTGTGAGAAACCAGGGTGTGACCCAGTCTGCCTAAATCCTGCCTGAGCCTCCAGCTCATGCCACCAGCTCTCTGCGCCTGCTAAGATACTCATCAGCACTTGAGTTTTCTTAGCACTCACCCGAGGCCACCCAGGGATGCTGAAATGTCTCTTCATAGGCTGGGGCAATACTGTCTCTTGCCAGAAGCCCTGCTGAAATGAATAGGCAGCTGGGCTCTGCATATACTCCTCTTGAAAATGAGGCCAAGGAAGGACTCCGATGGCAGCAGCTTTTTTCATAAGAGTTTAATTTCTGTGTCCTCGCTGAAGAAATGGATAGAGCCTGCTCATGACAGTGGGGCTCTCAGACCCTGTTCTCTGCAGTGTGTGTTAGTATCTATTGCATTTATATTACACAAAACAGTGATCTCTGGGAATTGAGACCAGAACCCTAATTTCCATATCCCAGTGCAAGGACCTAATGGTTTCTTGCCTGTTGTTTGACTGGGTTTGTGTTTGCACAGTCCCAGCAGCACAGTACTTTGCCCCCATGGAAGTAATGCTTGTCTTGGTGCTTGAGACACCTTCATAGTAATGGAAGGACTGAGTTTAGTCCCCCTGAGGATAACTACTGCTGAGATCCATGTTCTGAAACTGGATGGAGGATTGAGTGAAAACCTTACAAATTGCCAGTAGCTGTCTTTTCTGGTTATCTGTACTCCTGGTTGAAGAGACAGATGCCTTATAATTACCACACTGCAGATAGCCAGTCACTGCAGGTACCCAAGTGAAAGAAAATGCTTTGAATTACAGAGGTACACCAAATATGAACTGGAACTAACCCCATTTTTTTAGAGCCATACCCTAAAATGGGGAAATGAGACCTTTCTTCCTCAGAAATTCTACCTAGTAACTGACTTTTATGTCTATAAAATATATACTGAAACCCATAAAGTTGGAGTCTTTGCTCTTCCAACAAATAGGCTCATTTATTTGTTCTAGGATGTTGCGCTAGCAGTGACTCAAAAGCAAAGCAATGGGGTAGCTCTGAGCTGAAGGTTGATTGTATCAGTACAAAATGAAAGGTAAGCATTGCTGTTAAACAGTGTCCAAGCTTTGATACAGAACTGGTTCTCTGTTCCTGGATAAATCGAGTTTTAGTTCCCCCATGGATGATACAGATGGTTGCCTCCTATACTCAGGTGCTCTTTAGTCATGTTATTAATATTGTCATGTTTGTTGAATTATGGTGGTACTTTGCAGAAGTTAAGCTCTGGGTCATATATGTTTTCTGAAAAGGAAATGTGTTTAGGGCAGCTTAATGAGAGGCAGTGATTTCTGCACTCAACTCTCAATTTGAATCCTAACTTAGTTTATTCTTGGGAAGGTCTCTTAATTGTGATCTTTAGTGTACATAGCCAAAAAAGAATTTAAAAATCATTTATTTCACGATTTGGTGGTAGTAAGCAAAAGTTTTCGTGAAATATCAGCATTTATTCCAGTAGAAGATGTGATTTTTTCAATGTACTTTACATACAAACTGTGTTGTGACTTTTGGCAATGATACAGTTCAGTGTGATCAGTGACATTCTAAGGATGCACAGAACTGACTTTTAACATTGGACTAAAATTGCATTGATTAAAATAATATAGCCAAGATACTCTTTAAGTAGAATTGCAGCCTATGCAATCACAATATTATTAACCTCTCATCTTTGGGAGAAAACCATTATGCAAGTGTGGATGCTATTATCATGCTAGCTTAAGAACCTGGATAAACCCCTGAAAAGGCATCTACTGCTCTCCTGACACTGCTTCTCCTACTGCATACAGATCCAGCTCTCCTCTCTGTGGTAGTCCATGCTGTAAACATCCTTTTGTGATTTCCTCACCAGTTACATTTTCTGGAAACAGAAGACCTATGGCTTTCCATTAATTTTTCACCTTTTCAGGCATCTGCAGCTGGGGGAAGGGAAGAAGATACTTGCTGGGAACATTTGTTTCATGGGGCTAGCAGCTGACCATCCTGGTTTCTGGCCACTGTTCATGGAAATCAGTCTTAGTTTAGCAGCATGACACTGTTACATTTCTTGTCAGATTCTGACAAGAATGCTTAACAACATGCTATGTTTGATAGTTATTTGAAGTGCAGTGTTGGGGTTTTTTTTCTTATGCACTATTTTTTTTGTGTGAAATGCAAGGTGGTGTTCGATATGGAAGTTCTTTAAAAACCCCATTTCTTCAGGTGAATACACTTTCCCTCCTAGAAATTTTTCAGGTTTTTCTAGCTGAAAAATAAATAAAAGCTTGAAGCCTGAAATGTTGATAAGTCAAAGTACTCTGGATACGTGCAACTAATTACAGGCAACATTGAAAGAAAAAGAATTTTGGTTATCTTCTCGGTCCACTGACTTTTTAAAATTAGGCACTAGAGTGGATTTTGCATATTTGCATAGTCAAAAAATAGGAAATAGCTTAGCAGATTGTATTTAGCAGCAAGGTCTTATTTTTCCTTCAGAAATGTAAAGATATTACTACTTTTACCTTTTCAAACTCCGCAAGTCAGGAAATAATTAAAGTAATGAAAAAACCCACCCTTTTCTTTTTCATGGATACAGAAAACTTACAGTAACTTTCATGGGACACTGGTCACTCTTAGAATAGAATTATGCCTGTAAAAATATGAACTCTGTTCTGTTTACCATTTGGCTGTTATTCTACCTTCTCAATGATGTAGTTTCACTGTATATTGGGTTTGGACGCTGCTTTTAGATGAGGTAGCTGTTCTCTGGGGATACAAATCCTAGATTTTTCAGACTGTAGGTTATTTTGTAGCATCCTTAAATAGTTTGTGTAGAGCCATCCAATTGTATTTGAGCTGCCTGCATGTTAAAACTTTACAGAACTGCTTTTTGGATCATAATATACAGTAGTAATCCAGAATGAGCACAGGAGTATGGGAATACTGTCATGAGAGCAGCTGTGTGAAAAAAAGATTCAGTGAATGGTCATGCTTACTTTCAAAAAAAGCAAGATTGTTCTGATCTTCTAAGCTTGCCATAAGGAAGGCAATAGATTTATCTGGGGAAAAAAGTAACTATTTAAGAGCAACATTTCATTATTTACAAGTTAAATTCTTGACAACTTCCAGTAGGAATTCAAAATAAAAGTTTAATTTCAGGCTGTTGTGATATTGTCATCCAGATGGGCTTTCTGAAAGCCAAAGAAACATAGAGATCTTTTAAAGTCTATCTCGATTTGCTCAGAAGCATGTTCTCCCAAGTGGTGATGGGGACCTCTAAGAGCACCCTTTGCTAAAGCTTCTTGCAGTTTGGGTTAGTGGGTGCTTGGCCAGGAGATGAGCAGGGTGACACACTCTGGCTGTCCCTGGGTGTCTCTGGAGCACTCTGGTGAGGCTTCCCAGCCTGGCCACAGTCTCTGGGCATGTAGTGGTGGAACCAAGAAGTGTGGAGGTGGCCTGATGCTGGTACTGTAGACACCCTGTGTGCAGGCCTGTGTCTCTGCTCAGTGTTCCCTCCCTTGGGGACCGCGGTGCCCCCACCTGTGACACCCCAGCAGCACTGTTGGTCTGGCCTTGGGCCAGCGGTCCTTAGGTGTGGGTTACCCCTGTTGGTGGACTCCTGCAGCAGAGGTGCTGTAATGTTGGCAAAACCAGCTCACCACAACCCCTCAGGGCACCAGGGCTTGTCCTGGTCCCTCCTTGCACAGGTCATGAGCTACACAGGCAGCCAGCAGGGATTCACACAGCAAAAGCCAGCCCTGGGCTCGGGCTGCCCTCAAAGACCCCTCTCCTGACTGCTGCTTCTAGGTAGCACTGTTTTAAAAATGTAAATCTATTACTTTAAAGCAAGCAATAGTAACTTCCTTGGCCCTTCAAAACGGCCCCTGGTCAGCATAGTGTGCTGTTGCTCCAGTTATTTTTCTATAAGTAAAGTTGTCTGCTAATACAGTCCTCTTACGTTTATATCGAGTTTCCAAGTCAGTGCCAAAACTTTCTTGTTGCTGTCCTTTCTTGCTGTACATGGGCAGGATAAAGGATATGATAGGAACTTTGAAAATTCTGCCCAAAAAACTTAATGATTAGGAGTTGCGAATTTTGAACTGTAGTAATGAGAAAGGAGATGTTAGAGAGAATAAAACCAAATTGCATTTAAAGGGTAGTTGCATGTCACTGAAGTAGACTTCTGAGAAGGGGTTTTCGGTTCAGATATAGTCCTTGCTTTTTCTTCTTTGCAGTCTGACCGCCTCAAATAAAATTGTTTTGTCTATGTCAAAATGAGTTTTGAGAGGATCAGAACTATGTTGGAACTGAAAAACAGGCCTTCTATGTAGACATTGATCTCCTTCCATTGATTGTTGACTGCCTTTTACATGACTTGTTCCTCTTAGGCCAATTTAGTACTTTCTGTTCAGATTATGAGAAGCCATCAAGGCCTGTCTGAACAGCCAGAAAACTTTTGTCAGGGAACTAGATAAAGGCAGAGGAAGAACTTTATTTAAAATTTGTAGTAAACTCAGAATTTCACTGTGAAGAATTAAGTTAAATTGTTTTTATTCATGAGCTTCTAAATTAAATACATCAGATTTAGTGCTTTGAAGTGATTTTTTTCTTTAATCCCCCTAACTCTTATAAAGAGACTAGATAATCTCCCATTTATTGCAATGTAAGGCATATTTCAAATACACGACACAGTTTATCTCTGCAAAGTATGAAAGTGCCTTTAAAATAATTTTTTAAATGCTTGCATAACCAAAAAGCACCAATTTTATTTATATTCCTCTGGCTATTTCAGTGAGAAACAGATGGCTTTAAAGTACAGTTTTCACATGCAGTGTCCTACTAACTTAAATGAGAAGAATTTTACATCCTGACTCCATAACTGAGGTCAAACCATGTTCTGCTCAAGGCTCCCTGTGCAGCTTTGTTCAGCAGAAGGATTCTGCTCCACAAATCCCTCTTCAGTTGTTGCATTAGGGAATGACAGTGTGCAGTACCTTAGCTACAGAGATAGCTTACATGAACATGAGGCCAATAATTCCTTCTTTTGGATAGCAAATGAAATCTTGTATATGCCCACAGTGACAACATGTCACTGTGGGGAATATATTGCTTCTAAGCTGTGGTGGAAGTTTCTAAAAGTAAGAAAACAGTACTGTAAATAGCAAGATATTTTTTAATGAAATTGTAATGTCCTTACACACAAAGCTTGGTCTTGAAGATATTTTGTTTAAATGCTGTTGAAACACAATGGAAACTTCAGTGGGATGTGGGAATTGAGCTGAAGTTGGTTAATTTAATGTTTCATTTTATTTGAAGTATAATAGCCATATGCCTAGTGCATGGGACTGAAAATAAGAATTTCAGCATTCTTGGAAGTCTGTGAAAGCTGAAAAATATTCTATAAAGGTGCATGTTACCAATCCCCTTTTCCTTTGCATACAATAATCTTACTGTAGAAGTAAATCCTGGATATATTGGGTTTTGCTGTAGTGGAAACAGTACAGGTAGGTTCACAGGAGCTGAAGAAAGGGTGATGGGATTTGGGCAATGTCTGTGATTCAGGGTTATTGGTAAAATTAGTGTTGGCTCAAGTGGGATGCTTGTTTGGGAGAAGCAGTTCCTAAAATAAGTGATCGTAACAAAAGTGAGGCTTGGTGTAATTGGGAGTAATGTACAAAATGAGTAGCAATAACCTACATGTGATTATCTTGCTTAAGCATAGGTAACAAGTTTGTGCCATTTTTCACTATACCAATGATAAGGAACATCTGTACTCTTTGTTCACACTACTGATTTGATTTTTCAAATGTTTTGACATGGTATAAAGTAACCTTATCACTTCGAAGTTCTAGATTTTTATTTTTCCTCTTCTCAACTGGGTAACTTTCTTCTTGTAAGTGTTCTTGTACAAATTGTGAAAGAAGGAAAATATTCATAATTGGGATAATTTACAAATTAGCAACATTTACTTGTTTGTTTAGTAGAGTGTGGGTGGGGGACAGAGCAAAAAGAGGTAGAAAAGCTGTCAGATTTACAGAAATAGTCACTTTCTGAGTCTACAGATTTTGAAGGAATGTATGATTGTAGGTATTGCCAGTCTAGGTGCCAATTTTGAAAAAGCATACTTCTACTATCCTAAAGTATTTCACAATAGGTACCTTGTAATCAAGCCTTATTCGGACTAAAAATCATTGTCACAACTTAAAATGTTTTAGTATTTGAAGTACTTTTTCCAAAAATGCAAAATAAATTATTCAGAAAGTTCTGTCTTGCATTTATAAATAGAAACTTGTTGCTTTCCATTTTAATCAAGATTTTAATCTTAGAATACTTCAAAATGCTCTAATTAAGTTAGGAAAATTTTATTTTGGGCTAATACGTAGTGACTGGACTACATTTCTGTCATTGATTTACTGTATTTGTTTCTGAAATGGTGATGGAAGAAGCACTATTTTAAAATAAAGGCCTTGTGATTCTGACTTCATTTTTATAGCAATGTGAAGAGTAGATTTTCCTGAACTGGTTTGTGCTTGCATAAGCTGCTAGGAGTAGTAGTGTGTGACTACATGTGGTTAGTGGACTTGGAATAGTAACCACGAAGAACAAAATGCTCAGTTTTGAAATGAACTGTCAATGCAAAAGCCAGGGCTTTTTAACTTTCTAGTCTCTAAAGTCTATGTACCAGAGCTAAGTCTGAAAACCCCTTGAGATTTAATTGTGCATTTGCAGTGAAGTAGCAATAGTTTATTAATTCTAAAACCTGAAATTATGCGTATACATCTTAATGCATTATAATAATTATTTTACTTTATGTGATTTTTATGCAGTAATTAAGTTTTGACATTTCTAGAGTTAATCTCCTTTATGGTATATATACACTCCTTTCTGTTATTTACTAATCTTATTTAAAAAGGGAACATTACATATTGAATAATGTACATCAATTTTATTGTAATGATTTTACTGGTTACCAGGTGGGGTGGCAGTTGAAAAATTTGGTGAATGCACTACGAGAGGATCCGAGTGGTGTTATCTTAACTTTGAAAAAGCGACCTCAGAGCATGCTTACCTCAGCACCAGCTTTACTGAAAAATATGAGATGGAAGCCCCTTGCTCTGCAGGTAATGAAGCTTAATCATAAGTCATACACCATCATTTTAACTATAGATTATCTCAATGATGCTTTATTGTGCTTCATCCTCAGCAGCATATAGATTTACTCCTGTATACTTTGAAAAATTGTTTTTGAAATAATTTCTCTGCGATTTGTTCTCATAGGCTTCATTGAAATTAAACCTGTTAGAACTTTTCAAAGTTAAGAAGTAATCATTGCAGTGTTCTACAATGCAGAAAAGTAGACTCAGATAATTTTTTCTAGTTAAGGGGAGAGAAAAATATATTTAACAAATGAATAAATTTTAGTTTGATTTCTTGTGAAGATCTCAGAGCAGTATAACCTCAAAAAAGAGGAGAGAAAAATGTTTGAGTTCTCAATTTGATCACTCATGGAGTTATAGGAAAATTTATAAGGTGACTGTATTCAATAAACCACTTGACCATCAAAAATTCCTTATGTAAATAAAGCTGTACATGTGTTCAAAGTTGTCCTTGAGATTGAAGTCTTGCACGTAAAGAGGCATAGAACAGGATATCTGGCTGAGCTCCTAATTTTAGTGAGCCTGCGACGTGCTGAAAGCCATGGCCATGGAATGGTTTCATTAAAGCTTTCATGTTTACTTCTAGGATAAAATGTCACTGTGATGGATTACTCTAGGAAATAAAAGTTATGTTCAGACTGATGAAGGCATGCAACTAACTGATGGAACTAACAAATAACCCATTTTTTCATTCAATTCAGACAGAATACTGTTTAGAAATTTATTTTGTTTGTATAAAGAGTGCATTCTTTGGGACATTTTTATTACCACAGTAAAAATTCTAATTAAAAATTAATTACATATGAAAAGAGAAAAAACTTCTGCAGAGTTTGGGCAAAAGGAAAATGGGATATGGAAATGCCACTGCCATTATCTGTGTTCTTATGCCACTTGAAATCTTAGAAGATACATTAAAAAACCAATGCCATGAAGAACTTCTTTCCTATGTCTGTGTATAAATATATATTATAATGGTGAAATGCATCATAGTCTTTGAAACTAAGTTTTTAAATTATTGAGATCAGATATAAAGGGCTGAATATACATGTGACAAAACCTTTCAGCCAGAAATTAGTATTGGAGAATAAAATTGTGAATCTGGATGCATGAAATAAGTGTATGAATGTCTGTGCTTGAAGGCTGTACTTTTTCCATAGTTTTAGTGAGAACATAAATACAAATGTAAAATAACACGTCATTGCTTTAAATGGGGTCAAATGCTTTCAGTCTAAATCCTGAGTTTGGGTGAGTTTGGTATTTCTTCAGGCAAATTGGGCTATGCTCCTAAATACTGTGTTTTGCTTCACTTTATCATTTATTACCAGAATAATTATGCTGCAGACCCCACATCAAAAGTTTCTGACAGGTACATGGGTCATACTCAACTGATCTAACTTTAGATCTGCTATGTAAATATCTACATGTCATTCAGGTTTCTCATTTAAACTCCCTTTGGCCAGCAGACGTACATTAGTAATTACTGATTCATTCATCTTGACCTGTTTTCAACTTCTCTACCTTAAAATATGGTGAATTTGCCCCTGCACATGCCTCTCTCTCTGCATTTGATCATAAGGAGAATCTGGACAGCCAGCTTGAATGCAGATTATCTGTACTGGATGACACTGACCCCTGGATAGTGATTTTCTGTAATCTTACAAATCTGGGGAATGGGGGGCAATGGGAGTGTTCGGGGTGGGAGGGTTGATTCTTGCTGTTAGCATGAAAAATCTAAATATTTTCAAGGCTAATATGAGCACAAACAGAGATACTGTTAAACATTGCAGATATAATTCTGGTATCATGACAATACTATTCTGATTTTATCAAACATGACACCAGGAAAAGGCCAGAACCTCATTCAGTGTTTATGTGTGCAGTGGGCATATGTGTGTCTGCTGTAATTTATAATTTTAGTGTGAGAAACAGCAGTTTTCTGAAGTAGGCGGAGTGTGGACAAAGCTCCAGGGTGAAATGCAAACTTTGGAAGATGCATAATGTGGAAATTTCTGTTGTTGATTTATGCAGATCAGAGTTGAACAGATGTTAAAGTCAGCTGATGTTAAAGTAGCCTAAGTGTGAAATTATTACATTTTATCAATAACAAGCATCAAAAGAAGTCTTGAGTGCAGTATAATTTTATAGCTATAAAAATGTGAAGAAATTGTGTTTATTAAACTAATTGTCTGAAAAACAAAACTTCAGAAAAACTGTAAGTGTAACAATTGCAATTTGATGCTATGGCTGGTCTGAAATTTCTTATGTTCCTTCCTGATTCACATAAAGGGGCTGTTAATAAGGCTTGGGATGTAATGGGAGAGGAGAGGGAGGAAAATTATAGCAAATACCGAAAAAACATAAAGGAAAGCAGTACTTAACATCAACTTTGCAAGCAGGGTGGGTTATGGTCACTTGTTTTCCCATATCAGGATGTCTTGAAGTATTTGAGAACGTTACAAAAATGCTGTCATCCCAGAGTTAAATTAATTGAACTTTGTGTAGTATTCAGCAGACACAAGGTATAAGGAAATTGTAACTCAGTAATAATTCTGTTAAAGTGCAAACTATTATAGAGTGAGATATGGGGATGAAATTCTGAAAAAATTGGAAATAAGATCAACAGAATGCTGTGGTCTTTTTGTTTCTGCAAACAGTGAACACAGGAAAAAGGGGGTGTCACAATCTAATCATATTGTGATGAGTGAGGTGGGAAGGTGGAAGTTTGCCCTTGTGTAAGGAGGATGACACAAAATCAGACCTGAGTTTTTGTATGCATCTCACCAATCAATATGTTTAGCAACTGATGCCATAGGTGTAGAAGGTAAACATTTCAGTGTATTAAATTAGGAGACTCATTTACAGTAAAGTTTACATTGTGATGTTTAAATTGAGACCCTTTGAAACTCAATTTTTGCTTAAAACGAATAAAGTGGAGGCATTATTGGTAAATTACATTCAGCTTGTTCATTCTGTAATTGTGTTTAAGAACGTGAAGGTTGCCATTTGCAGCCCCATGACAAACTGGCCATAATGGAGAGATAATAAATGTGCCTGTGAGCTGGGAAAGTGCTCGGTGAGTGTCCCAGCTCAGGCAGTGCCGTGTGCATGTACCACCAGTGTATCGAGCTGATTTGTGTGTGGGTGAGAGGGTGTCCTAGGAGTTAAATTATAAACTGATATTGAAATGTTTCAGAGCTTTCTGCCCACTGTTAGTGATCTAGATTAGCCATATGCCAGCCAAACATTCACAGTCTCAAAGTGTGGAAAATGCTTCTAGATCATTCAGATACTAACTGGTTTTTAATTGGCACAAATGCTTCTTAGAATTTTCAGCTGTTTACTTTGAACAGCTCTGCCTTTGCATTGCAGTCTTGCCATGAATTAGGAGCTAAATGCAAGCTATGTAATTATTGTTTAATTATTAATTCTTTGTGAGGTTTTTTTTTTCCCTTTTTAGCAGAAACACATTTATTCTTTTCATAAATGTTCTTATCCGTAGAATAAATATGAAAGGTTAGGGAAGAGAGAGAAAGAAGAAGAGGAATTATGCATCTGGTGTAAGAGTCCTGAAACTGAAATTGAATGGCTTGATGTACAGTAAAATAATACAATTAGCCTTTAGCTATACTGTGCACCATTACATAATGAGTTTGTATTTACAAATGCATTATTTCCAGCTCTAAGGTCAATCAGTACAGAAATAAAAAACTCCTTTTTTTTTTCCTCTTGTATCCTGATTACAGAAAGTGCTGTTTGGTTGGCTGGGATTTTTTTTCATGTTTTCAGTGAGTTGATTGTCTGTTTTAATATCCATCAGTATCCAACCTCTTACTAATAATCAAGGTTCTCCCATGATGCATTTTAGAATCATGTCCAAATTTGTGAAGTCAAGGGATTTTTCAGCCTGTGTTGTTATTGCTTTTGCAACAGTTGAATTCGGCAGCTGTGGCCTTGGGGAATTTAGTGGTTGCCTTTTGCAAAATTGGAAGTATTTATTAATATGGTATTGTACCATAAATATTGAGATGTTATAACTGCAAGGCAAACCTTACTAAATTTGCCTTTCAGTTACTTTTTTTGATAGTCTGATCCATTGTGTGAGAACCTAGAATGATATTGCAATTTGCAGTATTTGTATTTCTGACTGCTACTTAGTATGGTAAACAAACCAATTAACTTTAACCTTTAAATTTTTGTTTTGTTTTGTTTTCCTTGTTTGACATAGAGGTGACTTTATCTTTGAACTCTCCAAATTTTTGTCTGGTTCAAAACCTAATGAAAATAAATTTCCTCTACTCTAGATTGTCTGTTTTATTTCTCCTTTCCACTTTGTATTATTCTGGGGAGGTTTCAAAGGAAGACCTCTTCAAGTGCTGTTTGTATCAGGGTGGAAACTTCATTAGAGAAGATTCTCAGAGCATGTGGAATTTTGTCTAAGTCACTGTCAGCACACCAGCAAGAATCTAGTTGCAAAGCCCTCCTTTGCCTTCTGGAAAATGCTTTGTTAATTACTCAAAAGAAAATGGACTTTATTGCAGTGTGGAAGACTCTTCATTCAGGTTTTTTCAATACAGAAAAGAAGTGCCATGCTTCAGTTAATTTGGAATGCACCTGCTGGTGTCAGTGAGGAGGCTCTTTCCATGGCAGTGAGGCAGGGGCAGGTCCAGCTGCCAGCCACATCTGGTGTGTTGACTTGGAAAAAAACCTTCTGACCCCTCCTTCACCAAGGCTTTTTAAGTGTCACCTTTTGTATGTCTTTATAGTTTGCTGTACTGTTTTGTATTTGATTAAATTGTACTGTTTTAGAAGCACCAGCAGCTCAATATCTGTAGTTTTCGTAACAGAGTTTGTTTTGAATTAGATGTGCATCATATTTCCACTGTTATATATTCAGCTTTTTATTTTCCCAAGAAGCAGTGGCAGCAATGACAAGTCTTTTGTTTGAAAGAAAATGCTACTTTTTATTATTTTTATTCAGTATATTCTCTTACTTGGTTATGTTGCCTCCTTCATTCATCTAGACACAATACTATACTGTTTCATAATTTATTACTATAACTAATGATCTTACACTTTTTAATCATTAAATTTGAATAAAATACTTGTTTGCTTTTAAATTACTTTGTTGTCTTTTAACTGGTTGGGAACTGGGCATTCTTTGTAGCACTGTTAAAATGAGCTCTGACTGAATTGCAGTATCTCACTGTTTCATGTCATGATTGTTCTTAAAAAAAGTTTATTGGAAACATTCTGTTCAATGTATTGTTGTAACTTTAATCCAATATGAAAAATATATTGGCAGTAAAATCTGCCTATTGATGCAAATACTGTATAAAGATAATGTAATTTAAAATTTTGTATTAATTTTGCTTATATTTTGAAAAATTATATGTCTTTTTCTGGAGCAATGTTTCTCAAACTTACATTGCATCTTCCAAGGGAGTTAATGAAAGGTTCAAAGAGTTTTAAAAAACATTAAAAAGAATTTTAGATAGTATATATTAAATATTGATTACATTCATTGTTTAGATAGAAAAATCAGAAATGATATGCTGACTTAGTGGGGCATCCTCTCAGTTTCTCCAGGACTAGGGGTGCTAAAAGCAGCAATAGGTCCTGTTAGCAAGAGGGAGGTGGGGACCACAGGGCAGAGCCAACCAGGGGCAGAACAGCTGCTTAAGAGAGGGGACTTGTGTGCTGTCAGTCAGCACTTACAGGGATTTCCTTATTCCCTGTCTTAGAGAAACCAGGCTGCTGTGAGTAAAGGCGGTTGGTTCTGCAGCCAAGCAACAGTTCAGGGAAAGCTGTGTAGAGACTAATGAACCTGAGGGAGGGTGGTGCATTCAAAATGTTTGAGAAATAGTGCTCCAAGATATATTGTAATACAGATTTTGTGTCTGTCATTGTGGATTAAGATTGATGCAGGGTCATTTGTGGGTCATATTTTAGGTCGTTCCAATTTTAATATGTAACTTCCAAACTTCTTCTGTCAGGCTTTTCCCATAGGTCAAGTATTCAACTCTTTAGACCTGAAAATGTTTTATTTAGTTTTATTGCTGTTTCAGCAATCCTACTTGCCCTGGCCAGCCTGCCAAAAGGAACTGCAGCAGGAGAATCTCTACTCCTTGGGAGAGAATTAAATCAGTGATACCACTGATCTCCCAGGGCATCCAATGGAGAAATACTTGATTGGAGTTGCATGTGGTTTTGTGTCCAATGTGCCTGCGTGTGGCCCACAGAGTGGCTGCCACTGAAATAGAGAGCTGCATGAGCTGGTTACTTGCACGTGACCAGATTGACTTGAACAGTTGAGGTTTCTAAATTTCAATGCAAAATGCTATGTAGATGTACCATACCTCTAGGCCGTGTTCTGAAGGCTTTCTTTTAAACCAGAGGAGTCTGAAGACTTTTGCATTCTGTATATAAAAATGAAAGCTGAACTTCTACAGCACAAGGTGGTAGTTACAGCAAGGCTCTCAGTGTGTTGAGCTACTACCAGGAGAGACCATTTAAATATTTTTACCATGTAAAAATTCTTACTAAGCTACTGATTTACTGGTGTAGTCATGATAAATAGTAGAGGGTTTTTTTTAAGGGGTGACCTATTTTTAAATTAGGATTTCCCTTTTTTCTAGTTGGATGACTTTTTGGTTTCTGTGGAAATAAGCAGAGAGCTGAGTTTGGCAATGCAAAAGAAATATGGAAAATATGTGAAACATCCTAGTATATTTTGGGACAGTCCTACAGCATTGTACCTCCACCTAGATTGGATTGGATTATGATTTCTGTCCCCTTGGGAGCTCCAGGTGCCCTGGGAAGGTGAATTCACTTTGCCATCCTGTGAGGTACCACAGCCATTCAGAGTGTCCACAGTTACAGTGTGTCTTCACCTCTGGCAGTGTCTGACAGGGAACCAGTGGGCTTCAGTAAACTGAATAGCTTGCGGCTTTCTGTGTTAGACTGAATACCATTTCTTCCTGTTGTACTCACTGTTTTAACCACCTTCCTGTGCAGAAAGATAAACCAAAATACGCATTTGTCAAAGATGCACAAACCCAAAATGATTTCCAGGATCAACCAGCAAATTGCCTGGAGGACAAACCGACTTGTATGTCGGGACTGTGTGTTATGTTAAACAGATTCCTCAGACTTCAGAAATTAGGGCAATATCATTAGAATTTAAGTAGTTGCAGCCAGGTATTCTAGGCTGTAACACAAGGGAAATTCTTTCCCTGTGTCCTCTAGCCTTCCAGCAGCTTGTCAGGATCACCAGAGACTCATCAAACTCTTTTAAGTCCAGAACACTCACGTTTGAGCATGACTTTCCCTACATAACATAAACCGTGAGCTCATACTGACTGCCACCAATCCAGTCTCTAGGTCCCCCTTTCCTCTTTTCATGCAGGTACAGTAGAGGCTTGTCTTCTTCCAATAAATGAAGAAGAGCAAACCCATCTATACAGTTTGTCTTCCTCTCAGTGCTTCTGCTGGTATGAGCCGTGAGCAAACAGCTTGGGCTTAACAAGCATAAACAGGATCTAGGTCACAAAATCCTCTTGGCTTATAATGAAAATTATTTCAACAGGCTATTCAGCAAGCCAAAAAGTGTTCTTGTTATAGAAGTGCAAGATACCAGAAAGCTAAAAAACACTGTTGTATTAGTGAGTGGTTCAAAAATATCTATGCCTACAGTGTCACAGATGAAAATTTAAAGGATAAGATTTTTGTTTCTCTCAAAAGAGGGAGGGGGGATGTTTAGGGTGTTTTTTATTGTTTTGGGGGTTTTTTGACCTGTTTTTCCCACCAGTTTTATTCTTATTTTTGCAGAATTGTCTTGTTTTTAGTGGTTGTAAAGTCTTTTTCCTGTCTGGTTTTTTTGTGTGTGTCTTTCTCCCTTTCTTCTGTAAATACCAGCAGTCTTTCTTTGGCCTGGCTGTAGAATACTCACGTTAACTCTAATGAGCAATGAAAGAGTTAAGCAGTATAACTGTTTATAGGAGACAGAATTTGAACATTCAAAACCAGAAAACTGGTGTCAGTTTATAGCTGTTGCTCTAAAGGTGGACTTGCAAAGTTTTAACAAGCAAATTTTAAGCATGCGTTTTATTATTTTAGAGCTACGTAGCACCTAACACAGCTCTGTTCCTAAAACAAGGCAGTAACTGGCTAAAGGATGAGGTTTCCTAAGTGATATTCATTGTTTCTACATATGGACTGTAAAAAAAGTAAGACAGTGGTGGGGCCTTGGCTTGATAGGCATAGATTTGTATCGCTTATCACAAGCTGGCAAAGGCCGACGTTCTGGCAGCGTTCCTGCTTTAGACTTTTTGAGTTTTCTACTACAATGTCAAGATTATTATCTAGAAAATGAGAACTGAATATTCTGCACAGGAATACCCTTTTGGTCTGTCATAAAGTATTGATAATAGTGCTTGGAGAAGGACCTTTCTATGCACCCATTCAGTCCACATTTAGAGCTTCTCTGCCATCAATACAATGTGAAATGTTTGTGTCTTCAAGGAGTTACTAAGATCAGAAATTGTAGGTATAGTGAACTCTCTTCAATCCCAGCACTTCTCTCTTCAAGGAGTAAACTTCCAAAAAGATGGGGGAGAAAAAAATTCTTTTGAAGCAAAACTCAGTATATTTTAATATTACATTCTTTTTAGGATGTATGAAGATACTCTTTTACTTGCTGCTCTGCTCTTTCTTTTTCTTCTGCCTGAGTTTAGCTATCACACAAACCAAGCCACAACAAGGCTTTTGTTTTTAAGCAGACATGTTATTAAGTAGACTAAAACAATCAGACTTCTTCTCATTTGATTTTTCTGCATCTGTGTAGAGACTTGGAAAAATCTTGTGAAAATCTAGTGAAAAAAAATGCGATTGAGAGGAAGGATTCTATCGTGACTGGAATGATAGCTAGAATGCATGATTATTTTGCAATGAGGGTACAGTTTATTTACCTGTGAGTAAATGTTATTTTGTGAGGAGTGCGCCCAGGGGAATGAAGAATAATAATAATCTCCAGTTGATTCTCTCATAGCGTGTGTGCTCTGAGGATGCAGTACCTGATTTAACAGCATCTGCAGGCATAAACTGAAGCTTTTACAGTTAATTCTTAAGCTGTAAAGCAGATGGGAGGACTTGACATTCAATTTAATGCCTACTTATGCACCTTTTGCTGTAAACAGTAGACTTTTTTTTACAATGTTAGTTTAATTAAAGAATTAACTGTGTTCTGTATGTTATTTACTCGTTAAGATTTCACAAGTAGCTCTAATGATCACTAATTTCATGGGCATTGGCAATAAACTTGCTGTGCTAAAGGGAAAAAGATGTAATCAGAGGAGTCAATTCTATAAGCACAATACATGTCCATTTGTAGATCTGTCTTCTTAGTGTGAGTGGTTTTTTAGTCAGTTTAAAAGCAGACAAAATGTTAGAACTGCTATTTCTTTAGCTTTCTGAACTATATTCTGGTTTTGGCTTTTACAAATAAAGGTGTATTATATGTAAGGATAATTCTGATTATTTCTTTCTCTCTTTTGAACCAGCCTCTTATTCCTAGAAGTCCTACAAGCAGTGTTGCTACTCCATCCAGTACTATCAGCACACCTACAAAAAGAGACAGCTCTGCCCTTCAGGATCTCTACATACCCCCTCCTCCAACAGAACCTTATGTTCCAAGGTAAAAAATACCATTTCACAGTACAATTTGATGTAAAAAATGTTTGTGAAGTAACTGATCATTCTGTTCATACCTTTATTAGTCTGTCCTGCAGATAATCCTATATTAATACTGTATTTTGCAGGTAAACTGGTTATTAAGGGTAAATGTGTTGAATCAGGCACAAAGTATTTTGAATCAGCATTTTGTCTGCAAAATGGACAGTAGCCTTTAGAAAACAAGGTTCAGTACATTGTTTTCTCAAATATGGGGTAATCAATCAACTGCAACAGTCTCATCCTCATTGAGAAGAGCAAAAGTTACCTGAAACCCAGAATCTCTAACTAGGAAAGAAGCTCGTGTTTGTCCCCAATAATCATGATACAGCAAGGGAGTCTGAGTTAAATGCAAGAAAATTTTCAGCTTCAACAACAGCACTGTTTAGTCCTACCACAGCATTTTCTTTTTCAGATATATTTGATTAGATAGCATTAGAGCAAATTTCAGGTTTGTTTTAGTATGACCACTCTGCTAGACTGTGCAGTGACCATGCTGTTCCCTGTCAATACTGCTGCTACTCTGACCTGCCACCTGGAACAGGCATTTTCATCTCTCCCAGGTCTCTGGACCTGCTGAGCCAGAAGGGCAGCACATCCTCCTTGCAGATCCATTAGCCTACCTTTACACAACCACAAATGATTCCATATAATTCCATAGTGTACACAGATACTGTGTTCCTGAAACTCTGAGAGAATTATGGCCTACAAATAGTACAAAAGGTGGCTACCCGGAGGTCTAGGATTGTATTTAAGAGGAATCAGAATTCCTAGAGCCTCCATAATCATAGACACAGGTTATCATATGCTCAATTAATGTATTTTTAAATTACTTCTTGCTTTGCTTTTAGTTACCTTTCTTGGAAAGGTTTTAGGGGCAGCATGTTCTTTCTTGTAACTGAGTTTCCTGTAGCTGAGTTTTTCTTACACGTTCTTATCAGCAACTCCTCTAGCCAGTTAATAAGATGTATGACCTGATACTGATGGGACTTTCCAGGGGCTTATCCAAGAGTGAGGTGTATGGCAAGTTAAATTGCCTGCTGGGGAGGAGAAGTTGGGATGATAAATTCTTACTCTTCAAAGATATGAAAAACCTTCCAGAGCAGAAGTGTGATTTTGACTTCATAAGGATGTCAGAAGCATTTTGTGAAGCCTTAAGCTGTGTCTCATGTTCCTTCTTTATCCTCGCCTCATCTGTAGCTGGCTTGGTTTCTATTTCTCTGAGGAAAAAAAAAAATTCAAATGTGACATGTATAACCGAGTTGAACTTACATGTACTCCAGTTTACTATAACTTTTTCTTTCAATTAAAAGAGAACATTCTCAGTCATGACTCTTGAATTGTGTGCAAGAATCGAATATATCTTTTATCTCCCTGATAACAGTTCTTTGTTATGCTCACATAAATATTTTAAGGACAGAGTTTTCAGAAAATTTACACAAAAAAACCCAGTTATTTAATTCTAATCCATTAACAGTAAAAAAAAGCTGGAGGGAAGAAAAACCCAACCAAAACATAGGCTTAGGTGTGCTTCTCTTTGAATGCAGTAGTCATATGGTAAAGACCTGGTGCTCCTGAAACTATACTATCTTAAAAGAACTGGTACCTTTGTACTGATTCTGATTATGTTTACCATCACAAAAAAATATGTTTTGATAAGACGTGCATCCTGATTTTTAAAGTATTTTTGGTGAGCGTTCACTACTCTTCAGTTTTTGAGTTCTGCTCTAGAAATTGAGATCTTCCAAACGAATTTTGATTTTTTTTTTTAATAAAGTCTCTTAAATCATGATGATAATAGTCCAGTAGTTTGGACCAATTCAGACTAAGTCTTATAATACATATTAGTACAAGCTGTAATCTTGTAGAGAGATTAAGCTTTGTACATTTGAATTTTTTCATCACTGTAATCCAAATGGACTATTCTTTCACCTGTCACATAGGGTGCAGTGTTTCTGAATAATTTGTTTGGGCATTTCCTCAGGTTTTTTGTCTGTGATTAACTCTATTAAATCATGTGTGTATTTTGGGTAGTATGAAACAGCTCATCTGTTTCTCAGTTTGTTGTTGCCATTCCAAAGGAATAAAAGCAAACAAACAAGCCTCCTTCGGGTACCTTTGGGGGTGGGAGCTGGAGCCCTCCTCTCTAGAGGGCTGTGACAAAGGATGTTTGCCTGATGGCTCTGTACTTAATTCCATGCTTGCAGTACAGATCCCTCTGGGTCAGGCTGTGCTGCCTTGCTTGTGCCAGCCCCTGCTGGTGGCTGCAGCCTCAGTGAGCATCTGGATGGTTTATGTCAGTCTCCATCATGTTACCTGCTGGGGTCCCCAGCTCTGTCACCACAGAAAGTCTCTCTGTGACTGGAGGAGAGCCCACAGCCCTGTTGGGGCTGCACCAGCCTCCCTCACTAAGCCAACACCATGCCTGCTCTGGGAAGGCAGCTTTCCAAAGTGAGTGTAGTGATCAGTGAGGGTTTGTGATGCTGCACTGTCACACCGAGGCAGAATGGCCTTTTCTCATGCTTCATGGCTGCCTGGGTCCCTCCCATGAGAAGGCTTTGCTTGGTCCTCAGGTGGAGTCTCGAGGTGAAATAGGGGTTAGCATGCTGGGTCAGCTTGGAACTCACATGGAAGTTAACAGGGGCTGAAGCTCTCCAACAAGAGCATATGGCCCAGCTTGTCTCTTGATTACCTCTTGAATACTTGCTTCTCTCTTGACTACCTACATGTTGCTGCCCAGAAATGACTGTCGGATCAGGTCTTTTGCAGCCATCTCCAGGCAGTTCTAGCAGCACATTTACTAGATGAGACCTGGTTCATCTAGTGCAAGGATGGACTCCTAGCCCAGCACAGCTTGGTCTCTTGTTTGATGCCTTTGAGTAGTTTCCATTTTCAAAGAGTGGGGCAGGGATGCAGGAAAGCAAAAAAGATGTTGGGGATCTGACACAAAGTGCAAAGTGAGCACTGTGCTGATAAGTAGCTGATAAGCAGGTGCTACACAGTGTGTGTGACACTGCATGGATGTACCTATACAACTTCTAGACCTGAAATGATAGTGCAAAACTATATCAGGTTGTGTATCTTCTGTGCCTGGTTCTTATTGACCCGGGATAAAGTGTAAGGAACCAGATAGAGTTTGTTCATGCTTGCCATGTAGCCATGTCTTAAAAACATCTGATGTATTTAAAAATGCAAGTATAGAAATGTAAAGCCAACATTATTCCTCTGCCCTAAATCACAAAGTGCTAGGTAGATTCCAGATAAAAGAACAAAAATAAAACGACTCGCTGCACATCAATTTTATTTGTGTTATTCTTTTCAAGAGAAATCAGTGAGATGGATAGATCAGTAAAAAACTGAGCAAACAGAAATGTGTGAGTTAACTGGCATATGAATGCATACTTATGCATATATGCTGTGTGATCCTGATGTGGGGTGGGTTTCATCTGTTTCAGTGTATGAAATACTGACATAGGCCCGTGTTTGTTGCAATATTCACAGTATAAAAAAATCAGTGTCTTATCTCAGTATTAAAAACTTCTCTTTTTAACTAAAGGGATGAAAAGGGAAACCTCCCCTGCGATGATGTTGGCAGACATATTGTGGGCAAGCCGGTTCATACAGGATCTGAATCTCCAAACTCATTTCTGGACCAGGAATATCGGAAACGCTTTAATGTGGTTGAAGAAGATGCAGTTTTGTACTGCTATGAGTATGAGAAAGGAAGAACAAGTGGTCCTGGAAGGAGAGAGAGCACACCAACATATGGTACAGCACTGATCTCATAAAGATAATCACCATTTGTTGATTGTATGATTTTCGTGCATCTGCTTTTGTTTTTAACCATGAAAATATTTCTGGTGGCCATTGATTTTGCTGAGAATTCAATACTACTTTAGTCCATTTTCAGCTAAAGAGCTTATTCTGTTACAGGGAAGAAAAATACTTACTGTGATAGGCAAGTCCAGTTTAAAATTGATGGGTTTTCTAAATATATATTTTTTGCTATCAGCTTAGTTTCCCAGACCATGTTTCAGTATCATTTTATCGAAAAAGTTATATATCAGAAGCTCATATTTTTTTTACTACAAATACAGAATAGAAATTTTCTCTATTATAAGGGCAAGATTTGAATAAGTTTTGGAATTCAGCTTTGGAAAAATTTTCCTTGGTATTATAACAATCAAACCTCTTCAGATTTACCATGAGATGACATGGTGCCTTCATGTTGCACTGCTCTCTAAAACTCTTTATCTTTTCTTAAGTGTCAGAATTGAAGTATGACTGATGACAGTGTGCTTTTTCTTGGTAATTCTGTATTAACCACCTCTAACTTCCTATATTGCAAGTGGTGGCTTTTTACACATAGCTGTTCCTCTTTATGTGAGATCATAGGTTGTTTAAGAATGAGTTTTGCATGTAAACACACATGTGTAGTCATGCTACATTCACAGCTTGGATTTTGGCTTATTTAAGATGACAATTCAGAAACAATTCCTGGTAAGAGTTTTGATGCTCAAAGCCTTGTACCCCAGCTTATTTTACCCTTGAAAGTTGGAACTCTTCCTTTAGCCAGTATGGTAACTTGTTTCAGCTTTGCACTGGGAGAACTGGTTTTCTGTTGCCAAGTATAAATTGGTACAGACATAGAGTTGCTAGGCTATAGAAGAAAATGAAGAGGAGATCTTGTGTTTTAAAAAGGTATTTTGACTGCTATAGTACTAGCTAAGCACACATTTGAATATTTTTTCAACCTACCTGCTACACTACTACAGTTTTTAAAGTGAGCACAAGCTGTGTGTTAAGAGTTGTTATAACAATCCTATCATCATATCCCTTTGTGAAGAAAATAGAAGAAAATAATTTATGAGTCAGCATAGATTTAGTACATCATGCAGCCAGGCCTCAGCCAACCAGCCTGAGAACTTTGATATAAATTGAACTTGAGCTGTGTAAAGTATCCTCAGGATCTGGAGCAATGTGCTTGCACAACGTGAAAGGTTGCATTTTCACAAAATGTACCCTTTCTGCACAAGTACACCATCCTGCTGAAAAATCTTCAATATCCTTTTGATTTCAAAGTGTTTTCAAGTGTTTTCTAACCATGCCCATTCTATGCAAAATAACTGATAAGTTTTTAAAATGGATACATCAATTTTATTACTCCAGTATTTCAAATATTACAATTGGTGGCTGCAGTCTGTTCCATTAACAGAGATGTACTCGCTGCTCCAGACATTAAATTTTAATACTGGTGGTCGAAAGTGAAGAAGAACACATTTCTTCTTCAAGGACTGCTGAATCCATTCTTTTGGTACAGGATAGCTTTTTTAGCCTTTTTTTCTTGTTAGCAGAAACGGTCATAAAGACATGGATTAAAGACTCTACTGAAAATCGTTATTTAACACATTTGTTTTACAGTCTTTCACTTTTGATCTCACTTTTATTTAATGAATTCACATCTTCCAGTCCATTTTCAAGTGTATTTTCTAAAAATATTACCATTTCAGCATTAAATTCTAAAGTTTCCCACATGGCATTTGTTAACATAAGGTTTGTGGGCAGGCATGGCCTCAGAGTTTCCCAGCAATCTGGAAAATGACAATAACACTCTTCTGGCTTATGGTCACCCATTAAAGAAGGTCAAAGAGTGTTCCCAGGCCTAGAGAAATAATTGTTTTCAACATGTGCTTACCATTAATTTGTGATGTGCCAATTTTTTTACAAAAATTTTCTCAGTCCTCCTTAATGAGAGGCTAATAAGGCCCTCTGTAATTTCTTTATTGGAATCTTTTGACATTTTTTGACAGTATTAACAAAAATATTTCTGTTTCATGCTCTTACTGGCTTTGAGCTCTTCCATTGTTGCTGCTAATTGGCCTAGGAAGGCTTCTGTTGACATGCAAGATAAAAATTTTCCTGAGTGTCACCCTCATGGAAAAGCAATTAGGGAATCCGTAGGGGTTAAAAACAAGGTTGTTAGGAGAGGTAACAAGCAAATGAAACTTGAACTTAAGTAAAGACACAAATTTGATCGTTGCAGTGTTAATGCTAGATACAAAAGCAGGTACTCTGAACAGCTGAAGGTTTTGCAGAAAAATTGTTATTACTTTTGATAGCAATCAGATTTTAATGATGGATTTTGTAGCTTTTCTGTTTTATTAAGTGTGCAGTTTGTATTAATAAGATACTGTGTGTTCAGCCTCACAATGAAAAGAAGGTTTCTTATTTCCAGAAAAAGAAACTGCTGCGAGCTGTTTGTGATCAAGTAAGATTGAGCTGAATCCATCCCCACTGAGGAAATGATTCTGTGTGCACTAAATCTCACCGGCTTCAGTCAGACTTAAATATTTATGTCCCTAAATAGTAAAATGAATGATAAGTGAAATGTTTAAAATACATATGATTTTCCTGAGTACTGATGTATTTGTGACCTGATCCTGTGGTCTGTACAGAACATACAACCTTTTTGTCAATTTTTTTAGAAAGATGATAAATCTTTTACCATTATGCTGCCTGCATGGTGTTGGTGTGTTTTCCATGGACACAGTACTTCAGCAGCGAGATGGACATGTTTGAATATTCCTTTTCATTATAAACATGTCTATTTTTTTCAGCATTATCATGGATTTAATCCTGAAAATGTGGAGTAAGACTTTTATGTAGGAATTTTCTACTAAAATAATTTACAAGACTTCTGAAGTTTTTACTTTTAGCTTTGCTAATTTTAAAATCAAATTATTTACTCACTTTTTGGATTTGTGACTTGGTAGATTGATTTTAAAAAGAGCAAGGGCTTATCTTGTTGGGAAAATATTTTGTTTTCAGTCTGTCAGATAACATGCCATGTACTATGCTTCTCTATTTTGTTTTGGTACATTATTTACCTACACTTTGTTTCAATACACTATTTAACTTGCTAAAGATTTCAGACCATTCTAAATGGCCCCACTTAAGTTCCATAGCACATTGAATATCACTGATTTCTGACTATATATGTGCAATCCTTTAACAGAAATCATAGTTTATAGCATGTTTTAAAATCAATTCAGCAGCTTCCAATCAAAATTTAAAAAATAGGATAGTCTTCAGCTATTCTTTTTTTTGCTGTCTGAAGTCAAAGTGAATTCAGCAATGATAATGTACTTTGCTTTCTGTGGATGAAATGCTACAAAGGAAATTACATGTAGAGGTTTTCTACTTCCTTTCTTACTTGGTCACTGATGGATCTTGTAAGCCCACCAGCAAATATGGTATTTGTGAAAGTACTTGAGTGATATGCACAAGTTTCTGTTACCAACAATTCACATGTGATTTAAAACAGTTTTCCCATGTGTGTGCCGAGGGCTTCCAGAATAAAAAATAGATGCTGCTCAGTGAAAACTGAAGTAATTTGAATGTGTTTGTCAGTGTCAGATGTCACTGCAGTGATGATTTTGTAGGGCACCAGATTTGTTTACTAAACTTTAAAAAAAAATCCATTAAATACTTAGCTGCCTCTTTTCTGTTAAAGAAAACAGAACTCCTGTCTTAACCTCTTGTTCAGGGGCAGTGCTGGATCCTCTTTCGTAAGCAACCCAGTAGAACAGCAGCTTAGCACATAATTTGTTGTTTCTGCTGAAGAATGTTGGGTTAATGCTGCCTTACGGTGCATGATCTCAATTTTTTCCTCTGTTTCCAGGGAAGCTGAGGCCTATTTCTATGCCAGTAGAATATAACTGGGTGGGAGATTACGAAGACCCCAATAAAATAAAAAGAGATACCAGGAGAGGTAAGTAATCTGAACAAACATCTTATACAAGGCTTCATGGATTTTATCTTGCTTTAAGCTATATATTTCAACACCATTTTACTGCTTACTATATATATGTTTGTGAATCTGTTCTTGTATTTTATTTATTATGTATGCTTAATTTTTTGCAGAGTTTATTTTAGGATTGAGGAAATTGGTTGGAAAACATTCTAGAGCAGCATGGGATTTACTTCAAAATCAAAGAGGATAAGTTCTTCAAAATTTTGGGTTGTGAGGCTTGGATGCATAACTGCACATATGAAATGACAACCTCTGTGATTGCTGTTATCAGCTAGGAACAAGATCTTACAGTAATGATAGCTATTTCTGTAAAAATATTAACTAAATATTCAGTAGGGATCAAAAAAGGAAACACTTAGGTATTACTAGGAAAAGAATACAAGACCAAATTTAGAAGTATTCTTATGCTGCCATATAAGTTGTTGCTCATGCTGTGTGTGTGCAATTCCAGTCTCTTAACCTCTTAAGAAAAATACAGTTGAATTCAAGAAGGTTTAGGAGACAAGAGAAATTAATCAGATGTATGAATTGACTTCTAAACTGGGGTCGGTTAAGCAGGCTGGCCATTATCAATTTGGGGAACTGAAGCAGGACATAATAAAGGTTTATAAAAGCTTGTGTGAAGTGAAGTAAGGAAATAGGTTTGTCAGTGTTTGATCTGAAACAAGAGCAAAGAGATCAAATATCTCTGTTGGATGCTGGATAAAATCAGCTGGTGCAGTTCATGTTCAAGCTAAAGAACCTCTTGCCACAGGAGGTTGTGGATACTAGAATTTCGTGTTAATGCAAGGAAAGACAGACAATTTCGTGAAAAAGAAATCTGCTGAGGTTTCCTAAATTGACAGACATTGCTTCTGGGTCAGGACGTCTCAGTTACAAACTGGTTTGTGCTGGAAGAGTATTCAGGGAACGTATATATGATATGGTGAATGATCTCCAATGAATATTAAGAGCAAATTACTTTGAAATGTGTGGCCTTTGTGTTCATTAGGACTCCTGGTAAAAAAGTAGCAAAACCCCCAAAATTATCATAAGTCCATCATTGCTCATTTTTTTTAAAACTCCCAAGACAAAATTTAATGATGTGCAACTTCTTTTATATTTTGTTCCCTTTATTTAAAGTATACCAGAAAACTGTAAGAGTCATGTCCTTTTCCCTACCAAAAGTATGCTTTCCTATTATATCTGAACCAAAGAAGCATAGGGGTTTTTTTGATGAAATAGTCCTGAAGAGTTAAAATTGACAGTAGATCTTAGCAAGAACATTGCATATTCTGGAAGCAGGATTTACATGCATGCAACAGTTCACAATGATGTTTTGCATTACTTTTCTTTCAACAGAAAATTCATTGCTTCGCTATATGAGCAATGAGAAAATAGGTCAAGAAGATTACATGTTTCAAAGGAATAGCAAAAAAGATACTGGGAAAAAGTCCAAAAAGAAAGGAGACAAGAGTAGTAGTCCAAGTCATTACTCGCTGTTGCCTAGTTTACAAATGGAGTCATTGAGACAAGAAGTCATGGGCACACCTGGACCAGAAACTGCTTTGTACCATGTGAGTAAAGATAACATTAACAAAAGTCATTGCTCTGTGCTTGTGATAAGGGACAGTCTTGGGTTTATAGTGGTGTTCAAACCTTCTCTGCACTGCTACTGTTGCACTGATTTATATTCTTCAGACAATAACTAGGTCTCAAAGAAATATTTTAGAATTCTTGATTTTGCTGTTAAGATGCAGGATGAACAGCATTACTTTATTTCTGTTATTAGAAGATGGCACTTTTGAAATGCTGTATGGTATCTCTGCCTTGATTTGCTGCTGACAGAATGGGAAGCAGCAGCAGTTTCCTGACTGGCTAGAAACCTTCTTCCCAGCATCTCTTGCCACTGCAGTGTGCTAAAAGTGTTGTGAGACAAGCCCTTTACTACAGGTACTTAGAAGGCCTGATAATGGCAGGAAAACTTGTGGGAGGTGTTTGTTTTTCTTTTGAGGTAAGAGGAGCTCTAATGCATGTAACTGTTTTTAACATATAGCTCTCAGGAATGCAAATATAAATGTGAAGGTAGCAGTTCTGCTGAATAGGATGCAAAAGGGAAATTGCAGTAACTTGCTCGTTTTTAAGTGTGTCCAAAAAATGGAGTTAGAATATCACAACATATTTTAGATGTGATAAGACATTCACCCCATTGCACTTGCTGTGTATTGAGAGAACATTCATCTCTCAGTGACATTTTTTTCTCAGTATATGTTAAATTCCTGACACTGTGCAGTGACAAAAACTTATTTTAAGGTACTATCTTTTTTTTATTCTTTGATTCCCTCTGTCACATGATAAGTCTAATTTCCAAAGTTTGTAAAAAATAAATTATGTACACAGAAACTGGAACGTTCTCAAAGTTCTGGTTTGGAAGTTAATGAGCAACAGCAAGCATAGAATTGATAAAAAGTATTTTTCATTTACTTTGGATATCCTTCCACAAAACACTTGAAATGTTACCATCCCAAATTCCACCAGTATCAGCTAATCCTTCTTGTGCATCATTACCTTTAAAGGATCTCTCTCTATAAGGCCATTAAATCTTCAGCATCTATTTGAAAGTTTAGTTGGAACTTATTCCTTAATAAAAATAAAGAAAGATCATTTGTTCTTTAGAATACAAATCAGTATTGATCTGCTAACTGGCTGTGGAGCAAAATGCATGAAGTAAACAGAAAAAGAAATCTTGGACTATTGATTTGTCCCAGGGGAAATGGAAAGGAGCCCTTCACAAAGCATTTACACCCCTCTGCAGCTGAATATTGCTGATACTGTCCCTGGAAGCTGGCTGCTGTCATGCAGTACTGATGCCTAGAGAGGCTGATCTGGAACAGAGGCTACATAGTTAAAGGAATAAAGTAGGTATTTGTTGAAAAGCCTTCAAAGGATACACCTTGAGCAGTACAAGAGCCTGGCCAAGGCTACACCCAAGATGGACAATGGGTCACATGTTTTCACACTTTCATAAGTTTTGGTCCATTTACATATAAGGGTAGATTGTCCAATTACAGCTTAGGTTATGAAGTCTCATCCTCTCAAATTGCTGTGCTCAATTCACTGTTGTTTATACTTTCTGGGCCCGAAGATGCAGTGGTGTCCTTGGTTCTCAAGCTGGAAAAGGATTGTTTTGTCTAACTAAACTGTGAAGAGAACTTGCTAACATTTTATATGAAGTTCAGAGTTATATAACAATGCAGTACAGAATCTAAAAAATGTGAAAGCTAAAACTTTTGGCATCAGTGCCAGAGTTTCTGTTTAGTGGTGATGACACCCAAGTATTCTGGTGCATACATCTTTTGCCACATAGCAGAGTCAAAGGTTTTGTAATAAATTGGGCTGAACTTTTCTTCCAATTTTAAATAAACAGTGCAATGAGCAGAGAAAGAATGGGAGAGTACAGGTAGCACACAAGGAACTCGTATCTGTTTGCAGTAAATTTTATTAAGCTATAGATAACAAATCAGACTATGAAGACATACTTTATGCTCAAATTGCATCTTAAAGATCACTAAAAAAGTGGCTGTCATATTAGGGTTTTTTTGTTTTTGTTTTTTTTTTAAATAACCAGCAGCTACCTAGTTTTTCCCAAAGATATCATATTATTTGTAAATCAAGTCTCGGGATACACGAGTTGAGGGCAGAGGAACTGCACTGATAGGAGTGAAAGAGCTGGAGGTTTTGGTTTTGTTTGGGATTTTTTTCAGAAGTCAGTGTTTCCATCATACTTGAATATCAAGGGAAGAGAGAATACTGTGGCTCTGTGCTGTCTATACCACAAGCCAGTAGATTTTCCTGAAGTAAAGAGTAGATTCTACCACGTGGCTTTAGTTAAATTTGAACCTGTAGTGCCTCAATTGTTTGCATAAGTTCCCAGTGCTAAAGAACACTCCATCAGGCTTGTTAATTAGCTCCAATCCCTGATTGCTCTTGCTGTTAAGAGTATTCACCTATTAGCCTGTGTTTACCTGGCTTCAATGTCCAACCATAGTTATAAATGTAGCATTATCTTGTGGATTTAAACATCTTTTGTTACCAAATTTATCCGTCAATATAGGATTTTACAGGTTATAATCAAATAATTTTGTAGACTCCTCTTGCTTGCAAGAGTTAAAATGAGCATCTTAGGTTTTTCTTCAAAGATTGTGTTTTCACATCCTTTCCTCATTCTCATAATTCTTTCAAATCTTCATATCTAATCCCAAACTATCCTAAGCATCCTTCCTAAAGTATATATGTCAGCACCACACATCACTTTCCAGGAGCTGCATGGAAAGGTTACATAACCTCTCCTGTTCTCTGCTTCTCTATTTAAATGCTTAAAGGACTGATTATGGCTTTTAAGCATAGCCTTGGAATGAGAGTATGTTTGTTACTTGGTTTTAGTTTTATTTCTTCTGTAATGATACTATTTCAAATCACTTACCTGCAAAACTGATATTCCCAATCCAGAAGTTTTTATCTTGCATTCTTTGTTCTTAGATACAATAACATTGTGTTTGGTTGATCATGTTGAAACATGTGACTTCATGGATCTGCTTGCTGAATAATCTGAATGTCTCTGAAGCAACCCTAAGTATGAAATATGTGAGAGTAAGAGCTCTGGACCCTTAAACTGGGCCCTCATGATTCCCAAGTCCATAACAAAGGAGAATAGAAGCTCCAGGAATCTGGAGTCTGGTGTGGGGTCTTGTTGTTCTGAAATTATATTTTTAATGCGCATATTCTATGAAATAGAAAGCATGCACATTTAATTTCTTCTCTTTTTTTTCTTGTATTTTCTTTTCCCTTTTACTGAATTCTCTGGAGTGAAAGCCATGCTGCTCACTCAGCAGTCAGGTTTTGTGTCATTCACTGGTCTTTGATTCTGTGTTACCTTTATTCAGTGATGTTTTCTTTCTTTTTTGACTCCATTGATATAAATGTTAAATAAATTTGGACTAAAATGCATCCCACTAGTTAATGATGAATTCCTCTTACAGTTCCAGGCCTCTTCCCTTTTGAATTTTGCAGCCACTGACGTGAGGAGGTTGCTAACCTTTTTACTGTGAAGCTTTTCTGCAGAAAAGCAGCTTTTACAATTATGCTGACTTCAGCTCCTTCTGCTGCTTTTATGTATGGCTCTACAGAAAAGAAAAATCTTTGATCAAAAAACTACACTGCTGAATTAAATTACCACTTCAGAAATGGTATTATTTTTTGTGCTGTAAACAAAGTGGATGGTGTTAAAAAAATTACCATGGTAATATAGAAGTGCCTGGTTGTTGTTTGTTTGCTAAAAGCTATTCTGTAAAATGCCACCAGATTCAAAATGTTATATTCTAAAGTGATCACAAGATTGTGGCAGTCTAGCGTTTTTCTGTCAGGATACTAAACTTGCATAACATCACTGTTTTGTTTGTATTGCTGACCTGCCATTGCAATCGAAAACTGTCTGGTCAAGGTTGCATTTCACTTGCAGCCTTGAAAAGTGAGCAGGGTTTGCTTGTGTCCACTGAGCATAACCAATGTGATAGCTGATCCCATAGCAAAACAAAAACTAATTTGTGTAGTGTCTGTGAACTGAACATTTCTTGTATCCCCTTCTGGTGTTTCTGAATCCTCCTATACAAATTTTCTACACTGCTTTGTGGTTTTTTCCCATCCTAGAAATAGTTTCCATTGTTACATTGATTTCTAGACAAGTCGTTGTTCTTGCATTCTGTTTTTCTTCCTCAGTATTGTAAAAGAAACCAACACAGAGTTTTAATGTTTTTATGAAGTTCAGACAAACTGAGCTATTGCTAATCTGATAGTGCAAGCAGGTGTTCAGTGCGATCTATTTCTGTAGGTAGAAAACAGTGCAGTTAAAATTGTCTTGAACTTTTGGGGCACAAGAGGTGAAAGCTCTGATATATAATTGTAGTTTCTCAAGTTCATTATGTTTTCTGTATAGGAATTTCTTTGATATATTGTGCTTTGGTTTTGTTGAAGGAAAATAATGTGGTTATTTAGGAGGGAGATAGAGTCATGGGTCAAAAGAAGTTCACCATCAGATTAATAATAATTTGCTGCTAACTGGATCAATGCAACTTTCCCTTAGCCTAGAAACAGCATTGCAATGTGCAGAAAAGGTTACAGGCTGTTGTTTGCAGTAGTAAGCAAGATTGCTTTTTCTTGCATAACTCCCTACTGTATACAATAGGCTGTAACCTACACAAATAAACTTATATTATTGACCTTGTTTCTTCTCCCTTCCTGCCTCCCATTATCCCTCTGCCTTTTCCAGTACATGTTCACTTGTCCATGTGCTCCTAGCAATACACAGTGACTTGCTTGTTATAGGAAAAATGACAGAAAAACAGCAGCTTCTCACTTTGCTGTGATAACAAGACTATTTTAAATTGTTTAACTAAGTAGAGGAGTTTTCTTAGTTAATTTATTTGCATTTGAAAATAAGGTAAGTTTAGTAGCAAAATGTGCCACTTAAATTTCGTACATCTGAAACAGGTCGCCCAGTAATGGGCTGAGGAGATAAATCAAGGTTTTGTACCTTTGGGATTTTGCTGAATTTACATGTGTAGATATGTACACATGCACTATCTTTAATATTCCAGTTCTACTTTTAATAAGGTTTGAGCAGGGTTACAGTTTCAGCTGTTCTTCTCTCCAATCCTCCCAAGGTGGCTGTGCCAGTTCAGCTCCTTAGGTTCCTCAGCAGAGCTGCTGGGACAGCATCAGCCTGGCCAGGCAAGGATCAGTTGGCTGCAACAGTGCTCTTGTTGAGAATACGTCAAGTGAAGAAGATTTGTCTATGAACCTATTGCAAAAGTCAGTTTTTAGCTAATAATGTAAATTGGAAAGGAGACAGTAACTTTTAGCCAAAATAACGTCTGCTTATTAAGTTATGCGCGTTTCCAGGTGTTTCTTGCCTTCTACAAACCCCTTCAGAAAAAATACAGGAAAATGCTTTTTAAAAGTTGAATTCAAAATGTATATTTAGGTGTTGTCAATACAGAGAAGAATTTACCAAAAACCTCATGATTTTGAAAACTTTAAGTCTAACTCTACTTCAGTGGTTGAATTTCCCTTACTTTTCCTGTTCCTCTGTGCAGAAAGGCTGAAAGGAAATAAAAAGTGAAAATACTTTAACTACATCGTTTTTGATGAAAATTCTTGAATCAAATATGCATGTATTTATAAAACCCTTTATTCGTAGTACCCAATAACTAGCATTTGAAAAAGTGCAGAACATGTGCATATTAGTTTGCTATTAAATTTATGCACAAGCTACCCATCAATTTATCACAAAAATCTTCTTTATAAAAATGGCATCTAAAAACCATTAAATAGTTCAGAATGATTTAGCAAAAAACCAGCCCTAACAAAACTACCCCACCAAAAAACTAACAGTTTCCTATGATTGTAAATATCACAGTATTTAAAGAATTTCTGTTTGGTGAATTTTTTTAATAGATATTTGTAAATAAAAAAAATTGTAGAGAAAAAAATTAAAAATCGGTTGCACAGATTTTAAGTAGGTGTCTCAAATTTTGAATGTCATTGTACCATTATAACAGATGGAGTTGGTACATTTTCTTCTTAAAAATGTCTGGAGTCCAACTATGGCAACATTTAAATAACAAGGCTCCCTTTTTCTTTTTCTCCTCCCTGTTTTTGCAATAGTCTATAGTTAGACATTTAACTGTTATAGAATAAAAATCTAGCAGTTGGTATCAAAGTCCAGTTAAACCTAAGTGCATAGTGAAAAATATTTTCCGATAGTATCTATAATTTTTGTTAATACTTGAATTAGTGTTACTTCTTTGCTGTGGTCTTTCATCTCCATTTGAATATATGTATTAAAATAATACTGAAACTTGCAGATAGATTACAGACTTACGTGCTTTAATTATCAGCAAAGGAAATCTTAAACTCTTTTTTGAAAATGTAAGAATCATGTAATGTAAAATCATTATAGTTGTGTTCCAGTTAGAAACCATTGGCATTTTTATATTCCCAGCTAAGAAACTGCATTGCATTTCAAGTAACTGTCCAGAAATTAAATAAATATAATGAACAGTTTTGGAAAAATGTTGTGAAAAATTCTGTCTTTAATTTCCACAGTAAGAAATTATTTTAAAAATGATTTCTTCACTGCTTTGTTGGAAGTTAGCCCTTTAAAGTCTAAATATAATTGTGCACACTCTAGCTTCTACTGTAAAGGTAGGAAAACACAAACCTTAACCAAAAGTAGCACGTACGCTGTTGAAATTTCACATGTGAAAAAACTGTAATTTCTCATGATGTCTAGACTTTTCAAAAACAGCAGTCTCACACTGGACTGTAAGTAGGCTCCTGGGTGCTCAGTAGAGGAGTCCAGCACTGAGCTGCTGTGGTGCCTGAGTTTCTTCTCAAGTGCTTGAAGCTCCAGCAGAGCTGGGCTCGTAAAAGCTAAGCACCTGGATATCCCTCTCTGGAGGTGACTGGAGCATTTAAGACATTTACCTCTTTTTCTCTAGGTTATACTGGTCACATCCCAGTTTTTTGTAGCCTTAGGGAGTTGTTTGGCCTGTTCTATGACTTCAGCCCCTTGCTCCCCTTTCCATCAGTGAGCATGTAATGAGGAAATAAGGCTGTGATGGTAACTAGGTCCAAATGCTGGAAATGGCAGAAACTGCATTGCAGGAGAAACTGAACTGAAGAGGCTTATGAAGTTACAGAATAATCTGATTTGGAGTTATTTTAAAAGCCTCAAAATCTATTCAGAGGCAAAAGTGCTAGTAAAATGTTTCTTATGACACAAGGCAGAGAAGCAAATGCAGTTGTGTTATGAAGGCATCATGAGCTTATATCCATTTCTCAACAGCCTAATCTACTGTGGGTCAGGTGTAGACAGCCCTTTGCTCTGAAAGACATTTAGAAAGAACAATGCTTAAAAATTAAGCAAGGTAAAAGTAGGATAAGGAAAAGAAACATAATAGGAAATTTTTACCCGTTGCCTTCATGAGTCTGAAAGACCATCATGTCCCACAGCCGCGTTGGCCATGGGCAGCTTTGAGTGCCTGCCTACACATTGGCACATATGTGGTCTCTTTCAGTTGGATACTTGTGGGTTTGTGTATCCGATTCAGACAGAAGAGCAGCATATCTCACATTCTCAAGTTGGAATAGTGGTTCCAGGACTTGGCCAGCTTCTACATGCCCAAAAGAAACAATCTAAACAATACTGGATGTATCCTTTCATTTGAATGCAGCACTTCACAAATGTAACAGATACAAAATAAGTGATAAAAATAGTATTCATGTTGTTAAAATTTGTGTAGGAACTTCATCTAGGTCATAAATGAACTGTGTAGCATATAAAACAATCCAGTGAAACAGTTAACCAATAAGCAAAACATGCCTTTCTTATGACAATTGGAAAATGATTGGCATAGCCAATCATTATTGTGGTCAAAGGTGATTTTTGCTATTCCATCTGAGTTTGGCAAAAATTTGGTTCAAAATAAAACTACATTTCTGAGAGAAAAAGCAAGAGAGAAACAGCATATAAATTCTTTGCTAATGGAAGATGGCTTTATATTATTTTTAAACTAGTGCAGTCAACATAGAGGAATAGAGGGGCCTCCTGGGTCTAGTCCTCTACTATTACAGTTAATCTCTTTCACTTAATCCTATTCAGATTTGTATTAACTTCCACATTCAAATATGGTGTGAATTGCTATTACTAATAATGGGACCAGTAAAAGGTGATAAACTGGCTGAATGGGTAGCCAGTTGTCATAATTCCAAGTAAAATGTTGGACAGAGTGGAGGAAAGATGCCAGCAGGAGAAAGGCATCTAATGAATTTGATCCAGAAAAACAAAACCCAGATGCCTCAGAAACCAGCATAAACTGCATAGGATAATAGGATCATTTGGTCTGGGAGCAGCCTCAGGAGGTTTGTGCTCTGGTCCTTGGCTCAAAGCAGGGCCAGCTCTGAGGTCAGACAAGGCTTCTCAGGGCTTTGCCCATCTGGGTGTTGAGCACTTCCTGAGATGGAGACTGAATGAACTCAGACAACCTGCAGCACTGCTTGTCTGTGCCCAGGGCAGAAAAGCTGGAGATGAACAGCAAAACAGGTATTTTGGCAATAGCTGAGGGGATAGCAACTTGCTTGGATTTAAGGCATAGTTTCTGTTGTTTCATTGCTGCTTAGCTAAAATCATCTTGGGAATGTGCCTCAGTAATCTCACATCTCTTTTCCCAGTTCCAGACTCTCAGTCCTTTGAACTCAACACTGAAGAGAGTAGATGTGCATATGCAGCTTTTGTATTTGAGTTCTGTTTAAGCATATATTTTGTGGAAAAGTAATACTTAGTCTCCTCAAGAGGGAGTGATAAGTTCTTTTAATTATATGGAATAATATCTGCATTGTTCTTGAGGTATATTATTCCTGTCACAGATTAGAGAATATTTCCACATCTACATTGTTTCTGTTTGAAAGAAATGGTTAATACTATTAATTTGCTCTTCTTGGGTAAGTGGTTGCCCAAATGAAATTTGAAGGTATTGAATATGGGAGACTTTACATCTAATTTTATATACTCTCTGATCATTACTAAAATCCAGAGTTAATTATTGCAGCAAAGCAAAATCCTCTAGAGATGAAGTAGGATTGGTTTGTGGGCCATCATGAAGCACTATGGGAGTCTTTTGTGGAAAAATTTTTGTTTAAACTTTCTCTCTTACCTTCTTTTGCATTGTGACCGTGAGGAGGAAAAAATGGCCTGTCGTAATTTCTTTCCATGACAAAGCTGGGGAGTTCTTTAAAAATGAGAGAGTTACTGTAAAGGTCATCTAGTCCCGCTCTGCCAGTCTAGATTTATTCCTTACTTCATAGACTATAATGGTCTGAAAGTATAGTTTTGTGTGGTCTAGAGATGCAGATCTATACATTAATCAATCTCTCAGCTCAGAACATTTCCTAATTTCCTTTCACATCCCCATTCTGTACTTTTTTTCTGTTAATCTATTTTGTAGAATCATTCCTGATCATGTCCTGCTTTTATTACCTTATGGAGAACCAGTGCCTTTGTAGGTATTAGCATTGTTTGTACATCAGTAAGCTACGTTACCTGTAGCTGGTACAATCACAATAGCACAGTTTTATTTTTTATTAATGTAGAATAAGTGACTTAGTCCCTCAGTTATTTCCCTTTGATGAAGAAGAGATTAATTGCAGCACATTGTAGCAGAGAAGTTTGTCAGGTGTAGCACAGAGGGAACTCAGCATGAGTTACTTCTGCAATATGGTGGGGAGTGTGACATCCAGGAGAGCTAGAACAGAATCTAGGGCCTGACTTCTCTACTGGCTCTTCTCTGTTCTCCTTCCTGCACAAGGGAAAGGGCATACCAGGACTATGAAAGTATTTAGCAAGGACACTGGCTGGCATGTGTCATGGAAATTTGGCTTTCCAAAAAACTTGTACTGAGTGGTAGAGATGTTGTTTGAATTAATGGCGCACATATGTCTGTTTCAGAGTACCATTTTGTCAAAATGCTTTGACAAAGAGCTCCATTGTTTCTGAACAAGGGATTTTTTCCTAGAAGTGGTTTTGACTCTGCAGGAGTCTCTGCCCCATTCCTGTGCCCCACTTACACAGTGGTGGCCCCTGGAGCCAGTTGCTAACACACAATATGGGAGATTGTCTGGTTCCACCTGGGAGGAAAAGGGCTCTTTGCAGCACTGCAGCTCCTGAACTGAAGCTGTTTTATTGGGTGTTTCTTTTTTACTGGAGAGGAGTGCTTGTTGCTTAGTGCCTGATCCCTGAGTCAGCCAATCCGTCTCTGCTACTGTGCTGTGGAGGAAAAAGCAGCCTCGTATTTTTCGTAAAGCAATAACTGCTCTTTGTCCACTTCTCAAGTATATCCCTTTGCTTTCAGATTAACCTAAGTAGATAGCATTTCCAGCACTACAGAATTCTGACTTTAGAATGGTGTGTAAAACTTCTTGTAAGCTGGTTTGTACCTATGAGGTCACCTTGGCCAGCTCTGAATTGAAAAGACTTAATGTTATCTTTCCCCACCTTCTGCAAAGGGCTGCTTCATCTTATGCTTAGAGGAAATTTAACTGAATTCCAGCAAGTAATGAGACTTTTATCCTGGAATGAACTGTTCTTTTTCTTCCTTAATTCATAAGGGCAATGGACGTGTTTGGTATGAATTTTAACAGAATGTATAATTCCTGATATACAGAAACTCTTTCCTTCTTTTCCCCCTGAAAACTTCCCCTCTGTTGAAAGCCAGAAGGAGTTTCCTGTTTCTTTCACCAAAGCATATTATGTCCAAGTGCTATGAGAGAATAACTTGCAATAATGTATCTTCCTTAAAGCAGAAATCTATTTTCTCAGAGCACCTACATCTTCTGCATTTTTTTCTGTCACACAGTCAGACAGAGCAGTATGAAAGAGATCATGCTGAGAGACACAATCAGAGGTGTTGCTCACTCCCTGCAGCAGGAGGTGCATGTGCTCATAACCGTAAGCAAGTACCAAGGTGTTGTAAGGAGACATGGGACTTTTATTCTAGGCTAATGATTTTCCCTCTTCAAAGACCATAGACTTGGTGCAGGATGTTGTTAATGCCCTGGGGGTGACTTCTGGTTTACAGCAGTTTGTTTTCTTCTGAGAAGGTACAAGATTGGCTCCATATTGTGCCACCTCTCTAATCCAATAATAGATCAAGAATAAGTTTCTTAAATCTGCTTGGATAGTCTTGTTGTTTTAATGTTTAGGTAAGCATGAGGAAAACCTACCTTCCCTATGACTAACGCAGATTTTTCCTGGAGGAAATTGCAGAGTTTAATATCTGCTGAAGAGGCATAGCAGCAGGGCACAAGTATCCATGAGGCTTCTCAAATGCTTTTGGAGTGACTTGTCTTAGACACTATGAAAGGACAAAAGGCAATGGACAAAAATTGAAATACAGGAAATTCCATATAAACATAAGAAAAAGATGCTTTTACTGTGAAGATGGTTTAACTGGAACAGGTTGCCCCTGGAGTTAGTGGAGTCTCCATCTTTGAGATACTAAAAACCCAAATGGACATAGCCCTGAACAGCCTTCTCTGCTTGAGTCTGCTTTGAGCAACGAGGCTGGATAAAATGGTCCCCAGGGCTTACTTTCTGCATCAGTTGTTTAGTGGTTTTTCTGACTGGTCCATTCTCCTCAGTAAGAGGTTAAACTGAGAGCTAATGGGGGGTAGAAATAAAAATAAAGGGTTAAATACTGTTCTGTAACAGATGATAGCTTAGTTTCTATTTTTGTTCTTAAATCAGTGCACTTGAAACACACAGTGATGGAGCAACTGATGCATCTTGGACTTTCGCCATTAAAGGATGCATACAGGAGGATTTATGAATCCTCCATTTCTCTCCTAGATTTCTTACTGTCAATAAAAAAAATACTGTGGGAGGTACCAAAATTACATATTTCAAAGTAGATGTAGAGCAGAAGAATGATATCAGAATAAATTATTCTTATGAACAGCACTTGCTTAGTTTAACTTTTTATTGTCATTTGCTTTAGGCAGCTATGACACTGCTGCAGTCCTTGTTATATCAGTCAAAAAGACTGGGGGAATATGAGAACTTGCATTTAAAGTTAATGTTGTCTAGGAGTTTTACTGCTTGGTATTTCAGTTAAAGAGTTCTCTGGCTTAATGGTTAGGAATGAAAATCTTTCCCTGGTGGAAAGCAGTGTCACTGTATATTATTTTTCCAAATAGCCTAAAGATTTTAAAAATTATTTTATTTTTGCATTCATTATGCTAACAACTCCACACAAAATATTTTCACAGCTTCTGCAACTGCTGAGTTGTATCCAGCTGCTGTAACAATTGCCACAGACTTCCCCCAAATGATAAGAAAAGATATAGAAATGGGAGAATAAATCAGAATCCCTGAGCAGAAAAGCTGTGCTTGCTATCACATTTCAGACTATCATACTTCTGCCCTTAGCCAGCCTATTCTTCTCGGATAAGCAGACATAGGAGCTGACATTGTATCAAAAGAATAGACATCTTTGATATTATCAACCCTTGTAGACTATGTGATAAGGAGACCATCCTGCACAGCTCGTACAGCCATTGCTCACCTCTGAGACAAATAAAAAAGTTGGCAGCTTCAAGATCTCTGCCCTTTTTTTACCGTAAAAAACTCTTAAGGCATATACATACTGTTTCTTTCTCCTTGTGGTCATTAACAAAATACAAAAATGAAAATCTGCTGCTGATTGGCAGGACATTTCAAACTTTCTGATCTGACAGAGGTCTTCCCTCATCATGTCTTTGTAACAGAGTTTTTGAAAACTTTATTTTCCATAAATATCCATGAAAATAATTAGTACTGTCTGCTATAAGCTCTTAATGGACACTAAACAAGATGGTAAACAAAAAAAGATTTTGGCAAATCCTGTGTTGTGAGTACTCTTAAGCATGAGATGTTAATACTGATGTAGAGTGTGATGTTGTATCTAAATAGGTTTGCATTTTCCCCCTTTTCATTCTTCTTTTAGCTCTGAAATTTTGGATCTCAACACACCAAATGCAGAGAAACGTGTATTGATACATCAAAACTGTGAAAACAGAACATTGCCAGTGTTCTCAGAGCACTGAGATCTCTCAAAGTGAGAGATCAGTGATATAATTGGCAGAACCAGCTTTCATTTTTTTCCTAGATACTGGCTTTTCCATCTGTAGCAGAAAGTTCCAGTAATCAGATGTGTTACAAGCTACCCTTCTGAAACTAGAGAAGCTATCTTACAGTGACAGAAGGGAATTGCCTGCCTGTAAACAGTTCCTTAGTGTCTAAACTTGCAGCTTGAGAAAAATTGGATTTGACCTGAGCTCTAAATAAAGCTATAAAGATATGTGCCATTTTCCCTTCCAATCAGTCTGAGCGCAGATTTGGGTAGAAGGATTGGATATTATTTTTTTCCATAACCTGATTCTCTCTTCCAGCTTTTTTTAAATGAGTGAGTGAAAAATCCCTGAAGAATAGTGGAGAAACAAAAAAGTTCTTGAATGAGAATTTTAGGAGCTGTCCAGTTTAGTGCTAGTCACTATGGCAAATCTGTTCTTTCAGAGAATCTTTAGTTGTGGTCTTTTTTTGGTAGACCTGCAAGTTCTGTAACCATGAAGAAGTTTATATAATGATTATAATATATTTATTTTTTTGGACATGGATGTAACAGTCTGTTGGTCACAGATCTAATTTATATTAGATCTTAGAGAAGCTCTAAGAAGCAGCTTGACCTCAAATCTTTAAACATCTTCCTCAGGCTCTTGAAGTTTGTCAAAATAACTAATCTTCTTAAATTTATCATTTCAATAACCAGTGTATTTCTACTTTTATTTGAGCTATCAACTGGAATAGTTTTCTAACTTATATCATAACAGTTTTATCAAACATTCTCCTCTTCTGATAGCAGTTTCACTCCAGTTTAATATTAGTATTGAAAGATCAGTTTATTAAGTTTCTTATTTGGCATGAAGCAAATTCATTGAAACTTAAATAATTTCATACTTTCATTTAAATACATTTTTCCAAATAGAGAGCTATGAAATTACTAGTAAATAAGTTAATAATAAATACATTTTCAGGCTTCTGAACATTAATGATTTACTTCCAATCTTGTTTCCCTTCTGAGCAAATACAGCGCAGTCACAGGACTAACGAATAATAAACACTTTCTCCCCAGAAGAAACCTGGATAACAGAATGAGACAAAAACGTGACAGTCTCATTTCTTGGAAATGTTGTGTTATACATACAAAGATGCTGATCTGTGATTGTATGCATGCAGTTAGATTGATTACACCACCTATATGGGATTGTTTTCTTGCTGAAGAGCAAGTACAGTTAGAGGCCAGTGGTGATGATCTCTTCAGTTAGTATGAGCCTCCACCTGCAAGTTTTTTACCATGTAGCTGCATTGCTGTGCTGCAGTTCTAGAAGACTTGCCCTTGGGCAGATTGCTCTTTACAGGTGTGCAGTCTGCTGGCCTTTTGGAACTCTGTCAATCATTTTGAAGACTGTTAAAGTAAATACAACCCACACAGCAAGTCTGATAATGAACAGTTGCAGGAAGAGAGGAACTGTTACAGCTTTTCCCTGCACAATGAAATCTCCATTGGCTCATGGAATTTGCAGCTAAGACCTCAGAAAGGTAGGGCTAGAGGCAGGCTGGAACCTTTGTAAGAAAAACCAAACAGACCAAAAAAAACAAACAAAAACCCACCCCAAAAAACTTCACAGAAACCAAAACATCAAACCAGAAACACAGAAGAAACCCTTTAATAAACAATGTTTTATTCCTCATAAAATACATGTCCTTTGAGGCTGCTAAGAGGAAAGGCAGACTTATATATACTTTAAATGTTTCTTTGATATTCTCCTTAGAGATGCATTTGTCAAAGGGCTTAGTCTAGGTGCGTTATTAAATAGAACAAGGTCAAAGATCAAGAGAAAATCAGGATATTACAGGAGAAAGTCATTGTGTCTAAAAAAATCACTGAGTCTTAGTGTATTCAAAGGGATTTTGATAGATGTTAAACATCAGGTGACACCTTGCTTTTGGGTAATAGAAAGTTTTTCTGGTTGTATTTTGGATGACCACAAAAGATATAATTCAGAATATGATTAATCAGTGTCAAATTTTCTTCAGGAGTGCCAATTTCCACTTGTCTTAAGGTACTCATCTAATCTTTTCAGTGTCCATCTTGTTTCCATTTTTCTCATTATTTAGAGTTACTAACAATTTTCTTTAGTATGGAATGCTGCTTTCTATTTCATTTCATGCTTGCTCTGAGAATTAGTAGAAGCAATGGATTCTTGGAAACTGGGACAAGATGTTTATGAAAGCAGTTACTCAAACCTCAAGGTGTATCAGAATCAAAATGCAGTGAACATTGGATCTGGCTTTGTGGGCAAGTGATTAAACAGTATTGTACAGCAAGTTTGCATTAGTACAACTAAATTTCTTGCTTTGCTATAAATCCATGTTTTTAGAGCTCATGGAATTTAGAAGTAGTAGTTACATTATTTCCATATTTGCCACGTCACAGAATTAAGCTGTAAAAGGGGAAACATTATGGTGGCCAACACTGGGACAGGTTGCTTAAAGAAGCTGTGGAATCTGCCTCTTTGGAGATAGTTTATCTAGGCTAGAGATGACCCAGAAGAGCAGGATCCAGTGTTGGCTTCAAAGCAAGCCTTGCTCTGATCAGGAGGAATGATATGACCTCCTGACACCACTGAGAAAATGGCACTAAGCATTATCTTAAAACTGGTAAGAGGCTGTAGATTGCATTCAGTGAGTTCCAAAAAAGCAACAAAAGAAGCATCTTTAGATTTCATCCTCAATTTTTTTGTTTTTGTTATTGTTTTCTAATTATGTATTTTATATTACATATACATTTACTGAGTTAAGAGAAGGTGCTCGTTTTTGCAGAGGGTCAACTAACTTGAAGCCTGAAGTCTGTGTAAAATAAAGAGTTAGTTAAAATCACTGCAGTTGAAACAGTTCCCAGGAACTTCACTCAGTTGTAGAATTTGTCCTTAATTATGATTTAATTCAGTGAGCTAATTTAGAATAACTGAATTTAATAAAACCTTTCTATTTTTCAATATAGCACAATGTATGGAAAAATGGTTAGACATGTAAATTACATGCCTTCTTCCTGTTAAAAACTGATACCCCTTCATTACCCTTTCTTCCCAAAAACTGACTCAGAAGTTAAGAGGTGTGAACTGAGGTTTGCAGGTTCAGTTTATAGACAAAACATCTAAAGAGAAGGCTTTTCATATTGTTCTCACCTGCTCTCAGAATCACTTGTGAGAAAACGGAGCAGAAATTTTCCTTTTTTGTTCTGACACTGTGAAAATAATAGTGCAGAAAAACCAAACAGCAGAATGAAATTGTCTGAGTTGTGAACTGAGAAGAGCAAAAGTTTTGGATTTGTATGTGTGTGTATTTTTTCATCCACTGTGAATTAAGTAAGATTTTCAGAGGGAGTTATTTACACACTTCTGCTCAGCCTCTCTGTTATTCCTGGGTCATTAAGATGTCTTTAGTCCTTTGCAGGTTGAAATATTTTGTGTGATATAAGTGGGATGATGTTGCTGTCTTGGTTTGTTGAGAGCTGGTGCTGATTTCATTGGTACCAGTAGCAGAAGAAAAAGAACAAGTGCCATGGAATGAAAACAAGTGGGATCCTTTTTTACTTCCCAATGGAGGCCTACTTTGACCCACTGAGGTAGCAATATAATGGAGTAGTTTTTGTCAGATATGGTCTCCAAGGGATCAGCACATCTAGCAAGTCAGTTAAATTTTTTAATTACACTTAATTATTGTCTTGCTGGTAATTTTTCCCCATGGGCATGTTAGTTTTTGCTTCATGAAAATCTCTCAGCTGTGAGGCAAGAGATCCCTTTGAAGCTGAGTCTGCTGCACATGAGCTCAGGGGGTTGGGAAGCAGGGAGGAGAAAATTAGAATAGAGTCATTAAGGTTGGCAAAGAACTCCCAAGATCATCAAATTCAACATTTGACCAAACAATATCGTGTCAATTAAGCCATAGCACGAAGTGCCATGTGCAAAACCAAAGCTGCTCTTTGAATTGAACCTAGTCTTGCAAACCGGGTGAGGGTTTGACTTACCTACTAGAACAGGATTGGGGATTGCAGAGCTGTCAGTGGTTTTGCTTCAATTTATTTTTACCAAGAGGCACAAAAGTATTGATTTCTGTATTGATTCCTGGCAAGCTGAAATAGGAAGTTTTAATACTCAGACACTCTAATGTAGCCTCTTCTTAATTTTAACACTGATATGTTTGTCTGCCTTCCTAGAAAACTAAAATTCAAAACAAGTGAAATCACGTCTTTAAATTTTGGCTGATTATTTGCAGATTTTTATTTTCAGTTCACTGGGGATTGTGGTTATCTGAGTCGAAGATTTTAAACAGAAATGGTTATAAAATGTGTTGATATTTATTGATATTATTGAGAAGCTAAGATCTTAGATAAAGGAGCAATTTCCATCCTGTTTCATTGTCAAGGGAGTGGGTTAGTTTGTGGGAGTGGATCAGCTGGAGGGAAAAACTTCCACTTAAAACCTGGTGAAAAAATAAAGTTCTAGTTCAGACTTTTTTATTTGAGAGACTTTTTCTTAGCTGTGATTTAGCAGAATTTACTGGTGTCTTTCAGAATTCTAGGCCTGGTTCTGAGAAAATTGTGTAATGGTCTAATGACCGTTGTATGAATACTTCCACACCTGCATTAGGCAGTGTTTTATTTTACATATTTACATATAGAAGTCAAGAATACTTTGTTTAGTGTATACATTAGAAATACATGGGCTGTGTAGCTTCATTTTCATAGTAAACAAAGAGAGACGTTCCTTCTTTATTGACAGAACAAGATGAAAGTGACCATTTTGAGCAGAAACTACAGTTGGTTTGGCAACCCAATTCGTCTCTGTTTTGAGATGTTTCACAGTGTGCTTTTGCTTTACAACCTTATGAACAGGTGGAACTAAAATTACCTTTTTTCATACGCCTAGACATCTCTTGGCTGGTGTTACCTGATATGACTTCATGTAACTTTTTTTAAAGTATGTGGTTGAATATAAGCATTGTATTTTCACTTCTTGCATTTTGATTTTTTGTAGACATTTCAGCAGTCATCTCTACAGCAGAAAAGTAAAAAGAAGAACAAAGGTAAAAAATAAATTTGTTTTCATATATGGGTTGAAAGGGAATTGCCAAGATTAATTTTATGGTATTGCAGTATGTGAGGAACTATAACTTGTTAGCTCCAATGAAATGTTCAGTTCAGTTAATCGTGTTGAGAATGCATTAGTCCATTACTGATGTCTCAAAGTTTCCTAATGCTCCTCTACCTCATGTATCTGCTTTTATCTTTTTTTTTTTGAATACTTAGTCTCTAGCCTCTTTGGGGCCAGGGTTGGTTTTTCCAGCTGTGTTCAGGTAATGCCTCACTGCAGCACTTGCTCATTACCTACGCTCTCAGGTAATTTATATCACAGTAAATTTTCCTCCTTTGATTTTGAAGTACAAAGGCCTTAGGAACTGTTTAGTTTCAAAAAGAGCTGCAAAGAGAGGTTTGTGAACACCTGTGAAGTACTTAAATAGTTATATTTGGTAACCAAGAGGGAAGTACATGAATTTATATGTTGTGCGCTTTATTCTAATGTGAAATATTAATCGTTGAAAATGAAACATTTTTTTTTATTTTTAAATGTCTTGCCTTTCTTTCTTTCTTTTCTCTATAGAGTCTTCTGTCTTCTCTTTCTGTGTTGCTTTTGCTTTTTTTTTTTTT